>JAAGEH010000452.1:4148458-4207254 GCA_011751065.1 Lasiurus cinereus | reverse complement strand
AGCCCTGCCCAGACCCTCCTCCCTGAGACTCACTGCAGCTCCTCCAGGTGGCGACAGTGGCTCAGACCAGACGCCAGGGGGGCCAGGCCCTCGGAGCTCACACAGCTGGAGGCCAGCCTGGGGAGGGGGGGGGTCAAAGGGCAGCACATCAGGCAGGTGCTCTGGGTTTTGGGGGTTCTGAGTGCTGATGGCCGAGGGCAAGGAAGCAGGTGGGAAGTGGTTTCTGAGAGTCAGGGGGCAGGGGTCCTCCTTTCCTTCATAAACCTCTCCCCCGGGAATTAGTAAGTTGAGACATGGCTTGAGTGTGGACCTAGGAGACAGCACTCGTTGAGCATTTTCCTCCATCGTCCTTCAGATGGCGGCTTCACAATTTACGCCGCCAGTGGGCGTCCCTGTGAAATCTAGCCAGGGCCTGCCGTGTCTATGAGCTCTGCACCTTTCTTTATTTTTTATTTTATTTTTTAAAAATATATGTTACTGATTTTTTACAGAGAGGAAGGGAGAGGGATAGAAGGATAGGAAGTCAGAAACATAGATGAAAGAGAGACATCAATCAGCTGCCTCCTGCACACCCCTTACTGGGGATGTGCCCACAACCAAGGTACGTGCCCTTGACTGGAATCGAACCTGGGACCCTTCAGTCCGCAGACCGACACTATCCACTGAGCAAAACCGGTTTTGGCTGCACCTTCCTTTAAACAGCAGCAATGACAGAAGAAGCAAGGATGAGGCGGTGTTAAAGACTCATTGGCGCTCTGGCAGGGGTGGCTCAGGGGTTGAGCATCGACTTAGGAACCAGGAGATCCCAGTTGGATTCCCATTAGGGTGCATGCCCGGTTTGTGAGCTGGATCCCCAGGAGGGGGCGTGCAGGAGGCAGCGGAACCATGATTCTCAACATTGCTGTTTCTCTCTCTTCCCTTCTTTCTCTCTGAAATCAATAAAAAAAAAACTTACTAAAAAAAAAAAAAAGACACATTGGCAAAAGGAGAGATTCTCGGGGATGCAATCAGTTGGATGAACACAGAATTGAAAGCTAGGAAAACCCCATTTTGCAACCCCCATACTGGTATTTGGTTCAGGCAAGAACTGCTGACGAATGCCAAAACTTCGTGGGTGAAAGTTTGAGGCAGAACCCGGAGTCTCAAAGCAGCTCCATCAGAGACACTTGCTAATGAGAAAGAGGAAAAACTACCCTGTTTCCCCGAAAGTCAGACATCCCCCGAAAATAAGACCTACTTCCAGTTTTGCCTCTCGCTGTCATATAAGGCATCCCCCCGAAAATAAGACCTCCCCCGAACATAAAGCCTCCCCAGAATATAAGACCCCTGAAGCTACCGTAAGGTGTCTGACTCCTGATTTAAAGAGACCTCGCCCTGCCTGAACAGCTCCAGCTGCGCTGCGGCCCATCAGGGAGCTGGTTTGTGATGACAACGACTACCGGACCGTAGACAGGTCATACATTTCCTTTTGTTGTTGTTGTTGTTCAACAATAAATGTGTACCGTCCTCTTTTTCATGGAAAGATAAGACATCCCCTGAAAATGAGACCTCGTGCATCTTTGGGAGCAAAAATTAATATAAGACACTGTCTTATTTTCGGGGAAACAGGGTAGGTGCTGTGGGACTGAAGACACCTGGCAGATGCCACTGACACCAGGTGGTCCCAGGTCATGTCACCGGTAAGGGGACACACAGACGTCATATACGTGCAGATGTGAGGGCTGAGGACATACAGACGTCATGTACGTGCAGGTGTGAGGGCTGAGGACATACAGACGTCATGTATGTGAGGGCTGAGGACATCATCCTCAGGGGTGATGCTCCTGCCCCACAGGCAGAGCCTGCACCTCAGCGCGAGGAAACGTGGGACAAGCCCAGGCTGCAGGGCGGTTGACAGGACAACCGGCAGTGGCTGTCATGGCTGTATCATGAAAGCCCGAAGGGCTGCACCTGTTCCACATGCAGGAGACCAAGAGAGACGGCAACTCACGGCCGTGTGTGGTCCAGGACTGGGGGTGGGGGTGGGGTGTGAGTGAAGTGGGGGGCACGGATGCAGTAAACATCGTCATTGGGACAATGGGCAAAACCGGAATAGGAACTATAGATAACAGAAGCGTGTCCGTGTTCAATTTCCTCAATTTCATGTTTTGTTTTGTTTTCCTGGATCCTGGGAAGGACTGTCTGTCCTTGCTCTTAGGAAATTCGCTGAAATATTGAGGGGTGACGGGGCACGCTTATGCAACGCGTTTTGAAATGTTTGGAAAGAGGGGAGGCAGAGGGGAGGGGGGAGGAGAGAGGAAGGGAAGGCAAGAGCCAGTGTGAGAAGAACACTGAGGGAGGGTGAGTTTGGGGGATCGGTACATGGAGTCCCCATCTTCTTACAGCTCTGCGGTGAGGTAGCAATGATTTCCAAGTAAAATACAGGGGAAAAGGAAGCGTGTGGGGAGGAGAATCCTTTCTCGCTGCGGCCACATCTGTGAGCTCACACCCTGACCTCAGCCATGCCCTGGCGTCGGCTCCAGGCCTAAGCTGTGGCCCAGCGCCCAGGGGGATCTGGATGGGGTTCCCTGGAACTCAGGCAGGGGCCTGTCTCTTACCGGAAGGTCTTCAGCTCCGGGAGGGACAGGAGGGCGCTCTGCAGCAGCAGGCAGCTGGCCGGGCGCAGGTTCACCTGGCACAAGCTGAGGGGCCAAGCACAGCCCAAGGCATTTCAGGCCGCCGACCGCAGGGGTCATCCGTCCCGTGGAGACGGGGAGGCCCAGAAAAGGGGAAAGTCCACCCAAGAGCTCCCAGTGGGGCAAGCCCCCCCCCCATGTCACCCCCTGGCCAAGTGCGATTCTCTCCGGCCAGGGCAGCAGGAAGGCCGGGTCCGGCACCACCCAGGCTCTGCCCGTCCCCATCCTGGTCCGGCCGGCCTCTCACACATGGCCCGGAGTGGACACCGGTGGGGAGGGAGGAGCGGAGAACCCGGGCCCTGACAGTTTCGGGGCGCTGACCTCAGCTGCCGCAGCCAGGTGCAGGTCTCCGTCAGCTGCCTGGCCAGAGGGCTGAGGTGGGTCTCAAGGTCACAGCGAGCCAACCTGGAGGGAGGCAGGAGGGCGGCAGTTTCTGAGCGCCCGGGTCCGTATTAGGGACTGAGCCCCCCGCTTACAAGGACCGTCCCTGGAGGGGGTGGTGTGTAAATGCCAATCTATAAACAAAGTTCTGCCGAAACCGGTGTGGCTCAGCGGATAGAGCGCCGGCCCTCGGACTGAAAAGGTCCCAGGTTCGATTCTGGTCAAGGGCATGTGCCTTGGTTGCAGGCACATACCCAGTAGGGGGCGTGCAGGAGGCGGCTGATCGATGTCTCTCTCTCATCGAGGTTTCTAACTCTCTATTCCTCTCTGTAAAAAATCAATAAAATATATTTTAAATAAATACATAAAGTTCCACCACTTACTCTTCAGTTAAAGGAGGGGTTCAGAGGGGAGCTGGTACAGCCGTGCAGGCTGTTCACAGCACCAGGGACCTAGCCAGGGAGGGGAGTTGGGGTCCACTCTGGTCTGTACACTGCCGGGCTGCATTCACCCGTAAGGATGACCCGTAATTTCCCAAAGAGAGGATAATGGTGGGGGAGGAGGGGAGACTTGACTAAGTCTGGGGGTTCAGAGGGGCCTTCCTGAGGTGGTGGCCTTTAAGCTGAGACCTGAAGGATGAGGGGGAGTTAGCCAGGTGAAGGAGGAGGACGAGGGGAAGAGAGAAGAGAACATTCTAGAGGGGGAACCGCCTGTGCGTAGGCCCTGAGGTCAAAGGGAGCGGGTGGTCTTCGGGGAACGGAGAGCGGGCAGGGAGGCCGGGCTGGGGTTCAGGGCTGGGATGGACAGCATGCAGAGGCCGAGTCAAGCAGGCCGCCCGGGCCACGGAGAGACTTAGGGCATCCACGCAGGGGCACGGGGGATACCGGTCAGAAGCAGCAGACCCCACCCAACCCATCCCCAGCCACTCCCGGGTGGGTGGGTGGGGGGCCCAAGGTTCTGGGTCCCACCTGCGGGCCACGGTGTCCGGGTGCTCCTGGCGGGGAAATTTCAGCTGGAGACACAGCTGCCGCTGGCTCCCGGAGATGCTGCGAGGAGGAGGGGCAGCGTGAGGCCGGGCACTTCCTGTGCTGGCTGAGGGGGACCAGGCTGCTCAGCCCCCCGGCTCTGAGCTCCTAGACCCGGGGGGTTGGGGGGGACCCGGACACAGGTCAGTGGGACTCCAAAGCCCTTGCTCTTAGCGACTCCACATCACTGTGCCGCGCCTGGGCACAGAGCCCCGGGGGGTGTTGCTGTGAGCAGGGGCCGCTTCTCGGAGACTAGTGTGGGCTCCCTCGTCCCCTGAGATCTAACCGCCCTTTGTCTCGTGTGTGTGTGTGTGTGTGTGTGTGTGTGTGTGTGTGTGTGTTTAATAATTCTTTGTTATTGCTGAGACCGGTTTGGCTCAGTGGATAAGAGCGTCGGCCTGCGGACTGAAAGGTCCCAGGTTCGATTCCAGTCAAGGGCATGTACCTTGCTTGTGGGCACATCCCCAGTGAGGAGTGTGCAAGAGGCAGCTGATCGATGTTTCTCTCTCATTGATGTTTCTAACTCTCTATACCTCTCCTTTCCTCTCTGTGAAAAATCAATAAAATATATTTAAGCCGAGACCCGTTTGGCTCAGTGGATAGAGCATCGGCTTGCGGACTGAAAGGTCCGGGTTGATTCCGGTCGGGGGCATGTGCCTTGCTTACGGGCACATCTCCACTATGGGGCGTGCAGGAGGCGGCTGATCGATGTCTCTCTCTCATGGATGTTTCTGGCTTTCTATCTCTCTCCCTTCCTCTCTGTAAAAAATCAATAAACTATATTTATAAATAAATAAAATATATTTAAAAAAATAATTCTTTGTTGTTGAAGTATTACATGTCCCCTTCCCCCCTGCCATTGACCCTCTCCAGCCGGCCCCTCCCCCTGCCCCAGGCCTTCACCACCCCATTGTCTGCGCCCATGGGTGATGCTCATGTCCATACAAGGTCTTTGCTTGATCACCACCCCCATTCCCCCCCCCCCGCACTCACCCTCCCTCGCCGTCTCCCAGAGGTTCCCCACTCCAACAGCCCTTGTCTCCACCTGGGGCTGCCTCCCCTTCCCGGCCCTGCGGCCTGACTACCTCACCAGCCCCAACAAGGGTGCAGCCCCCCAGAGGTACCCCTGGAGCTGCTGCCACCTGGGGGACCCAGAGAGCTCACTAGTGACCTGGCTGTCACCCCACAGGACCAGAGACTAACGTCCAGGTGAGGGGAGGTCCCAACGGCCAGGAGAGGGTGAGGAATTCAGGGGCGCCTCCTCCGGGGACCCACCTGATCTCGGTGACGCTGCCCGAGGCCTGGGCGCAAACTTGTAGCAGGGTGAGCACCCCGGCTCTGCCCATCCACGGCTCCTCCACCCTGGCACAGAAGCAGACATAGACGAAGGTCCCCTCGGTAAGTGGGGGGAGGGGGAAAAGGGGGGGAGGGGACGCGGTGGAGACTGCCAAGGGGGTCCTAGAGGCTTTGGGGGGTTTTGCTTATTTAAAAACTCTAACATTGCACCGCCAGGCAGAAGCACAACAGAGGAAATGACCGTTCCCATTCCAGCTGTCATTGCCACGATGCAAACAGAAAATGTCAGTTTTAAAATAATGCGTTCAGATTAAACCAAAGGTCCACGTAACGTCACCTCGCAAAGAGAAGGAAACAGAACTGTGTCTAAAACATGACTACAATTTTTTATTCGAGGAGAGGAAAAGTAAGAATGGGGGGGGGGAAGAGAGAGAGAGAGAGAGAAAGAGAGAGAGAGAGAGAGGGAGAGAGAGATGAGGAAAAGATATTAAATGTTCATGGTATTTGTTTAGATGGTGGTATTCTCATGATGGCTTTTTTTAAAATTTCTTCTTTACTTTTCACTATCTCCCGGGCCTTCTAAATGTATGTGCATTCACGTAGACACAGGAAAAAGAGAGCTGTTGAAATATTCCTGCTTTTAAAGCTATACTATATTCTCTTCAAGTGCTGTGTTGTTGTTTTTTTAATTTTTCTATGCTCTTATGCACTTTTCCACAAATTTCTACAACTGCTATATGTTATTTTTAGAGTAAGAAGAGTCTATTCTCAAACATTATTTTGGGTGGCCCAGCAATTCTGGGTACACAACCAAAAGAACTGAAAGCAGAGATGCAGAGAGATGTTTGCACATCTGCCGTCATAGCAACAGCATCTGCAATAGCCCCAGGTGGAGGCAACCCAGGGTCCACCCATGGGTGAGTGGATGGCACAGTGCACAGCCGCCCAGAGATTATTACTCAGCCGTAAACAGGAAGCGAATCCGGACACACACGTGCCGCACATGGATGGACCTTAAGGATACATGATACACATGCTACAACACAACACGGATGAACTTGACGGGTACATGCTAAGTGAAATCAGCACTTCTATGAGTCCCTAGACTTGGAGACAGAAAGTAGAAGGGTGGCCAGGACCGGTTTGGCTCAGTGGATAAAGTGTTGGCCTTCAGACTGAAGGGTCCCAGGTTCCATTCCAGTCAAGGGCATGTACCTTGGTTGCGGGCACATCCCCAGTGGGGGGCGTGCAGGAGGCGGCTGATCAATGTCTCTCTCTCATCAATGTTTCTAGCTCTCTATCTCTCTCTCTTCCTCTCTGTGAAAAATCAATAAAATATATTAAAAAAAAAAGAAAGTAGAAGGGTGGTTGCCAGGGGCTGAAGGAAGGGCGTGGGGAGTTGGTGTTTAATGGGAAGAAAGTTTCAGGTTTTTTTTTTAACGGAAACAATCTTTTTAAAAATATATATATTTTATTGTTTTTTTACAGAGAGGAAGGGAGAGGGATAGAGAGTTAGAAACATCGATGAGAGAGAGAGACATCCATCAGCCGCCTCCTGCACGCCCCCTACAGGGGATGTGCCCGCAACCAGGATACATACTCTTGACCGGAATCGAACCTGGGACCTTTCAGTCCACAGGCCGACGCTCTATCCACTGAGCCACACCAGTTTCGGCCAAAGTTTCAGTTTTGCCAGAAGAAAAGCCTTCTGGAGATGGACGGGGGTGATGGTTGCCCAACAATGTGAGTGTACTTCACACGACTGAACAGCACATTTAAAAATGGCCCAGCCGGTGTGGCTCAGGGGTTGAGCATCGACCTGTGAACCAGGAGGTCACAGTTCAATTCCCGTCAGGGCACAAGCCTGGGTTGCGGTCTTGATCCCCAGTAGGGGGCATGCAGGAGGCAGCTGATCAATGATTCTCTCTCATCACTGGTGTTTCTCTCTCCTGTCTCTTCCTTTCTGAAACGGATAAAAATATTCTCCTCCTCTATAATAAAAGGGTGATATGCAAATTGACCTTAACAGTGGAACCACTGGTTGCTATGACATGCACTGACCACTAGGGGGCAGATGCTCAATGCAGGAGCTGCCCACTGGTGGTCAGTGCGCTCCCACAGGGCTGACCGCTGTGAGTGCAGCGGTTGTGGCGGGAACCTCTCCCACCTCCTTGGCTGAGCTAAGGATGCCCGGCTGCTGCTTAAGCTGTTAGTTGGACATACCTCGAGGGCTCCCGGGCTGTCAGAGGGATGTCTGACTGCCAGCTTAGACCCACTCCCTGGGGGATTGGGCCTAAACCGGCAGGGAGACATCCCCCAGGAGTCCTGGACTTCGATAGGGCGCAGACTGGACTGAGGGATCCCCAAGTGCATGAATTTTCATTCACCAAGCCTCTAGCATATTTATAAAAATAAAACACTTCAGCCGAAATAAAAAAAAAAGTGAAGCAAAATCAGAAAAATATAAACCATCATCGAACCTAGGTGATGGGAATATGAGTTTTCAAAATGATTCTCCTTTTTGGTGTCTTCTGTCTCTTCCTGAGGGTTTTAAAAAGACGGGAGTGAACATACAAACACGCTATTTGTGGGATGTTATTTCTTACCTCAACTGGATGCCATTTGTAATTGTTTTTTTATTTTTATTTTTGGTTAATCCTCACCCGAGAATAATTTTTCCAATAATTTTTTTTTTTTGAGAAAGTGGAGGAGTGAGAGGAGGGGAAGGGAGAGAGAGAAATATCGGTGTGAGAGAGACTTGTTTATGGGTTGCCTGCCATTCACACTCCAACCAGGCCATGCTCTTGGCCAGGAATCAACCCTGAGACCCTTCGGCCCAAGGGCTGATGCTCTAACCACTGAGCCCACCTGGCTGAGCATCCTTTTTTTTCTTTTTCCTGAAGATCCCAAGTGTAGACCCTGCCCGGGGGCAGGCAGGTTCTGTGTGTGCCTGAGAGGGTGTCTGGGACCAATGGGCAGGTGGGCTCTGTGTCCAGTGCAGGAAATGTCCAGGGCATGATCCTGGGGGGACCCATATCCAGGGCCCCTTCCCCCCTCCCTGCCCCACAGAGAAAGACACTACCTGAGGTCGAGCAGCCCCTCCGGTTGCCGCAGCAGACGCAGGAGCAGGGCCAGGTCTTGCAGGCCCAGGCAGCAGCGGCTCAGCCTGGGACAGAGGTAGGGGAGACTCTGGTGGTGGCTCTGGGAGGGACCCCGCCCCTCAGTTGCCCCCGACGGGCCGGGCCCCGTAACTCACGTGAGCTCCGTCAGGTGCCAGGCCTGGCTCAGGCCCTCCACCAGTCTGGTCACCTGCTCCGGACTGAAGCTGCACTCCCCCAGCCTGAGGGCAGAGGGCAGAGGGCAGAGGGCAGAGGGCAGAGCCTGGGGGAAGTCTGTCTGAGCTGCTGTCCCACTTCCTCCCAGCCCCCCAGGGCTTTTAGGGGACCCCCACTGGGTGCACAGGCCTGGGCCAGGGCCTGAGGAAAGGCGGAAGGTGCAGCTCTTTGGGGAGACCCCCCTCCCGCCCCCCGAGAAAGGGCTGGAAGCGGGTCAGTTAGCGAGCCTCTATGCACCCGAAGGAGCTCCCTGAACCCCAACAGGGACATCCACGGCGAGAAACCCACTAACCCCAGGTGCTGGGGGGATGGGTGGAGGGGCCTGGCCAGGCCAGTGGACCAGTTCGCAGCCATGACCACGGCTGAAGTCAGATTGTAGAGGGGCTGACTGACCCACGGCAGTGGGGGAGAGTGGAGGAGCCCACGGAAGGGTAATAATAATAATAATAATAACAATAATAACAATAACAATAATAGCGGATACAGCACTCAAATGAGCCAGGCCCTTTCCAGGAGTTTCACACACATGAACTCATTTAATCCTCCCCAAACCCCCAGGAGATGGTCTGACTGTAGCCCCAGTTTGCAGGCGAGGAGCATTTTACGGATGCGGCACAGAGAGGTCACGTCACGTGTCCCAAGTCACACAGCTGGGAAGTGACCGAGCTGGCAGCTACCCCCAGGCGGCGCCAGGTCCCCAGCTCCTAACCAGGAGCCTCCAGACTGGGAGTGAGCCCCTGGCTACAGGCACAAGTGTGGGGGTCCGGGAGCACCCGAGGGGCCGAGCACGAAGGAGGGAGTGTGAAGGAGGAGAAGGCCGGCAAAGAAGGAGGCCTGGAGCCTCCACAGAGTCAGCCCCCCGCCCCCCAGCCACCCCCTGTCTGTCCCTCTCACCCCCGACCAGCTGTTACCTCAACATCTTCCCCGCCTCCTCCTGTCGGGAGAAGTGAACCCGGAAGCTCTGCTGGGGGCCCAGGCTGCAGACAGGGGGTACGAGAAGCCAGAGGCTTGCCAGCATCCTCAGCACCCAGGGGGCGCGGAGAGAAAGGGGCTGGGGTGCAGGGGCGAGGGGTGCAGGGAAGCCACGGGGGAGAGGCCCTTCTTGACAGAGGGGACCCCACCCCACCCAGCAAGCACACCACTGCCTGCCCTTCCCGGGGCCTCCCCGGCCCACGGCATGCGGGGCTCAGAGTATGGAGACGGTGGGGCCCCGCTCGGCGACCCGTGAGACTCAGAGCGGCAAGTGGCACCCCGTCTTACTCCACGGCGGCCTCCCGGAGCCGCGGGCAGGAAGCGAGGGTCTCCATCAGGCACAGCGCCCCCTCCTGAGAGATGCTGTTGCCACTCAGGCTGGAAGAGAAACAAGACATGGGCTGGGGTGTGTGTGTGGGGGGACACCTCCCTGGAGCTCTTCCCAGCCCTTCTGCGTCCCCTCCTCCCACCGTCATCTCCAGGAGGAGGGTCCTCCATGTCCAGTGTCCACTCCCCAGGTGGAAGCACTGCGGTCCAGAGAGGCCAGAGGGGCCCCATCACCGGGCGGGCAGCGTGGCCCCCGCATCCTCGAGGTGCACCCTCTGGGCCTGCTGTCCGTCGGGTCCAGGACAGGCCAGGCTGGCGGCTCCGCCCCCCCACAGGACACCCAGCTCCTTGCTGGCCCTGCCCGCCTGCCTCCCAGCTCCCGGGGAGATTGGGGAGCGTATGGCTGACTTCCGGGGCCCTCCCTGCTCTGGGGACAGCTCTGAATCCGTGTCCCCGTGGATTCGGTCAGAGGAGCGTCAGGGACGGGGTGGACCAGGCGCTGAGAGAGCTGAGGCCTCGCATTCGCTGCGTTCGCTGCGTAGAGGTGCGGGGCGCTCCCCGCACAGACAGCTTGAATCGCCAAGCTTCAGCCGCGGCTGCTCCTGGTCATCTGGTGGAGGCTCTTCCCGGGTCGGGCGATGAGAGGGGGAGGACAGGGCCCGACGTGGGGGGTCAAGGTAAGAATCACCCCTTTCCCCTCCCAAGTCCTTGTCCTCTGGAGTTCTCTGGGAATCCCTCCAAAGATCCCTCCGCCTGGCCAGTGTGGCTCAGTGGTTGAGCATCAACCTATGAACCAGGAGGTCATGGTTCGATTCCCAGTCAGGGCACAGGCCCGGGTTGTGGGCTCCATCCCCAGTGTGGGGCGTGCAGGAGGCAGCCGATCCATGATTCTCTCTCATCATTGATGTTTCTGTCTCCCTCTCTCTCTCCCTCTCCCTTCCTCTCTGAAATCAATCAATCAATCAATCAAAATGGATACACATATATAAAAGGACCCCTCCAAACCCATGCTCTCGGCCCAGGAAGCTTCCTCTTTGTTGTGCTTGAGGCCACTCATCACTTACTCAAGAGAACCCGAGATGGGCAACCGAGGCAGACACAGCAGCAGGCACCTGAGCCCGCCGTCGCCCAGCTGGTTGGCTGAGAGGCTGGAGGAGGTAAGAGGAGGCGGTTGATGGTTAGAGCTGATCGCTGCCACTGGACCCACACAGCACTCTCATCACCACCTTCACATCACCTCCGCCAGTCAGCGCCGCTCTGTCCCAACATCACCATCATCACCACCAGCTCCATCCCATCGTCACTGCTTGAATTCCCCAAGCCCACCACCACCACCATCATCTCCAGCACCACTATGATCATCACCAATTCTCACCACCACCATCACCACCACTACCATCTCAGCACCACTAGGACCATCACCAATTCTCACCACCACCATCACCACCATCTCCAGCACCACTAGGACCATCACCAATTATCACCACCACCATCTCTTAGCTATTATTATTATTATCATTATCATTTTTCTACCCATGTGGGGGCTGCACTGTGTGGACATACAAGACAAGCCACATGGACACCACGTCCCAACAGCACGAAAGCTCATCAATCCCCACCTCGCTGGCTCCGGGACCCCCTCAGGCGGAGGCATTGGGACCTTTTAACCCCTGGCCGGGCAAACCAGTGGATCCCTGGTGTGAGTGCGCATCAGCCAGCAGCGCTCCGATGCCTTGGTCAACGGGAGGCCCAAAGGCTCCTGTGGCCCTAACTTAGATCAGGGTACCCTCTGCACCGGCTTCACTACCGTGGGGTGGGGGTGGGTGGGAGGGATAACATGGCAGAGAGAAACCCTAAGGGTGTGATCCACAGTCCTGGGCTGGGGCTGAGCGCACACAGACACACAGACACACACACACACACACACACACACACACACACACACACACGCCCCCCCAGCGCCACCCAGTAACTGCTCCCAGACGGCCCTCCCTGCTCCCCGCCTCCCAACTTACTCTAGCTGGCGGAGGTCCTCACACCCCCTCAGCAGCTCGCACAGGGGCTCCACCTGCGTCTGGCTGAGGCCACAGCCCGTGAACCTGCTGGGGGCGGGGAACGAACCGGAGCCAGGCGGTGAGCCATTCAGACCCGCTCCGTCCCGGCTTGTCCCGGGGCGGCCTCACCCCAGCGTGGCCTCTCTGGGGCGATCCGCTTCCACCACTTGCACCTTCCCCACAGCTGGTCCCCCTGGCACCCCTGTGCTCCCGCTGGGGAGGTGGCTCTCCAAGGGGGGACTTGCTGAGACGCAAAGTCTGGGAACTCAGCCCAGCCCCATGGAGTCGGCACCTCTAGGGGCAAAACAACTCTCTGATTCCTCCTCCAGCTGCAGAATGAGAGCTCTCAGATCATTCAGAAATATGTCTATTTTTTTTTTTTTTTTGAGAGAGAGAGAGAGAGAGAGAGAGAGAAACGTCACCCAAAACGCAAGTGTGTGCCCTGACCAGGAATTGAACCGGCGACCTTTCGGTGCCGCACAACCGAGCCACACCAGCCAGGACCCGCAGTCGTTTTAACGAAAAGACCTAGGGTAGGGAGTGCTCTCTCGTTGGCCATTGGTGCTGGGGTGAAAACCAGTGGCAAAGCTGCCTTGGAAAGGCCTCACCTTGGCCTCTGGAATAAGGCAAAGGAAGAGCCTGTGACCAGCCAGCAATGAAGAAAAAAAAAATCTTAAAATCAGGAAGTTCCCCAAATCAGCATTTCAAATTTCTATCACTCTTACTTTCCTTCCTTGCTTTCCCCACAGTCGTCAATTCCCTCACACACAAATTTTACGTCCTATGTTCAAATCAGCTCATGCTGGCTTAATTCATTTATTGTAAAAGGAAACCCCGTGCCACTCACTCAGATGAGCCGCAAACAGGCCATAAGCATAAGAACACCTGAGAGCAAAATCCCATAATTAAATCCCAGGCAGGTACTGCCCCTGGGAGGGCTCTCTCCTTCTTAAAAAGGGAGCTTTGCATTGAGAAGTGGTCAAGACCTGCTAACACAGCCCCGAGACTCCTCCTGGTCGTGGACACAGGGAATCGTGACCTCACGAAGGAGTCAGTGAACTTGAACGACTCTGCTATCTGCCCAACTCCCTGAAAATCACCCCACTCCGGTCTGGGCCCTACATTTTGGGAACCTCCGACTTGGAAACTATCGCTGGGCTAGGACAGGAGTCAAAAACTCCAGCTAAGCCTGGCTGGCGTGGCTCAGTGGATAGAGCACCGGCCTGCGGACTCAAGGGTCCCAGGTTCAATTCCAGTCAAGGTACCTTGGTTGCGGGCACATCCCCAGTAGAGGGTGTGTAGGAGGCAGCTGATTGATGTTTCTCTCTGATCGATGTCTTTAACTCCCTCTCCCTTTCTCTCTGTAAAAAAATCAATAAAATATATTTTAAAAAAACAACAACGACAACAAAAACTACAGCTAAGCCTGGCTGGTGTGGCTCAGTGGTTGAGCATCAACCTATGAACCAGGAAGTCACGGTTAGATTCCGGGTCAGGGCACATGCCTGGGTTGTGAGCTTGATCCCCAGTAAGGGGCATGCAGGAGGCAGCCAGTCAATGATTCTCTCTCATCATTGATGTTTCTCTCTCTCCCTCTCTGAAATCAATAAAAATATATTTTAAAAAAATCAACCAATGAATGCATAAATAAGTGGAACAATAAGTTGATGTCTCTTTCCCTCCTCCTCCTCCTCCTCTTCCTCTTCCTTCTTCTCATCTTTCTCCTCTTTCTCCTCCTCCTCCTCCTAAGGACATTTCCTTCAGAAACTCAACAAACACTAGCTCTTCTGCTTCTTAGTTCACAGCTGAGGTGCAGCCAGAGGGTCTGGTCCAAGGCCTCGGGGGGGCCAGTGGCTGAACTGTCACCTCTGCACTCAGAGTCACCCTCCCCATCAGCCTGCCTCCATGCAATACCTGCCCCTCTCAGCCCCAGCCACAGAGCACTGGTCCCGGAGTCCACGGAGGTGGAGGGGGGCACTGGCACACGTGACACCCATGCCTGACACGTTGCCTCATGTAATCCTCCAGGCGCCCTGCAGCACAGGGTCTCCCATCCCCAGCAGCAGGAGCCGAGGCTCGGAGAGGTCAAGGAACTGGCCCACATGCCAGCCTCGTGGCGCTGGGACTAAAGCCTGGTGGGCGTTAGGCGGTCCCTGTCCTCCAGCTCTCAGTTCGGGGCCAGTCTGACGTGTACCCCTTTGCCCTTGACAAAGCCCACCCTCTCTGGAACCTTGCTTCATTTAAAAAATTTTTTTATTGATTTTTTTTTTTTAGAGAGACATCAATTTGTTCTTCCACTTACTGATGCATTCATTGTTGATTCTTGTATGTGCCCTGACCAGGGATCAAACCCACAACCTTGGCAAATCGGGACGATGCTCTAACCCAGTGGCCGTGAGCCACATGCGGCTCTTTGGCCCCTTGAGGGTGGCTCTTCCACAAAATACCACGGCCTGGGCGAGTCTATGTTGAAGAAGTGGCGTTAGAAGAAGTTTAAGTTTAAAAAATGTGGCTCTCCAAAGAAATGTCAATCGTTGTGCTGTTGATATTTGACTCTGTGGATGAGCGAGTTTGCCAACCACAGCCCTAACCAACTGGCTACCTGGCCAGGGCACAAGTCCTCTTCTGGGGGAGCGCTCAGCACAGTCTCTGCCGTCTGTCCTCTCGCCATCAGGGGGCGGGTCTCCCGGTCCCCCCCACCCAGTGGCTGCCAGGTGACCTGGTCCCCACTTACCCACAGCGCCCGCCTTTCTGCTCCTCGCCAGACCTGAAGTGCAGGGTGGCATCCTGCAAGGACCTGCAGCACAAGGCAACGGGGTCAGCCCCCTGGCCACAGCCACGGGATGCCCCCAGGAGGTACCCCCCCTCCGGGAGCCCAGCCCCTGACGGGGGTCCTACTGCCTCCGTCCTACCCCTCACACCCACCAGGCTGCAGGCACAGCCCCCAGACCAGCCCCGTTCTCCCTGGCGATGCCCACCTGAGGTCCACCGTCTCAACTCGGGGGCACAGGCGGAGGAGGTGAGCCAGCTGGAAGGGGGTCCGCGGGGACAGAGGCGTCTGGCTCAGCCTGCGGAGGGAAGGGGCGTCAGCAAGTCGGAGCCGGGCAAACTCAGTGGGCAAGGAGCCGGGACAGGCTGGCGGGAGAGATCTGAGGATGAGGAGGGCAGCACCGCAATGAGGAAGCGGGGACTCTTGAGGGACACACAGGGGCTGGAGGGCAAGCAGACTGGGTTGGAGCCCCAGCTATGCCTCCTGGCTACGTGTCCCTGCGTGAGTCATTCAAGCTCTCTGAGCCTCAGTTTCCCTACGTGGACAGCAGGCCTCTGCTCACGGCCTACCCTCCTCTGCAGGAGTCCTCAGGATTTAATTACATCACGCGTGGCACTGCCCAGCCGGTACCCAGGCTCCTGATGATTATACCGTTTCTCCCTCCAGCACAGACTTATCAGGCCAGTCTTGCTGACCGGGAGCAGGATGTGTTGTGCCCAGCATCCCCAGCGGGGCCCCCTCGGTGTCTCCAACACCCCAATCGGCTCCTGGCCCCCAGCAGTGCACAAGCACTAGGACTGAGCGATATATGGACTGAAAGGTCCCGGGTTTGATTCCGGTCAAGGGCATGTATCCTGGTTGTGGTCACATCCCCAGTAGGGGGCGTGCAGGAGGCCTTTACCCACAGAGCCAAGCTGATCAATATCTCTCTCTCACCGATGTTTCTAACTCTCTATCCCTCTCCCTTCCTCTCTGTAAAAAAAAAAAAAAAATCAATAAAATATATATATATGACCCAGGGACAGTCAGGCTGGCCACCTGGCTCCACAGACAGACGCTGTGTGACCTGGGCAGAGAGACACCCCTCTCTGGTCTGAAGTTTGGCACCTGTTCATTTGAACCTGCCGCCTTCTGTGTCCAAAGGAGCCTGCCCGACCCGTTCTCTCCCGAGGGGAACACCAGAGTGGGTGCCGTGGAGGTTGATGGGAGTTCTGCTGAACTTGCCCACCTCTGGAAAGCCGCCATCTCCCCATCCCTCTCTCCCTCCCTCCCTGGGACTCAGGATGATGGAGAGTCTGGGTGTTTGCGAGCCGGCTCAGGTGCCCCGGGATCCTCAGCATGAGAACTTAGGCTGCTGTTATTGACGACACCATTGATGTTCCTGCTGTATGTTTCCATCCCACGGCAGCTCCTCCCACCCGCCAAAGACTGAAAGTGAACCTTTTAAATCCTAACCAGCCGGAGCTGAGATTAGCACACAGAGTTTTAAGTACTTCAGGGGGTAAACTGCTCCGTTCCCTTTTCTGAACTTGCACGGTGACCTTTAAAACGAGGGGTGGCGTGCGCATGACCGGCGCCCGGAGAGTCCCTCTCTGGAAGCAGCTGACTCCTGGGGGTGGGGAGAAACCCCGAAGCCCCCCTGCCCCAGGCCCCTCCTTCCTCCAGGCGCTTGGAAACAGCGGTCTGGTTTGAGTCCCATCGCTGGCGGGGTATTCATCCCACTTATCAGGCGTGGAAACTGAGGCCCAGAGGGTGGATCAAGTCTGAGGAGAGACTGCGAGCAGACTCGAGCTCCCAGGTGTGACAGACACCGTGATGGCTCAGCGCAGGGGGAGGCAGGCGGGGAGGGAGGGGGTGGCTTCGCAATGCCGGAGCCGGGGCTGCACAGAAACTGGGGGACACTCACTGCAGGAGGCGCAGCTGGGGGAGCCGGGGCAGGTGCCCCAGCAGGGTGTCCAGGCTCTGGTCGCTCAGCACCACGCAGGACAATCTGTGGACAGAGCATCGGGAGGACAGCTGAGAGCGGGGCCCTAAACTTTCCCTCCGAGCCTGGGCCCCCGGGTTATCACAGAGGCTGGAGGGAGGGGAAGGTCAAATGCGCGTGCAAGTGCTGGGTTACGGCAGACTCGTTCTCTTTGACTTCTGAGAAGAGGGCTTTTTGCAGCGTGGGCTGCAGTGCTAATGCTAATGATAACAACAACAACAACAACATCAACAACAACAATAATAATAAACCGAACCAAGACCAAAAATACTGGGAGCAGCCTGCATGTCTACTAGACTCTGGCGTCAGTGTGTGTGTGTGAGAGAGAGAGAGAGAGAATTTGTGTGTGTGTGTGTGTGTGTGTGTGTGTGAGAATAATTTGTGTGTATGTGTGTGTGAATAATTTGTGTGTGTGAGAATAATTTGTGTGTGTATGAATAATGTGTATGTGTGTGTGTGTGAGAGAGAATAATTTGTGTGTGTGTGAGAATAATTTGTGTGTGTGTGAGAATAATTTGTGTGTGTGTGTGAATAATGTGTATGTGTGTGTGTGAGAGAATAATTTGTGTGTATGTGTGTGAGAATAATTTTTGTGTGTGTGTGTGAGAAAAATTTGTGTGTGTGTGAGAATAATTTGTGTGTGTGTGTGAATAATTTGTGTTTGTGTGTGTGTGAATAATGTGTGTGTGTGTGTGAATAATTTGTGGTACGAGCAAACTGTGGAGGGTCAGTATGAAAAGGCACGCATATACAAACATCGTGTGAGAAACACAAGCCATCCGGGACAATGAGACATTGGCGGGAGAGCTGATGACTTTAATTGGTCATAATATAAGGCTGCCATTTTAGGGTCCTCGTGACTTTGGCTAACTCAGTTTTAAACCCTGGCTCCAGCCATCTCGCTCTCGCACTGGCTCTCCCTCTTCCTCCAAGAGACCTTGCCCGCGGATAATCAGCCACCTCCGAGGCAGCAGAAACCAGGCCGGGAAGATGGTCCCGCTAAAGGTCGCTAAAGTTTCAGCTCCTGAGCCCTCAGGGGGAACAGGACCCCTGGCTACTTTCCCATGAGATGGACAGAGGGACACCGGGAAGCACCTCCCAGCGGGGCTCAAGACCCAGCGAAACGACTCTACCTCGTCTCCCCCCGCCAATCCGCTCCCGGCGCAGCCCCCAACCCCTAACACCCCCGTGTCCTGTGATGTGGTCCTGCAGGATCTGTAACCCACGCGCCATGGGACAGTTCTGCTTCTGAGCATTAGCCTCTGGTCCCCTGGAGGGTGCACTCGTCATGAAACAGCCCATCTCTCTCCCTGCGGTCCTCGGGGTCTAGTATTTGGCTCCGCTCGCACCGGATGGACAAACCCTTTCTGTTCTCTACCAACTGGGTTTTGTTAAAAAATATATATAGAGAGAGTGCCCAGCTGTTGTGGCTCAGTGGTTGAGCGTTGACCTATGAACCAGGAGGTCACCGTTCAATTCCTGGTCAGGGCACATGTCCGGGTTGCAGGCTCAGTCCCCAGTGTGGGGCGTGCAGGAGGCAGCTGATCAATGATTCTCTCTCATCATGGCTGTTTCTAGCTGTCTGTCCCTCTCCCTTCCTCTCTGAAATGGATAAAAACATATTTTTTAAAAATGAGGTGTTTGGGGGTGCATGCGTGTGCACCCGTGTGGCTGGGCCACGGAGGGATGGCTTACTGAGGTAGGTGGAGGGGAACCGAGGCCCCCTCTCTCTGATTGTGTATGCGCTTGGCCGTCTCCATAACCAAAGTGTTTTCATCTCTGAGGCCCTGGCGATGGGTCCGGGCACTCTCATGGGGTTGGGCTGTGAGGTCTGCACCCCCTGCACCCCCTGGTAACCGGGTAGATTCCCACATTGTGCCCTCTGGGGCCGCGTCCTCCTTACCCACCTGACTTCCAGAGGCCCCGGGCATGTCTCCAGAGCCTCGCAGAGGTGGGTGAGGCTCAGGGGCTCCAGGCGACACTCCCTGAGGCTGAAAAGGAGCAGCGGGCAGGGCAGGGGGTCATAGAAGGCTTGGGGATCCCTGTGCAGCCCCAGAGACTCTCAGCTCCTCCCCCAGCTGCAGGCTCCTCCCCCACAGGGTACACTCTCCACCCCCAAGTCTCCCAGAGCCCCTCATGCCCACCATTCTGACCCTCTGAGTGCCCAGCCCCTGGGTGCTCTCCACGGAGCTCTGCCCGAGTCTGCTCACCACCACTCACCGGAACCGCTTACCACCCTGGCCGCCCCCTTACCTCCCATCCTCCTCCTTCACCCTGCCAGTCCTGCGTTTGAGGGGTGCAAACCTGGCCAGGCCCCCCTGTGCCGAAACCCTCTGTGGCTCCCCATTACCCTTAGGCTAAAAGCAAAGAGCCTTTCCCCCGCCCCTCTCACTTCCACGCTCCCTGTGTGTGCTGTGGTCACCCCGAAACGCTGCCCTCAGCCCAGCTTTTTTTTTTTTCTTTTAATATATTTTATTGATTTTTTACAGAGAGAAAGGGAGAGGGATAGAGAGCTAGAAACATGGATGAGAGAGAAACATCCATCAGCTGCCTCCTGCACACCCCCAACTGGGGATGTGGCCCCAACCAAGGTACATGCCCCTGACCAGAATCGAACCTGGGACCCTTTAGTTCGTAGGCTGACGCTCTATCCACTGAGCCAAACCAGTCAGGGCCACAAGCCCAGCCTTTCCTCTTCTGGGCCCCTGTGCAAGCTGGCAGGCCACCGGGACAACCCTGTTCAGCCCCACCTTGGGATGTTTCTTCTTATGTGAGGAGAATGAGGCCAGGCCTGGCCAGTGTGGCTCAGTGGTTGCGCATCAACCTCAGAACCAGGAGGTCACGGTTTGATTCCTGGTCAGGGCACACACTGGGGTTGCCGGCTCCATCCCCAGTAAGGAGCGGGCAGGAGGCAGCCGGCACATGATTCTCTCTCATCATGGATGTTTCTCTCTATCCCCTCTCCCTTCCTCTCTGAAATCAATAAAAATGTATTTAAAAACAAAGAAAATAAATCGCGGCCAGGAGAGGGAGGGGCCCGCCGGGTCCCACAGCCCCATCACCAGTCCTCACACTCACCCTCTCTCTCCTTCTCTCAACTTCCCTTTCTCCTGTCTCCCAGTCCCCAGCCTGACCCTCCCCCTCAGGATCTCCTCATTCCCTGAGCCCTCTCCCCCTGTGGTTACCCCCAAACAAGAAGTGGGTGAGAAGGTACCAGAAGCTCCTGGGGACGCAGTGCGGACCGAACCCTGAGGATGGGGCTTGGGCAGAGGTCTCTGGCGGAGGGCCGCCGGCCAGCAGATGCCTTGAGGTGGGGAAACGTTTTGAGAGGAACCTTTAAATCACCCGCATTCGAAGATCAGACTCATCAGTCAGGGCAGGGAGGGGCTCTCAGGACAATCAACCCCCTCCCTGTACAGATGGGGAAACCGAGGCCCAGGGGAGGGAAACCACAGTGAGAAAGATGGCAGCTTCCTTCCACCTGTCCCCGGGGCGGCCCCTGACCAGGTTGGGGGGGTGGGCAGGACAGAGCCTCTCCTCGATCTGATCACCGATGTGGCCTTGTGCCTCCACACTTTGGGCCTCAGAAACCCAGAGGGTCCCCAGAAAGAGAGACCCTAGACCGGGAAGCCAGATCACCCCAGCCTTGGGCCCAGACCGGGAAGCCAGATCACCCCAGCCTTGGACCAGTCCTGGTTTCAGACAGCCACCTGGGGCTGGGACGCTGCTGCGGAACCAGCCCAGACACCCGCATCAGGTGGCCCTTGAGCTTGCCAACCTGCCCAGTGAGACCGCAGTGCCCACCAGGGGGCAGTCGGGAGCCACTGCGAGGAGCCACTATTGCTCTTGGTTTATAGCATCGGTTCTCAACCTTCCTAAGGCCGAGACCCTTTAAGACAGCTCCTCATGGGGTGGTGACCCCCAACCATAAAATTATTTCCGTGGCTACTTCATCACGGTCATTTTGCTACTGTTATGAACTGTAATGTAAATGTCTGATAGGCAGGATGTATTTTCATTGTTACAAACTGAACATCATTAAAGCATAGTGAATTAATCACAAAAACACTATGTCATTATATATTGTGAAATATTTATTTCTAATGACAAATAAACGAAATTTTGCCTTGAATCGTGGTGTAGCATGGGCAACAGTCTTCATAGGACAACAGTAAACTACATGGCTACACTTTGTTACACCGAGGAGCTGTGAGTTGGTTCCTAAGACCATGGGAAATAGGTGTTTTCCGATGGTCTTAGGTGACCCCAAAGGGGTCTCGACCCACAGGTTGAGAACCGCTGGTTTATAGCAAAGATGTGGAAACTTTCAGAATGAAATGGCTGCTGGCATCTCGGGGTGTGAAAGGGCAGTGACTCATAGAGGCCGTGAGCCTGCCGAGGTTGCAAAAGTCCCGGGAACCACTTCCTTCTCCCCCCGCCCCCCGCCCCCCACCCCCACCCCCCCGCCCCATCAGCAGCTGCCAGTGCCGCTCCCCTGGGGTGCCTGCCCCCCAGCATCCCCTCCCTCCTTCTGCGCTGGCTTCTTCCCAGGGAGGTTAAGGCAGCGGATTACCGCAAATTCAGAGGGAGGGGGTTTACTTGAGAGCTGACAGTGGTCCGCCTGGGTCTGGGGTGGGGGTGGGGGGCTCCTCCAGGAAACGGGGACCAGAGGGACAGGGGAGTCCGCCTCCCCCGCGGAGCTCTCCGCCCTCACCTGGCTCTTCTGCCGCCTCTCAGGGTGACGCGCTGGCTCTCGAGGCTGCAGGCAGACAGGGGGCAGCAATCAGAGAGCAGGCAGGGGCAGGAGAGCAGACTGACCAGGTCAAGGGGGGCCTGGAGGGGACCCCACGTTCTTTCCCAGCAGATGCCACGGTAACTATCTGACAACCGCTACATTGATTAAGGCACATGCAAAGCCCACCAGCCTCGAGATGATCTCCTTTGAGTCTCATGCTAAAACGGCGAGGTCAAGAAGTATTCTTACCCCATTTTACAGATGAGGAAACTGAGGCTCGGAGGGGCTCCGTGACCTGCTGGAAGCTGTCAGCAGGGAACTGGCGAGCCTGGATTTGAACCTGGTCTGTCTGCTCTCACACTGCCCACTCTTAGGAGCGGGAGGGGAGGGATGGGCAGGCCTTTCAAGGAAGCATGGATGACCCACGCTGCGTGTCCCAGAGCTGTGTGGCTGGGTGCATTTCCCCTTCTACACTTTCATCAGCTCCAGGGATCCCACAATTAGAGTGAGTCCCTGAGCACAAGGGTGTCCCCAGTTTTCTTAAAAGTCTCCCAGAACGGCCTGGCCCACGTGGCTTAATGGTTGAGCAGTGACCTATAAACTAGGAGGTTCAATTCCCAGGCAGGGCACATGCCTGAGTTATGGGCTCAGTCCCCAGTGGGGGGCGTGCAGGAGGCAGTGGATCAATGATTCCCTTCTGTCATTGATGTCTCTATCTCTCTCTCCCTTCCTCTCTGAATTCAATAAAAACATATACAAAAAAGTCTCCCAGAATAATCCAGAGAGTGAGGGAGTCAATGCATTGTGTCCCATGGAGAAATTTGAGGGTCCTGGGGCTCTATTCATTCATTCATTCATTCACTCATTCATTCATTCACTCACTCATTCACTCACTCACTCATTCATTCATTCCTTCAGCAGGCACCCATCCCCCCATACTGACGGGGACCCTGTGGGCCCTGAGGGGGCAGGGTGGGGCTAGGAGGCTCACTCACCTGATGTCCAGGTGGTGGACCCACTGCACCGCAGAGAAACACCGGGCCAAACCGAACGCCGCGTCCAGGGACACGCAGTTCTCACTGAGGCTGGGGGTCAGAGGCCTGGTGTCCACGGGGGCCCCAGTCTCGTTTTGTTACAAGACTTAACACACCCGCTGGGTGGTCAGAGCACAGGCTGGGGAGGGCTGTCCCCGTGCCCGGAGGTGAAACTCGCGGGGAACTCTCATCAGTCAGCACGCCTCTTCCAACTCGCCACTCGGATGGGGAAACCGAGGCCCAGAAAGCAGCCGGGTCTCGCCCAAAGTTACCAGACACCCGGGTGACAGAGCTGAGCTCAGATCCCGGGGCTCCCTCTGGCTGTGCTGAACGTGAGGAGTGCTTTTAGGCACCCGATAAAGGAGGGAGGTGTCGCCGAAACCGGTTTGGCTCAGTGGATAGAGCATCGGCCTGTGGACTGAAGTGTCCCAGGTTCGATTCCGGTCAAGGGCATGTACCTTGGTTGCGGGCACATCCCCAGTAGGGGGTGTGCAGGAGGCGGCTGATCGATGTTTCTCTCTCATCGGTTTCTGACTCTCTATCCCTCTCCCTTCCTCTCTGTAAAAAATCAATAAAATATATTTAACAACAACAACAACAAAAAAAAGGAGGGGAGTGTGTCCGGTGACCAATGTCTGCCCACATGTCATGGTGGCTTTATTTTTAAAATTTTTTTATTTTTTAAAATATATTTTATTGATTTTTCACAGAGAGGAAGGGAGAGAGATAGAAAGTCAGAAACATCGATGAGAGAGAGACATCAAAATCAGCCGCCTCCTGCACACCCCACAGTGGAGATGCGCCCGCAAGCAAAGTACATGCCCCCAACCGGAATCGAACCTGGGACCCTTCAGTCTGCAAGCTGACGCTCTATCCACTGAGCCAAACCGGTCTCGGCTGGTGGCTTTATTTGCCATTTAAGGACACCCGCCTCGGGACGGGACCCTGGTCGGCACGACAGACTCTCGCAGGCCCTGGGTCAGACTCGGGTCCACAGTGTGGAGAAGGTCACGTGGGGATTTGCCCCGAAAGCTCCCATCAGCATACCAATTGCCTGCAGAGGGGAGTCCCTCCTCCTCTCCCAGGTGCAGGCCTCAACAGCAACTGGGGTGCCCTCCTCTCCTTCCCAGAATCCCAGGGAGCCTGGCGGAGCAGGAAGGGCCTGCAGGCCACGGCGCTCCTTCGAAGCACCCCCTCTCCTGGTTGTGTGTTCACTGCCTGGGAACCGGGGCTCAGGGGCGAGGCGACCCTTTCAAGGTCACACCGGGGCCCTGGGCCCTGGGCCCGCTCTCCGGGACTCCTCTCGCTTTGTCCCAGGAGAGTGTGGGGAGGAGGGATGTGGGACCAAGAACCCCGGAGGCTTGGAGGGCCCAGGAGGTCTGGTGGGCTGCAGGCACAGGCTGGGGTTCCTGGCCTCCAACCAGAGCCTCCCCCACCCACTCAAAATCTCCCATCTCGGCCAGGAGCCCCGGTCCTCCAGATGCCCCAGCACCTGCCTGCATGTCCTGTGGGCTACGAAGCCTCCCTGCCTACCCGCTTTCACCAGCAAACAGCCCCGCCCTGCACCCCAGGCCAGAACGGCCGCCCGCCTCTCCGTTCATCAGTAACACTTCCCTCCAGGGACTGGGCCTCCCAGACACTGATTCCAGAAGTGAAACCTTAAATCAGAGCTGGGCCATTGAGCCACAGAGGCCAGACCTGATTCAAATGAGAATCATACCCTTTCCTGAGTGCTCACCACGTGCCGGGGACATAAGAAGGAAACCCCCACACACACCCCTCCCCGCTCCCCTCCTTGCGATGAGGACAGCCAGCTACTCACTTCAAGGACTGCAGAGCGCCCAGTGCTGGGAGCCACTGAGCCAGCTGGGCCACACCTTCGTCCCCCAGAGCATTGCTGGATAAGCTGGGGGGTGGGGAGACAGGTTAGTGGGGGGAGGGGAGGGGAGACAGGTCAGTGGGGGGAGGGGCGGGGAGACAGGTTAGTGGGGGGAGGGGAGGGCAGGATTTTGTCTCTCCATCCCACTGCCACAGTCACTGCGCTTCCCCTGAAACTGGACATGGGGTGGTGGGGCCAGACGTTAGCTGTGGTCTCCCCCAGGGTTCTTATCCTGGGGTTTGTGACTCCGAGGGGGTCAGGGATGGGCTTCAGAGGGAGTCAGGTGTGGGGGACCTATATTCTAGACTCTAGAGCAGCGGTTCTCAACCTGTGGGTCGCGACCCCTTTGGGGGTAGAACGACCCTTTCACAGGGGTCGCCTAAGACCATCGGAAAACACAGGTATTTACATCACGATGCATCACAGTAGCAACATTTCATGGTTGGGGGTCACCACCACATGAGGAACTGTGTGCAAGGGTTGCGGCCTTAGGAAGGTTGAGAACCACTGGTCTAGAGGGAGCCGCACAACCTGCACCAGATTCTCTTGCAGCAGCCGCTCCAGATCGGAAAAAGCTAAACAAAACCCAGCTCCCACTCACTGCCGAGCCCCGCCCACCCGCCTTCTGAGGGCGCCACTCACTCGAGGTGGCCCGGGCGACAGCTTCCTTCCAAGGCTGTGCAGAGCGGCTCGAGGTGCTCAGCTTGCAGACCGCAGTGTGTCAGCCTGGGGGGGGCAGAGCCACAGCCTGCAGCCCTGCCCCAAAGGCCAGCGGGGCCCTGCCTCCCCCACCCCACCCCGTTCCTGCACACAGGCAGAGCGAGGCTTGCAGGAGGGACTGGGATGGACACCTCTGGCACCCGGACAGACAGACAGACAAAGAGGGACCAACACATCATACACAGACGTCACACACGGGCAGAGGAAAACCAGAGTCAGAGACACAGCGAGAGGGACACCAAGAAGGACAAACGAGGAGAGAGAGGTAGAGAGGAGGGAAGGAGGGTGGGAGGGTGGAGAGATAGAGAGAGAGAAAGAGAGGGGGGGGGAGAGAGAGGAGGCAGATACACACACACACACACACACACACACACACACACACACACACACACAGGGGCATGTGTGCACGGTGCCAGAGGAGGACAGACAGACAGTGAGAAAAGGTCCACAGAAAACCAGACAGACGTGATCTGAGAGAGACAGACAGACAGACAGGGGGAGGGAGAGGCAGATGGACAGAAGGAGAGAGGCCAGAGGAGGACTGATGAGCATCCTGGGGGCGCTGAGCTGAGGCCTCAGGACCTGAACAGAGGGGCTACAAGCTCCCCATGCTCTCTGCCCAGAGTTCCCACACCCCTCAGCTGCTGGAAAGGGGGGGGCTTTGTTGGAGAAGGTGACTGAGGGGGGCTGCCCTGTGACCTCCCACCTGTGGGGTGCTGGGCAGGAGAGGGAGAGGCAGGGAAGCCAGGCCCCAACTCCTGGCCAGAGCAGATCGTGTCAGCCAGGGAGCCCCTGGGGCTGGGGGCAGGGGCCGGCTTCGTGCAGAGCAGGGAGGGGTCCAGAGCCTTACCCACGCCCTGCAGGGGTCACTGTACCTGATCCTCGGGGAGCACGGGGGCAGCTCAGAGGACATCGGGAGCGGAAGGCTGTCCAGAAACGCAGCCCTGGAGAGACACACACCAGGCCGGGCTGAGCAAATGCCTCGCTTTCCACCATGCTGTCTCCACCCGGCCTGGCGGCTGCCAGACCTGATTCCAATGGGCTCCGCTGACCTGGCTGTGTACCCGGGGCAACGCACTTAGCTCTTACTGGAGAATGTACCTGAATTGCCTTACATACATGCTTGGTACCCATTGACCTTGGCCCTTAGCATCATTAATCTCATCATCATTAATCTCATCATCATCATCGCCTCCAGAGATGCCAGCCTCAGCTTCAGGCAAGCCTCCAAAAGCTCAGACCCTACAGAGGACCTTGTAGGTGGACACTGAGGAGCACAGAGCTGAGTCTCTGCCTATGTGCCGGGCAATCCAGGAAGGCACCCTGGAGGAGTCAAACACTCTCTAAAGCAGTGGTTCTCAACCTTTCTAAGGCCGCGACCCTTTAATACAGTTCCTCATGTGGTGGTGACCCCCAATCATACTTCATAACTGCAATTTTGCTATTGTTATGAATTATCATGTAAATACCCGCGTTTTCCGATGGTCTTAGGCGACCCCTGTGAAAATATCGTTCGACCTCCAAGGGGGTCGCGACCCACAGGTTGAGAACCACTGCTCTAAAGGGTCCTTGTGCCCAAAGAAACCAGAAGTTCTGGCCAAAATGAGACCCAGAGGCCAGGTGACCCTCGGGTTCAGGCCAAAGGGCCTGGGCTCCCTGGCTGCCCTGTGCCTGCCCCAGCGAGGTGCCGTCTCGTCCTCAGTCACCGGGCTCTCTTCAGGCACCACTAGGGGATGGGACAGCATCTGTCCTCTGGTCCTCCTCCCCTTTAGGGCTGCGGGACCTCCTCTCTGCTGCTGGCTTGGGAGCCTGTGTGAATGTCAAGGTTCCTTGGCAGCTGAGTGGCACCAACCAGCTGTGGGGGCCAGGGAGGGGTGGCCTGGCCCAGGGGGGGTTGGGAGGTGTTGGGGCCCTACCTGTCCTGGGTGCCCTCCTGCTCCTCCAGCTCCGAGGTAAATGTGAGGACCACCGTTTTGTGCACAAGGCTGCGGAGAGAGGAGAGGGAGGAGGCACGAGGTTTATGGCGTCCCGGCTGCTCGGGATCATTTTGTGTTTTTGTTTGTTTGTTTGTTTGTTTGTTTAAAATACATTTTTTATTGATTTTTCATAGAGAGAGAGAGAGGGATAGAGAGTTAGAAACATCGAGAGAGATGAACATCAATCAGCTGCCTCCTGCATGCCCCCCACTGGGGATGTGCCCACAACCAAGGTACATGCCCTTGACCGGAATCGAACCTGGGACCTTTCAGTCCGCAGGCTGACGCTCTATCCACTGAGCCAAACCAGTTAGGGCTGTTTTTTTTTTGTTTTGTTTTGTTGTGTGTGTGTGTGTGTGTGTGTGTGTGTGTGTGTGTGTGTGTTTGTTGTTGCTATTAATCCTCAGCTGAGGATATTTTTCATTGACTTTAGAGTAAAAGGAAGGGTGAGAGACAGAGAGACAGAGAGAGAGAGAGGGAGAGAGAGAGAAAGAGAGAGAGAGGAAGAGAGAGAAACATTGATGTGAGAGAGACATATCGATTGGTTGCCTCCCGTATGCACCCGGTCTGGGACCAGGGATCCAGCCTGCAACCGGGGTACATGCCCTTGGCCGGAATCAAACCTGAGACCCTTCAGTCTGCAGGCTGATGCTCTATCCACTGAGCCAAACTGGCCAGGGCCTGGATCATCTGTCAGCCTGACCTGGAGGGACCTCTTAGGTGCCACCCCAGCCTCCAGCTGCAGTCACTTCCTCTGACCTCCCTGACCCTCAGCTGTGGGGCCTGAAGTCTCCCTTTCACACATTTCACAAGCTGTCACCAGCCTCGTTTCCGGGCATGTCCTTGGAAGAAACTTCAGTTCTGTGGTCTCTGTGGTCTGGGCCTCAGGCTGAAACCACCCTCTGCCCACCAGTGGCACCTGGGCTACGGGTGCTTGCCCAGCAGAGGGAGGCCGCTGCCAGGTCAAGGAGGTCGCTGCCAGGCCAGGGAGGTCACTGCCAGGTCAGGGAAGTCACTACCAGGTCAGGGAGGTCACTGCCAGGTCAGGGGGTCACTGCCAGGTTGGGCCAGACACTGAGAATTTGCAGGAGGCTGTGACTTGCAGCCCGGCCTCCCTCACCTCGCCTTGCAAAGCGAACATTATGTGTGTGTTTTTCTCATTGCAAAAGTCCCACGTCGTCCCTGTGGAGAACTTAGGAAATGTAAGGAAGTAAAAAGAAAATGAAGGAAAAAATCACCCACCGCCTCTTCCATGCGCCAGTGACCACTGGCTCCATGCTGGAGAGGGTCCTTCAAAGTATTTTGTTTTTTTAATGCAGTGAAAGTTCTTTCTTTTCCTTTTCTTCTTTCTTTTTTAAAATATATCTTATTGAATTTTTACAGAGAAGAAGGGAGAGGGATAGAGAGTTAGAAACATCGATGAGAGAGAAACATCAATCCGCTGCCTCCTGCACACCCCTGACTGGGGATGTGCCCGCAACCAAGGTACATGCCATGCCCCTGACCGGAATCAAACCTGCGACCTTTCAGTCCTGCAGGCCGACGCTCTATCCACCGAGCCAAACCGGTTTTGGCTCTTTTTCTTTTTCTTTTTTTAAAATATATTTTATTGATTTTTTACAGAGAGAAAGGGAGAGAGATAGAGTTAGAAACATCGAGCAGCTGCCTCCTGCACACTCCCTACCGCGTATGTGCCCGCAACCAAGGTATCCACTGAGCCAAACCGGTTTTGGCTCTTTTCTTTTTCTTAAAAATGCCATTCGAATGACAAATGTTCTTCTAAAAATCAGGTTTTCAAGGGACAGCTGCAGCAAGAGTGGCACGGTGTGGATAATTACTGTTATCCATTCTCCGACCTCGGAGTATGTTTGGAAGCGTTGTTAGAAAAATAACGAGTTAACATGCTTATGCTTGGTGTGTGCACCACGCCATGCTAACCCCGCAGCCATGTCGCGGTTTTATGAGGTCCCTCTCTCCGGAGGCACCCAGGAGGCACCCAGGACCGGGGATGAGGGGAGGGAGGGGCCGGGGCTCTGGGCTGGAGGAGGGCGTGGGGACGGTGCCCTCTGCCAGCGCTCACCTGATGTGCAGCTCTGCCAGGTTCCGGCACGTGCTCGCTGCCCGCAGCACCCCGGGCACGCCCGCCACCGAGAGCCCGTTGTCACTGAGGCTATGGAGAGGGGGGGCGGCAGCCATCAGCAGGGCCTGAGGTCCCCAGCCCCAGAGGGCTCCATCCCCTCCCCCAGCCCAGTGCCGGCTGGCTGTCCCTCCCGGGATGTCCCGGGTCCTTCGCGAGGGCGTCTCAAAGGAGTCCAGCTCGTGTGGATGAGCCGAGGGACGCAGACCCTGCGCCGCCCGGAGAATAAAGTTCTCCAGCCGAGAGACCAGAACCGACTCACGGCTTTCGCCCCTTGAAGCCTCAGGTCCCTGGTGTGTAAAATAAGTCCCATGCTAAGCGCACTTAACAAATGGGGAAACTGAGTCACAAAAGTCTTCCCAGGGTCACAAAGCTACCAAATGACAGAACCAGGATTCCCATTCAAGGCCAGACCTCCACATCCGTTTCCCCACCTCAACACCCCCACCCCAGCCCACGCCTCATGCTACGACCCGGCACATGCCACCCAAACAGCACCCCCACTTTACCATGCGACAGCGTAGCACGCCCAACAGCTCAATACCCTTTCCTTCCACCCCAACCCCCCACAACCCATCCCCTCACCCAACACTCTACCTCCACCCTCACCCACCACTTCCCACCCCCACCCCCCAGCCCCCACCCATCCCATACCCCAATGTTGGCTCAATGCACCAATCCACCCCACTCGCCCCGCTCCACCCGGGGCTGCTATACAGACAAATAGGACGCGAGCCACTGAGGTACAGGGACCCGGGTCGCAAGGGGCTTTCGTGATGGGCTCTGGTCAGAGGCCAAAGCGGGGCATGGCTGAGCCGCTCCGTCGTGGCTGGAGTTTGAAGAAGGTGGGGGGTGGGGCAGGGGGTGGGAGCAGTTCCCTCAGTGGCTATTGGCATGGGGGTCAAGGGTCGCGGGGACCAGCTGGGACTCTCGGGGGCCCGGTGACCCAGCAGGAAGGGGGGCCACTCACTCCAGCTTCCCGGCGAGGCGCAGCTGGGGGGCAGCCTCTGACATCAGGCGACAGCCTTCATCCTCCAGCTGGTTCCCTGAGAGGCTGAGACAGAGGGGTGCTGCTGGGGACCCCCCACAACCCTCCGCATGCATGCTCCCCCTCATGGACTTCAAGCGAAGCATCATTCCAGCAAATAGTCCTTCATCATAATCAGTGGTTCTCAACCTGTGGGTCGCGACCCCTTTGGGGGTCCATCGACCCCATCACAGGGGTCGCCTAAGACCATCAGAAAACACAGATATTTACATTATGATTCACAACAGTAGCAAAATTACTGTTTTTAGGAAGTAGCAACGAAAATAATTTTATGGCTGGGGGTCACCACAACATGGGGAACTGTATTAAAGGGTCGAGGCATTAGGAAGGTTGAGAACCACTGATCATAATGAGCGCTGAAACACTGTGTACATCCCGCCAGCACGTCCTCGGGGCTTGGCGACGATTGCATTTTTACCCCCGACAACCCCAGGACCAGGCGCCATCGTCAGCCTCATCTCGAGGATGAGTACGCTGGGGGTCAGACCGGTTAGGGCCGTTGCTCAAAGGCGGGCCTGGGATTTGAACCCAGGCAGCTGACGTCACGGCCCTGCCCTCCATCCTGGATTTATGCCGCCCCCTACACCACTGCTTCTGGTGATCAACTTCATGATGATAGGGGCCTGCGACCTGGTCTGGGGTTCGGGAAGGCTTCCCTGATGTTCCAGCTGCGAGTTCAAAAGTAGGAGTTCAATCGGCAAGAGCGGGGAGAGAGATGGGGTCGTGGGAACAGCATCTCAAGGGCACATGGGAGGACCAGAAAGGGAGTCCGTGTGTCTGGACGGAAGACTGAGCAGAGGGCAGGGTCAGATCCGGTTTGGGGGCTGGGAGCGGGGTTCCGGGTCACACGGGGTTTGAGGATGTGGGCTTTATCCTGAGCAGCGTGAAGGAGCGCAGGGGACAGGCAGGAGTGAAACACAGATCACACCTGCCAGGCGGAGGTGGCCAGGTGGAAGCGTGGAGCCCAGCAAGGAGGTTGAGGGGGGTCTTCTGGGTGACGGGGAGAGAGCGGTTTGGGCTAGGGAGGCGGAGGAAAAGAAGCTGGTTTGGGGAGCTAAGCAGGGCACAGGTCAACTCAGGATGGACTGGTTGAGGGAGGAAGGCGAGGGGGCTGGCTGGTCTGTGTAACCAGGTGGGTGCGGGGACCTTATTACAGGTGACAGCTCGGGGGCCAGGTGGGCTGCTGGTGGTAAGGGGGGTGGAAGCCGGTCAGTTTGTAAAACCACCTTTTCTAATCTTTCCTTGGTTCTCCCACAGGAAGAGGTAAAGGCTTAATTCAGCTTTAGTCAGCCAAGCAGCCCTCACCCTCCATCCATCTCACCTTGGGGTGGGGCCACTTCCCTCAAAGGCATTCTGGCATCCCATCACCCCACCCTCATACCAATAGGAGCCCCCCCACCCCAAGCCCTATTCTCTTTTTTAAAAAAAATATATTTTATTGATTGTTTACAGAGAGGAAGGAAGAGGGATAGAGAGTTAGAAACATGGATGAGAGAGAAACATCGATCAGCCACCTCCTGCACGAGCCCCTCTGGGGATATGCCCACCACCAAGGTCCATGCCCTTGACCGGAATCGAACCCAGGACCTTTCAGTCCACAGACCGACGCTCTAAATTCACTGAGCCACACCGGTTTTGGCCTTCTCAAAGGCTCCGCCCAGGAGCTGAACATTGTGGCTATTTCTCCAGCCAGAAAAGAGTCACCTCCCTCTGGTCTGGGGGTGGGGGGGGGGGAGGCAAAGTGAGGGGACCCTGCGGGGTATGGTTTGGAAGACAGACCCAGGTGTGGCAAGAGTCCTGCACTGCAGGTCTCAGTGCCAGTGGTCACAAGCAGGAGGCCTGGGGTAAGGCTGTCTGAACTTGAACCCTGGCCTGGACTCTTCCTAGCAGGGTGACCCTGAGCAAAGGTACCTCCCGGTGACTTCATTCCCTCCTCTCTCACATGGGCCTGGGAACAGCAATGTCCCAGAGATGTGAGATGTAAATGAGAGGGTGTGTGTCAATGCACCTGGCACCGGGCGAGCACTACACGGTGGCAGCTGATACCAGAGCTTCCTCCAGACCAGTGGTTCTCAACCTTCCTCACGCCGCGACCCTTTAAGACAGCTCCTCATGGGGTGGGGACCCCCAACCATAACATTATTTCCGTTGCTACTTCATCACTGTCATTTTGCTACTGCTATGAACTGTCATGTAAATATCTGATAGGCAGGATGTATTTTCATTGTTACAAATTGAACATCGTTAAAGCATAGGGATGAATCACAAAAACACTATGTAATTATATATTGTGAAATATTTATTTCTAATTACAAATAAATGAAATTTTGTCTTGAATCGTGGTGTAGCATGGGCAACAGTCTTCATAGGACAACAGTAAACTACATGGCTACACTTTGCTATACCGAGGAGCGGTGTGTTGGTTCCTAAGACCATGGGAAATAGGTGTTTTCCGCTGGTCTTAGGCGACCCCTGTGAAAGGGTCGTTTGACCCCCAAAGGGTTGTGACCCACAGGTTGAGAACCGCTGCTCCAGATCCTTAAGGGAGGTGTCTTCCACACACTGTCCCCCCCAAACAGAGGCCTTCCCTCCCCTGCCCCGCCCTCCCCTCCTCTCTTCTGCCCCAGAGCATCCTGGGTACTCACTCTACTTCCTCCAGGTGGGGGCCTTCCTGGAGCTGGGCTATGAGCACCTCCACGTCGCTGACGGTGAGCCCGCACTTCTGCAGCCTGGGGTGGCGGAGGGGGCGGAGGGGGCTCAGGGCCAGAAGCTGCACGAGGCCTCCTCTAGCTCCTGGCCCCGCTGCGAGGCCTGGGACCCGGGGGAGCCGGGAGGCTGCCAGATCTGGTGCTGGATCCTGGCCCTGCTTCTCAGTCCCTGGCTAAGCTTGGACAAGGCGCTTCGGCTCTCTGAGACTCAGTGTGCTCCTCTGTCAAATGGGCACAGTAACGTGGACTTTTTCAAGAGAATCACCAGGAGGTAATGGACACACAACACCACAGTGCCCAGCACACAGCGAGGGCCCGTTACATTACAGTTACTGTTATGCCAGATGCTCCCTGTTGTGCCCGTGGTGGGCACTTGATCATAGGTCGTCCTATGTGTCACTATGTGTCAGGACTTGTCATTTCATGTCAGAAGAGAGAAAATGGAGGCTCCGAGGGGTGACGGGACCTGCTCCTGTTATGCCAGGTGCTCCTTGTTCAGGCCGGGATGGGTTATTCATGCTTTTACCCTCCTCCCCCCATCCCTGCCCCTGCGAAGGCACCCTCCACCACATCACATCCCTCCTCGGAAGGCCGTGGACCCCATTGAGGTACCTGAGTGCCACGCTTCTGCGCTGAGCCTCCTTCTGGCTGGCGTTTCCCCGCGGGTCCGGGGATCTGGCAAGAACAAGTCCATCATTGGCCTGGGCTCGGCAGTCCAGGCTCTGCTCTTGGCTGTGGGGACCGCAGCCTCCTCAGCAGGAGCCGCAGTGAACGAGCAATGGAGCCGCCGGCTGCGAGGAGGTGCTCGCGGCACTCCTCGGCGAGGCAGCGGGGGCAAGCGGTGTGGGGTCAGACGGAACCGTCACTCAAATCCTGACTCTGGCCGAGACCGGTGTGGCTCAGTGGATAGAGCGTCGGCCTGCGGACTGAAAGGTCCCAGGTTCGATTCCGGTCGGGGGCATGTACCTTGCTTGCGGGCACATCTCCAGTGTGGGGCGTGCAGGAGGCGGCTGATCGATGTCTCTCTCTCATCGATGTTTCTGACTTTCTATCCCTCTCCCTTCCTCTCTGTGAAAAATCAATAAGATATATTAAAAAATAAAATCCTGACTCTGCCGTGCAGAGCTGTGCGGCCCGGGGCAAGTCCCGTCACCCCTCGGAGACCCTGTTTTCTCTCTTCTGACATGACATGACAAGACCTGACACAGGGAGTGACTGAAGGCCTGGACGAGGTGACCTCTGATCAAGCGCCCCCCACAGGCACGACAGGGACGCTCAGTACAAAGCAGCCGCCGTTGTTCAAGATGCCCTGGTCTCCACGTGCAGCTGTGCCACCCGGGGGTCAGAAGGCCAGCCACACGGGCCACCCAGAGTCAGGCTGTGGTGAGAGGCACGGCACATCTCCAGGCTCCCTCCCTCCGGGCCAGGGCAGAAGCTGGGGCGGCGTGAACCCCCATCCACAGAACTTCCTGGGAGGATGGAAAGGTTTTGTAACTGAGCCACTGGCCTCCGATGGCCAACGAGCACTGAAATGTGGCTGATGTGGCCATGAAATGCCCACGTGACTTCATTTTGTTTTTATTTATTTTTAAAAATATATATTTTATTGATTTGTCACAGAGAGGAAGGAAGAAGGATAGAGAGTTAGAAACATCGATGGGAGATAGATCAGCTGCCTCCTGCACGCCCTCCTACTGGGGATGTGCCCGCAACCAAGGTACATGCCCTTGACTGGAATAGAACCTGGGACCTTTCAGTCCACAGACTGATGCTCTATCCACTGAGCCACACCGGTTAGGGCTTGACTTCATTTTAATTAATATACGTTTAAATGGTCACCTGTGGCTAGTGGCTCCCGTATGGGGTACCAGCTCTCTGGGCAGTCGGGAGTGGGGAAAGGACAGTGGTCCTACTGAGTCACTGAGTGGGAGAGGGGAGTGAGGCTCAGACTCAGGGACGTAAACGTCATCTGCTCCAGAGTCTCGCTGGGAGGGGTGTGGGAACCACCGCTGGAACGTTCTCTCACGAAAAGGCCACTTCCCTTCCCTTGGCCATGCAGGACGGGCCAAGCTGGGACCCATGCACAGCTGGAAGAGCCGGCACTTGAGTGCCAGCCGGATGCCAGCGGGGTTCTAGGCATGAATGTATTGCAGTGGTACCTCGAGATACGAGTTTAATTCGTTCCGAAACCTTGAGGCGTGGGAAACTATGAGACGCTCGAGTCGCGGTAAACTGGTGGGTCGTGTGCAGCCGGCCGATCCGCGCGATGACTCCTATCTCGAATGCTGCTCGTATTTCAAAGCAAAAATCGCTCGCTCGACGGCTCGTAACTCAAAAACCTCGTATGTCAGGGCACTCGTATCTCGAGGTACCACTGTAATTTGTTTAATTCTCAGGACAGCTGTAGGCACCATTGCCTTCTTTTTTTTTTTTTTTTTTTTTTTTTGCAGTTAGGAGATGTTCCCCTCTGTAGTAATGCCAACTAACAGTCTCTTCATGCCTCTCCCACTCCCTTCCCCACCCCAAGGGGCGGGCTCACTCTGGACCTCTGAGGATGCTCCCTCACCACAGCAGCCAGAGGCGGGGTCCAGAGAGGCCAGCGGAACGGAAGTCCTTTGCGGGCTGCGGGGCCTGACTTCTCAGGGCAGCAGCGGCAAGAAGAATCCCCGTACCCCAGCTCGCCCTCAGCGCCCTTGGCCATCTTTCCCCACAACTGCCTGAACCCCCCCAGACGAGCCCGCTCCCTAACTTCTTACCCAGGTTGCTCCGCAGCTGTCTCTGTGGGCGGGGAGAGAAAGATGACGAGGTCCGCCTCCCTGCAGGACCAGACGGACACCCAGCCGTGAGACCCGGGGACTGGAGACCGGCACTTCGCCCCCTCCCTGCGCGCCCCATGTGGTCCCCCATCCGCCAGAGAAAGCGGATTTGGGGGTTGACCATCACAACACTGTGTAAGGTGCTCTAAATCACACGTGTAAAATTGTGATGATGATGTCATTGCTTGACGAATCCAGGGTGTTTCAGAAAGCCAGGAAGACCTCTTTGACGAGAGAGATCATAAAAATTAGGAACACAGAGATTTTATAGGAGTTCCTGAGTTTTAACACTTAACCTGCCCGTGATCCAAACAGGCAGTGCTGGTTCAGCACCAAGGAGAGCGACACAGGGAGAGGGGCGCCTTATTCCGAGCTTTGCCTATACTTCCTAGATTTTTTTTTTCTGTTTGTGGATTCATTCCTTCATCTCTCTGTTGGTCCGTCCATCCATCCTTCCATTCATTCAGTACCAGGTACCAGGCCTCAGCAAAGCTCTGGGCACACTGACGTGAGTAAAAACAGACTCACGCGTGGACATCTCGCACAAACAGGGGCTTCCTCTTTTTCTTCCTGTCCCCTCCTCTTTTCTCAAGACCCAGGCTCCCACGCCTTCTGCTCACCTGACTTGCAGCATCCGGATAGCTGGGCACGTGACTGCCACCTCGGTCAAGCTGAGCAGGGTCGCCATGGAGACATGGTTGTGGCTCAGGCTGCAGGATTGAGGCAAAGGTGTCAGGAGTGAATCCCCCACCTCCTGGGCCCCAGACCTTGGCTCTCTAAGGCCGGAGGGCGACTCAGGCAGGTGGACAGGCCGCTTACTCAAGCTTCCGGAGCCTCGGCAGGCCAGGGAGGGCCTCCACGATGTTCAGCAACTCCTGGCTCTGGAGCTGGTTGTCCTGAAAGCTGCAGGGAGACCGAGTCCCTCAGCCCTGGGGTGGGGGCCCTTAGAAGCTCCAGTTGGCAAGAGACAGATCTGGCCACCCTCATGGGGGAGACACAATAGAGGGTCCCAGAAGGAGCTGGTGACCTGCTCCATGGTATTCAATAGGTCCAGCTGGGAGGAAAGGCCCTCTGCTCGCCTCCCTACTGTCCTCCTTCAGTCCCTCTGGGAGTTCCTGCCTGGTGGCTGCAGGGACCCAGCGGGTGGACGAGGCAGGCTTCGTGAGGTGGGATGAAGAGACGCAGCGCCCTGCTCTCAGAAAAATGTCCGGGATGTGCCTGAGTCTCAAGGTCATCAGGGCCTCTGGCCTCTAAGGCAGCGGTTCTCAACCTGTGGGTTGCGACCCCTTTGGGGGTCGAACGACCCTTTCACAGGGGTCGCCTAAGACCAGCAGAAAACACCTATTTCCCATGGTCTTAGGAACCAACAGACCGCTCCTCGGTGTAGCAAAGTGTAGCCATATAGTTTACTGTTGTCCTATGAAGACTGTTGCCCATGCTACACCACGATTCAAGACAAAAAATTTCATTTATTTGTCATCAGAAATAAATATTTCACAATATATAATTACATATTGTTTTTGTGATTCATCCCTATGCTTTAATGATGTTCAATTTGTAACAATGAAAATACATCCTGCCTATCAGACATTTACATTACAGTTCATAACAACGGAAATCATTTTATGGTTGGGGGTCACCACCACATGAGGAGCTGTCTTAAAGGGTCGAGGCATTAGGAAGGTTGAGAACCACTGCTTTAAGGTGACCAGTGGCCGAGGCTGGGATGCAGGAAATGCCGCTTCCGGCCTCAGCTCTGGCCCTGACTCAACAGAGCCCTGACCTCACATCCCTCACCTATCAGATGGGATCCACAGCCCCGGTCCTGCCTGGGTTCCTAGCTGGAGGGACAGGAGAACTGAAGGGTTCACGGTGCCTGTGTGTGTGACCACGCTGGTCAGGAAACATGTTTGGAAATGCTGAACTTGTTGGCATTGGCTTCTCTAGTCATTGAGGAGGATGACCTTGACCTTCTCTCCCATCAGGCACAGGGAGCATACCTCCAGCAGAGGGGACAGAGCAGAGCTGTGGTCCAGCTAATGCTCTATCAGGCAAAAGGCGCACCCTAGTGCTAGGCTGTACCTACCGGGATGAGGGGTGCCTTTTCTAAACCTCACAGAGGTGCCAGCTGGCAGCGGGTCTGCCAGCAAGCTGCTGAGGAGGCGCCCTGGCCCCAACCTTCTGGAGCCACACATCACGGACACCGGTAGGAGGATACATGTGGATCTAAGTGTGCCTGTGTGTGTGCTGCACATCCGCACACCTTCGAATGGGCATGTATGTGGGACATGTACCTAAGTGGGCAGACCAGTGCATGGGTGTGTATGTTTCTGTGAAGGGGGGCATATGGTTCATGCATGAATGTGTACCCTCAGTGCCCAACACCAGCCCAGCTACGGCCATCCCCCAGTCAGGGTCACCAAAAATTGGAAAGGGGGCCTCAAAATTCAGCCTCCTTCCAAATGGCCCAAAATATTGGAGGAGAGAAGCACTGATCCGGAGTCTTTAGGACCCAGCCCCACCCCGCTATTAGACCGATGCCTCCCCGCTCTGAGCCTCCCTGAAAAACCACCAGTCAGGTCCCGCCGAACATGCAAGCCCTGGGTATGACCTCTCCCCTCGGCTGGTGAAGCCTCCTGCAGATCACTCACCTGACTTCTTCCAGGCGTGGGCAGAGGGGCAAAGCCTGCACCAGGTGGTGGATGCCTCGGGCAGTGATCTTACTTCCTGCTAACCTACAGGGTAAGCAAAGATGGATGGGAGGAGTGGGGATGGGAGGAGGGGGTAGACCCCGATCTGCCCTGTGAAGAGAGTTCCAGCATCCCCAGCGGAGGACCCCTCTGGGTTCCAAGTCCTGGCTCACCCCAGCTTCTTCAGGCTCCCCATGGTCGGCAAGCTCCTGGCGAGGGCTTCCGCAAAGGCGTCCCCACACTTCCTGCTCTTAAAGCTGCCACAGGAAGAGGCAAGGTGGCAGGTAATCAATGCTGGGCGGGGCTTAGAGGTCATGCCCATCCCTCCTCCGACAGAAGGAACCGAATGAGTACAGTAACGGTAATAACAGTTGTTTCCCTAGCCAGTTTGGCTCAGTGGGTAGAGCATCGGCCTCTGGAGCGAAGGGTCCCTGGTTCGATTCTGGTCAAGGACGCATACCTCGGTTGTAGGCTCTTTCCTGGCCCTGGCCCAGACCTTGGTCAGGGCTCCTGCAGGAGGCAACCAATCCATGTGTTTCTCTCACATTGATGTTTCTGTCTTTCCCTCTCTCTTCTCCTCTCCCTAAAAATCAATGGAAAAATATCCTCAGGTGAGGATTAACGGGAGAAAAATGTAATCATTGTTATTGCTGTTGTAATGGTTGGAGTAGTAACAAATACATGTCATGGCAGAGGCTGCTAACTGTCCCCTGAAACCTTTCCTCCACGCATGGAGTTAGCTATCCCTGGGAAAATGGTTTTTCGGCCAGAGATGGCATTTCCCAGCTGCCCTTGCAGCTCAGTGTGGCCATCTGACTATGTTCTCACCACTGGGATGTGACTGGAGAGATGGGCCCTGTTTCCAGGAATGAGCTTTACCGCACGGAGTGTGTCTCATCCATAACCTCTTTTTTCCTTCCCCCAAGCCAGACCACAGATATGGCCTTGACTCAGCTTTGACCCTGCAGACCAACATGCCCAAGGAGACGATGGAGCAAGAATGGGAGGAAGCAGGTCCCTGTGCGGCCATGGGGAGCCGAGCAACCCCATTGACCTGGACTCTGAGTCTTCCCGGAGAGGGAAAGAAGATGCGACGGTATTGAATCCACTCTGTCTTGGAAGGGGGGGAGGGGGGGCTCTTTGTTACTGCAGCTTAGCCTTTTCGCTAGCTGCTACACGTATGGAGCCTTAACTGCAGTGGTTCTCAACCTGTGGGTCGCGACCCCTTTGGGGGTCAAACGACCCTTTCACAGGGGTTGCCTAAGACCATTGGAAAATGCAGATTATTTACATCACGATGCATCACAGTAGCAAAAAAACAGTGGTTGGGGGTCACCACCACATGAGGAACTGTATGCAAGGGTTGTGGCCTTAGGAAGGTTGAGAACCGCTGCTTGACTGTGTGCCGGGAGCTGGGCTAAGAAGTGTTTTTCGTGCATCGTCTCACCTCACAACAACCCTCTGAGGTAGGTTTTCTTACTGACTCCCTTGAGGGACAAAGAAACTCAGGCTGAGTCCCGGCCGGGTGTGGCTCAGCGGTTGAGCATTGACCTAGGAACCAGGAGGTCACGGTTCGATTCCCGGTCAGGACACATGCCCAGGTTGCAGGCTTGATCCCCGGTAGATAGCGTGCAGGAGGCAAGCTGATCCAGGATTCTCTGTCATCGTTGATGTTTCTCTCTCTCCCTCTCCCTTCCTCTCTAAATCAATAAAAATATATATTAAAAAAAAAAAAAGAAAGAAGAAACTTGGGCTGAGAGGTTAAATACCACTGAAGTCCCAGAGCCTCCAGCAGCACAGCCCGGATCGGCGGCTCCAGCCCGTGACTGGGAGAGGGAGACGGACCATCCAGATCCTGCGACCAGAGGAGATCCATTGGACCCCAGAGGCCCTGGGGAGGCACGGTGCTCCGGGCTGGGTCACAGGCCAAGGGCCAGGAAGGGCCCGTCCACCCTGGTCCCCACGAGTCCTACCCACGAGGCTCCGGCAGCGGGTGTGCCAGGTGCGTGGCCTCCACTTGCCCCCAAAGTCTAGCTCCCTGCACCGTCCTTCCTCACCTGAGACCCTCCACCTGCCCGCAGCCGGCCAGGGCCTCCGGGCAGTGGGGTTCCAGCGGGCAGCCCTCAAAATGCAGGTGGATGGGGGCCTCCCTGTGCCCCAGGACGTTGGTCAGGGCCAGCAGGTCGGCGCAGGTCAGCGGGAAGTTGTGGAAGGGCAGCCGGCAGGGGAGGCCTCGGGCCAGGAGGCTGGCCAGCCCCGGCTCCTGCGTCTCCGCCACGCAGTGACACAGCTCCGCCACCTTCGGCCCCGTAAGCCGGCGCGCGGCCAGCTTCCTCAGGGCCCCGATGACGGCGGCCTGCTTGGCGCCCACCGCCGCCTCCCCCCGCTCCGTCAGGTGGCGGAGGAAGGGGCGGCAGGCAGGGGAGGCCAGGCCCGCCAGGAAGGTGGGGAGGTGGTCCCCCAGGCCCAGCCTGGCTTTGGTCCGCAGCACCCAGCGGGAATGGAGGGTGACGTGGCGGGCGAGGGCCTCTCTGTCCACCGCGGGGCTGGCCATCAGGTGTAGGGCACCCAGAAACTCCTGCAGGCTGAGGTGCGTGAAGGCGTAGCCCGTCTCCTGCTGCCCGGGGCCCGGGCGGACGCAGAAGGAGGTCAGCAGGCCCAGGGCGGCCCCGAAGGCCATCACGGCCGGAGGGATGTCTCCTGCCGAGAAGATCACCTTCCCCGTCTCCAGCCCCCCGAGGGCCACCTCCCCCAGGCCCCTCAGGGCCTCGGCCGTGCGGTGCCCGCGGGGGCTCAGGGCGAGCACCATCTGCACGTAGGTCTGCGTCACGGTGGGCAGGAGGGCAGCCGAACGGCCAGGAGCGAGGCCAGGGAGCAGGTGGCAGAGGCAGAGGCAGGCGATGCGGCACAGGGCGGGCACGGCACACAGGCTCCGCAGCTGTCGGCTCGCCCGCAGCTCCGCCAGGGCCGCGGCCGCCCGGGCCGGCTGGTCGCCGAAGAAGCGGCCCACGTACTCCTCCACGCGCGGCCCGTCGAAGCCCCACAGGTGGACGGTGGCCGCCTCCGTGGGCAGGCAGTCGGGCAGCTTTCCCGGACGGGAGGTGGCCAGGACCCTGCAGCCGGGCAGGAGGGTGCCCCGGCACAGGCCGGAGAAGAGGGCGAGGGCTGGGCCCGGCGCCTCGGGGTCCGAGGTCTCCCCGCCGTCGCCGGGCCGGGCGTGGAGGGCCTCCTCCAGGCCGTCGAAGACGAGCAGGACGCTCTCGGCGTTCCGCTCCAGGTACTGCAGCACGGCGTCCGGGCCCTCCTCGGGGCGGAGGTACAGATCGAAGAGGAGCTGGGGCAGCGTCGGGGCGGCGGCCAGCAGGTTGAGCTGGCGGAACTCGAACAGGAACAGCGCCTCGAAGCGGTCCAGCTGGCCGTCGGCCCACCTCCGGCAGAGCCAGCGGGTCAGCGTGGTCTTGCCCGTGCCCGCCTTCCCCAGGAGCACCGTCACCCGCGGGCCCTTGTCCGCCCGGGGGCCGAAGAGGTCCTGGAGGCTCAGGTCGGCGCCCTCCTCGGCCCTGGGGCTCCCCGGCCCGGCCGTGGCCCGGCTCCCCTGCAGGATGGGGGGCACGTAGGCCTGCTGCAAGGCGAGGGGCTGCCCCGGGCCCGGGAGCTGGTCCCCGTGGCGCTGCTGGGCCCAGGTCTTCAGCCGCTGCAGGTACCGCTTGGCCAGTTCTGCTGGGGGCAGGGAGAGGGCGTGAGGGCGAGAGGCCTCCCCTGGCCACCCCCAACCTCACCCCAGGACCGGCTGCTGGGACCCGACAGCCCCAGCTGTTGCATAAGTGGGAGGGGGAGTGGCCTGAGCATCCAGGGGCTCTTGTGCCCCCCAAGTCCCTAGAAGGAACTGCTCCTGCCCAAGCAGAGACTCTGGCAGCAGTTTAACCGGGGTGGGGAGGTGGGGGAGAAGTGGGGGTCACGGCTCTCTTTGTCTTGCAACAGCCTGGGGGTGGCGTAGAGTTTCTTTCCACTAAGATGGGGAAAGGGGAGAGGGCGCTTCCTTTGCAACTTCTTCCTTCTTTCTTTCTTTTTTCTCTTTTTTTTTTGCAACTTCTTATCAGAACAACCTCGTCCTGCAGTATCTGAGGAATCTGTGCCCTCCCCACCACTTCAGTTCTGTAATGCCCGGGGCAGGGGAGGGCGGGTGCTAGTGACCTGTAGGTCCAGCACTGACCAATCAGAACCGTGGGAACCGGGCCCCCGCAGTGCCAGGTACTGACTTTAGACTGGGGTCACTGTTGGGGGACCTGAGGTGGCAGTCCATTTTATGTCGATGTTTCCCAGCTGGTGGGACAGCTGGTCAGGAACGAGGACTCTTCCGCACAACTGGTGGCAAACGAGGCAAGTTCTGTCTCTCCCAGTCCCCTGGCCAGTCCTCAGCGCCCCCAAGTCTCCTCCTCATGTGCCTCGGGGCTTCTGCTTTGGGGGAGTTCTCCCTGGTATCCTGTTTGCCTCTAAAGTGGCCAACGAGGGTCCAGGCCTGAGGTTATGATGTGTGCGGGCACAGGTATGTATGCATGCATGCACATGGGTACATGTGTGTGCATGCACATGATGAACCCCCTGCATTTCCTTGAGGCCCCTCCACCCTGAGGACATGGGGTGTCCCTGAAAGCAGCTAAATGATAAAGCTGCAAGCCGTGGGGCTGCTTCCAGCTCCTTCAGCTGAGCCATCTCCGGAGAAGCCCCTGCTGGCCTGTGGGGGAGGCCCCTCCTGGCCAGACTCCGCCCTCTCCCCTGCCCACCCAAGACCTTCAATCCTTCGTTCATGGAAGCCCGGACCACAAAGAGCCGCTAAGCCTCCTGGAGGCTCTTCGGCAAGGGACAGAGTCCAGGATCTGTGTCCTGGCCCCAATGCCACCCAATCCCCGGGTTCAGGTCCCTCCCCACCCCGGCACCCAGGCACCCACCGAGCTGCTGCCTCCTGAACTGCTTCCGGCGGGGCGAGGACCCGCAGCTCTGATGAGGCCGCTTGAGGCCTAGAGAAAAGGAAGGAAAGCGTTTAAGGGGTGAGGTTTCGGGGCCGAGGAGGTAGATGCCCAGTAGTTTGGGGAGCTCCGTCCCACAAACAGGAGGCAGGCAGACAAGTGGGTCCATCCTCAGGGACGGAGCGAAGGCAGCTCAGGGATAAGGGCCAGGAGGGACCAGGGACCAGGATAAGCAGTCTGGGTTTGGGGGAAGCTGGGATGATGGACGGGTTAGATCAGTGGTTCTCAACCTTCCTAATGCCGCAACCCTTTAATACAGTTCTTTATGTGGTGGTGATCCCAACCATAAAATTATTTTTGTCGCTACTTCATAACTGTAATTTGCTACTGTTATGAATTTTAATGTAAATATCTGTATTTTCTGATGGTCTTAGGAGACCCTGCTAGCTGTTCTCGACCCACAGGTTGAGAACCACTGGGTTAGATGTTTCCTGTGAGATCTTGGTGTTACTGCCAGGCACGCCTTTCAGTAAAAAGGCCTCACATATAGAGAAATAAGGGTTCTGAACCCACTGTGAACATCGCCGTCTGCAGTGCAAGACCAAAGCTTCTAAGATCAGGGACAAGACGAGGATGCCCGCTTCCACCAACTCTATTCAACACAGTCCCGGAACCACCAGCCGGAGCGAAGAGGCAAGAAAAACAAACAGAAGGCATCCAGACTGGAAAGGGACGGGGACGTGTGCAGGTGGGTCAGGGGCGGAGGAGGACGGCTGATGGGAAATGGCGGGCACCAGCCAGTGGCCTCCTCTGGGTTTGCCATGGGAACCGAGCATGCTCACCACCCCGCTTCTGCTCCCCAGCCCCAGGCCTCACCCGGGTGGAGCTGAGGTTCAGGTTGGCTTTCTGCACCAGTTTCCGAAGGACCGGGACACCCTGAGAGAGAGAGGGGAGAGAATATAATACACAGGGGATGTGAGGGGCCTGGCTCTGATGTCTAGCTCAGGGCACACCCCAAAGGGTGGGTCCCCCATAGGGAGAAATCAAGTTTACAATCAGCGATCGGTGGAGGGCACAACTTGGTGATGAGCCGAGAAGGCAGCTGGGGACAGAAATATGTGTGTATGTGTAGGTTTGTGCATGGCCAGGATGTGTGCGTGCACAGGTATGTATGCACGCACGCACACGTGTACAGGTGTGTGTGCACAGGATGAACTCCCTGCATTTCCTGTACACTGCCTTGTGGTGGAGGGGTGGAGTGAGCTCTCACTATCTCCCCACAGAGTAAAAACAGAAGGTGCCCAAGAAATGCCCTGGACCTAACAGGTTCCATGTGCCACTAGCCGTACAGGCCAGAGGGCTCTTCCCGCGCCTGCTTCCGGCCTCCTGTGCAAGAAGAAAGCTCGGGGGCATTATGGGGTACTTGGCATTTCCTAGCTGCAAGGAGTCCCCCAATTCTCTCTCTCCTTGCGTCCTGCCTCCGTGGACAACTGGAATGGTACAAGGTGGAAGGTCCCCAGCTGATGTGGTGGCAGCAGGGACTTAGCTCTAGGAAGTTTCCAGAACATGGAGTTGTGTTCCTGGCCCAAGTCAACAGTGTGACTCGAGTGGGGCCCGGGAAGACCCCTCCTGCACCCCTTACCGTCTCCGTGGCCCCAGGTGCTCAGCAGTTGCACCTCCAGCTCCAGGGGCACCTCGAGCTCCATGCACACGCAGTGGACGAAGGCCCGCCAGGTGGCCAGGCCCTGGGCCTGCAGCTGCCCCAGCTGGAGGAGGACCCGCTGGGTGGGGTCTGCAGCCTCGGGGCTGGTGCCCAGGTCCGTGTTGGGGAGGAAGAACTTCACCTTGGCGCTCAGCCATGCCGGGTCGCTGCTCAGCAGACTCACCAGCCAACCCCACTGGTTCTTGGTGCCCAGGTGGAAGCTAACGGGGTCCATGAGGAGCTGGCCCTGCAGGGACAGGGTAGGCAGGTGAACTGGGGGGACAGGTGAACTGGGGGACAAGTAAACTGGGGGACAAGTGAACTGGGGGGACAGGTGAACTGGGGGGACAGGTGAACTGGGGGCCAGGTGAACTGGGGGGATAGGTGAACTGGGGGACAAGTGAACTGGGGGGACAGGTGAACTGGGGGCCAGGTGAACTGGGGGACAAGTGAACTGGGGGGATAGGTAAGCTGGGGGCCAGGTGAGCTGGGGGCCAGGTGAGCTGGGGGGATAGGTGACCTGGGGAGTAGGTGAACTGGGGGGACAGGAACTGGGGGACAAGTGAACTAGGAGGACAGGTGAACTGAGGGATAAGGCAGCTGGGGGAAGTCAACCGTGCCCGTCCTGGCTCTGAAGTGGCCTCGGTCACTCCCTGTAGAAGGTGTCCTGGGAATGCTGCTACAGACCCCTTTGTGATGCTCTCTGTCTGAGTTAAGCACATGCCTCCCAAAACTGGTCCTCCCCTTCTTCCTCAGCACTCGAACCCCTGAATATCCTCTCTATTTCCAGCCTCGCAGGCAGATGCAGCCAGGCGATTCAGTGTTGGCCAATGGGATGGAGGGGAAAGTGTTGTGCACCCTTCTTTGCTTCTCCCTGTGGCTGGAATGATGATGTGATGGCTGAGCCTTGGGCAGCCATATTGGGTCATGCGGTGGACCTGAATGGGTTCAATCTGCAACCATAGGGACTGCAGTGCTCCAGGCTGTGGCTGCTGTTTCAAGTTGGGCCCAGGAGAGAGGGCAATGCGGAGCAGAGGTCCCAGCTGACTCACAACAGACAAGAACTGGGAGCAGGAAATAAGCGTTTGTTCTCATAAGACACTGGGACTTTGTAGGTTGTTTGTTACGCAGCATAAACAAACCCCTCCTGGCCGATACACACTCACAGTCGACCTTCAGCAAGTCCCTTCCCTACCAGGGCCTCAGTTATCCCGAAATGACAGGTTAAAATGGACAGGTTTGCCAAAACCGGTTGGGCTCAGTGGATAGAGCATCGGCCTGCAGACTGAAAGGTCCCAGGTTCAATTTCAGTCAAGGGCATGTACCTTGGTTGCGGGCACATCCCCAGGAGGAGATGTGCAAGAGGCAGCTGATGGACGTTTCTCCCTCATCGATGTTTCTGACTTTCTACCCCCCTCTCCCTGCCTCTCTATTAAAAAAAATCAATAAAATATATATATTTAAAAATGGGCAGGTTAGATGCTATCTTAGGCCCTTGCTGATGTTGTGTCCAGTGACGTTCACTCTCGTGGCTGGTGGCTAGATGTAGGTTTGTGGAATTGGGGACAGGCCCAGCGGGGCCCATCTGGGTAGGGAGCTGGGGGCAGGGAGACGGCATGTCCTGGCAGTGGGTGGGGGAGTAAAGGAGTGAAGGGGAGGAGCAGAGAGGAGGCAAAGGCGAAAGGTCACCTACCTGGCTTCCTGGTTCATCCTAGATGCTGTAGGGTGTCCGTAGAGACAGTCTCCTGGGTACCTGAGCCAAGTGCTGGGCCTTGAGCTGGATTTGCTGGTTGTTTCCACAGGGCACGCTCCTGAGGGGAGAGGAGACAGGTGCTGTCCGCCGTGTCCCAGAATGCCAGGGGAACGCGTGGAGAAGGCACCAGCCCTCAGCCCTGGCCTCGGAGGCAACGCTGAGGACGTCTGACCTGGAGCAGTTCCCGCACCTTCGTGCACACACCCTGCTCTTCTGGTCCCTGCCCTGGCACTGCTCACCTCCGGGGTCCCCTCCTGCCACACCTGGCCCCGAGAGGTCCCTCTTCCTCCTCCGGCTCAGACATCCACCTTACAGCGACTCACAGTGTCACAGTGAGCCCCCCAAACACACCCGACTGGCCACAGCCCATTTATTGGGAGGAAAATGGAATAATCCTCACCGCCGAGGCCGGCTGCCTTTCCCAGTAACATTCCAGAAAGGTCAGGATTTGCCCTCTCTTTCTTATTACATCAGGAAGGAGGTTTATTTATTTAAAATCTGCACCCAAGGATATTTTTCCATTGATTTTTAGAGAGAGGAGAAGAGAGACGGAAAGACAGAGAGAAACGTCGATGTGAGAGAAATACAGCAATTGGTTGACTCCTGCACGAGCCCCACCCAGGAATGAGGCAGAGGAGGAGCCTGAAACCAAGGTATACGTGCCCTTGACCAGAATCAAACCCGGGACCCTTTGGTCCGCAGGCCAACGCTCTATCCACTGAGCCAACCTGACTAGGGCAGGAATTAATTTTAAACAACTGAGAGTAGCCCTGGCCCGTTTGGCTCAGTGGATAGAGCATCGGCCTGTGAACTGAAAGGTCCCAGGTTCGATTCTGGTCAAGGGCACACGCCCGGGTTGTGGTCTGGATCCCCAGTGGGGGACTTGTAGGAGGCAGCTGATCCAGGATTCTCTCTCGTCATGGATGTTTCTATCTTTCTCTCCCTCTTCCTTCTTCCCTGAAATCAATAAAAATATATTAAAACAAACAAACAATTGAGAGTTAACATTCTATTCGATGAGAAAACCTCTCATCACTGATGGTTCTCTCTCTCTCTCCCTCTCCCTTCTTCTCTGAAATAAATTAAAAAAAATATATATATATATACACATGTATACATATGAATATTTACACTAAAAACTAGAGCAGACATTTCCTCAATATGTGAGGAAGAGAAATACACGATGACGATGAAGCCCAGAAATTACCAGCAATGCCTAAGAGAAATGAAAGTTCCCACACAACGCGAATAATAACTAAAAGGGACTTCAGAAGGCCACACATGAGGATAAATAGCTGCATCGAGTATGACAGACAGAGACCGAAAATTCCAATAAAGAAAGCAATTTCTACATCTTGAGGATATATTTTATGCTACTTTTCAGTTTAATATTTCATGTGTGTTTAAGGGACAAAACTAAGTTTTCACTAGAACTGTGGTCTCACAAGTCGAACATATGTAATGAGTTTTTGCTAAGTGCCTGCATGTGCTTTAGTTAGCCCTTTTATTTTAATTCTCACAACTGCTGCTCTTGGATGCCTCGTATGCATTTAAAAAATGTCTGGGTCTACCCGACCAGTGTGGCTCAGTGGTTGAGCTTTAACCAATGAACCAGGAGGTCATGGTTCAATTCCTGGTTGGGCACAATCCCCACTTGGGGGGGCATGCAGTAGGCAGCCGATCCACGATTCTCTCTCCTCATTGATGTTTCTATCTCTCTCTTCCTTTCCCTTCCTCTCTGAAATAAATAAAAATATTTTAAAACAAATAAAATATTCCATGAACATTTAAAAACATATTCTTTTTCAATAAAGAGGGATTTTTGTCTCACAAATTATACCAAAATAAAGTTTCGATGGGACTAAATTTAAATGTAAAAAGTTAAACCATGAAAGCATTACAAGAATATAATCAATTTACAACAATTCATAAAGCTCTATCTTTCATGTTTTGCACGTTTCCTGCATTATATTTCACAACTAAAAAGCTAACATTTTTTAAATGCTGAGAAAGAACATGCGGAAAAGTCTTAAAAATAGTGCAGAGTAGAGATGACCTAGCCAAGCATGACCCAAAATTCAGAGATCAAAAAGGAAAACTGGGTGAAACTGACCACGCATAAATCAGAATTTTCATATTGACAAAGAACACCGCAAATAAGCAGAAAGACAGATGAAAACTGTTATCTGCTAATTATGTCACAAAGACGTGATTTTTTGTTTGTTTGTTTTTAATTTTTTAATACATTTTTATTGATTTTTTACAGAGAGGAAGGGAGAGGGATAGAGAGTTAGAAACATCGATGAGAGAGAGACATCGATCAGCCGCCTCCTGCACGCCCCCTACTGGGGATGTGCCCGCAACCAGGATACGTGCCCACAACCAGGATACATGCCCTTGACCGGAATCGAACTTGGGACCCTTCAGTCCACAGGCTGACGCTCTATCCACTGAGCCAAACCGGTTTCCGCAAGACGTAATGTTTTAACATAGCAAGATGCACTACAAGTCCATAGGAAAAAAGTACCAACCTGATAGAAAAGTGGGCAAAGAACACGGGACCCTTTACCAACAAGGAAATGACAAATCACAATTCAGAAGGTGATTTCCTCAGAGGAAGTTCACATTAAAACTGAAAAAGGTGAAGCATTTCTCAGCCCATGGATACTCCATGGCAAGGCCGTGAATTAACTGGCGATTGGAGGCACTGCTGTAGGAGTGTAAACAGACACAACCTTTTTCTTCCAACTGGTCCCCCAGAACCACACCCAGCAGTCCCATGCCCGGTGTTTAGCCCAGAGGTATTTCCATAATTCGCATAGTCACGTACGCTCCAGGATATCTGAGGTGGCCTTAGTTATAATAGGAAAAGACTGGGGACAAAACCTACCTAAATGGCCATCAATTATGACACATTTATACACTGAATTCCCACGAAAAACAAGTAGCAGAACTAAGTGAATGACGTGGATCAATGTCCAAGACATATCACATTTTTTTAAAAAAAGAACCAGGGCAGAACAGGGTGCAGAGTAAGCTGCATTTGTTCCTGAAAGAAACATAAAAGTAATTATCCCTGGGGAGGGGAAGCTTTAGTATTTGGAAAAAAAAAATAAAAAAATAAAAAAAAAATATATATATATATATAAATTTTTAAAATATTTATTTTATTAATTTTTTACAGAGAGGGACTGAGAGCTAGAAACATCAAATGAGAGAGAGAGACATCAATCAGCCGCCCTCTGCACACCCCCCCACTGGGGATGTGCCCACAACCAGGATACATGCCCTTGACCAGAATCGAACCCAGAACCGCTCAGTCCACAGGCCGACACCCTATCCACTGAGCCAAACCAGCTTCATATATATATATATATATATATATATATTTATTTTAATTGATTTCAGAAAGGAAGGGAGAGGAAGAGATAGAACCATCAATGATGAGAGAATCACGGATTGGCTGCCTCCTGCTGGCCCCACGCTGGGTATCAATCCAGAAACCCGGGCCTGTGCCCTGACGGGGAATCAAACGGTGACCTCCTGGTGCATAGGTTGATGCTCAACCCCTGAGCCACGCCGGCTGGGCGGAGCTTTAAAATTCCGTACTGTATGCACGTATTACCTGATCAAAGTCATTTAAAAATCGATCTATCTATTACCTTGCCTTTACCGGTTGTCATGCACGTCTCAGTGTGCGTATTTATTGGGGTCGGGGTATTCATCCAGGAACGAGAGAGACATTTCCGGTCTCTGTGCTTCTATCCCCTTCTCCACCTGCAGCTAGCAGTTTTTTATTTACACGTGAACTTGGAGGTCCGTCTTACTCCAATGTATACATTTGTATTAAAAAACAAGAGCGCAGAGCTGCTGCCGACGGAACAAGGAAAAGAAAATCTAATAAACCTCAAGCCTTCATCTTTGCATTTTAGCGCAGGGTCCCCTGGCCTTCAGTCCACAGGGTGACTTCTAAGAATCACCAGCGCATCTGTGGGTGCTCGGACATGGGCTCCAGAGGGGCCCAGGTCACTCAGCCAGCGCCCCGAGGGCACCCAGGCATGCAGATGTGCAGGCCAGGGGTCTTGCCACTCCAGGTCCAGACTGCAGAGGGAGGAGCGCAGGGGGCGTGCCTGGAGGCCTTGTCGGGGTGCTGGTCTCCCTGGGGGGTCTCTATGGGAGTGTCACTCCGCCCAGGCTTCAACTGGACAGCAGACAACCCCTTCCATGGCCCCCAGGGCCCCCATGGCTGTGCTCCTGGCGCCTCCTTCCTGCTCTCCCAGAAGTCCTTGCAGGTAGAGGCTGGAGGAGGGAGTGGAGAACTCAGGCCACTTCCCTCCCTGCAGTCCCAGGGCGTTTGTGCTGGCTGCCCCTTTGTCTGGAGAGCCCCACCTCCAGCCCACACACATGCACATGCACATGCACACCCCCCATGCACACACGCAAGCACACATGCAGGCACGTATGTGCACACAAGAACACATGTGCATGCGCGCATACACACCCACACACAAATATCTGGCCCGAGTGATCTCTAAGACTCCACTCTGGTCTCGCCTTCTTCCTCCCTCCACCTCCTCTCAGCTTCCCCGCCCACCAGGGAAAGCGGTGCCATGTTCTTTTCTTTTCTCTTTTTTAAAAATATATTTTATTGATTCCTTACAGAGGAAGGGAGAGGGATAGAGAGCTAGAAACACCGATGAGAGAGAGACATCGATCAGCCGCCTCCTGCACGCCCCGCACCGGGGATGCACCCGCAACCAAGATACATGCCCTTGACCAGAATCGAACCCGGGACCCCTCAGTCCGCAGGCCGACCCTCCATCCACTGAGCCAAACCAGTTTTGGCTGCCAGGTTCTTATGACTTCCACAAGCAGGTGTCCGAGGAAGGCGCACAGGATGTTCAGAAGATTGGCCCCTGCCCGCGGGTTCCAGCCCCCGCCGGCCGCACACACCGTGACATCACCACAGCCCCACTCCGGGCCTCCTTCCCCACACCCTGCCTCGCACACTCTCTTGCTCCACCTCAAATGCCCTTCCCTTTCCGCCCTCCCTGCAACCCCTCCACCTCCTTCCAGACCAGCCCTCCTCCCTTCTCAGGGAGGTCTTCCCGCTGCCTTCCCCACCACGCCGGCCGGCCTGGGCTCCCCTCCTAGCGCTCCCTCCTTTCCCCTCCCTGCAGGACCTGCCACCCGGCGCGGCCCCTGCCTCTGGGCAGCTGCTTCCGCCTCAGCAGCTGGGGACAGTGCCAGGGCAGGTGGCATCGGCTTCTGGGGTTCAGCAAACACCGTGGCCCGGGCCCTGGTCTGAGTCTCTCTAGTGGCCGCTGCGGAACTCTGATCCGGTGACTTCCTCCCTGGCCCCTCAGGGCCCTCATCTGTAGGATGGGGGTGCTCTCGGCCAGGCTTCTAGAAGCGGAGCCCAAGACAAGCGTTTGTGAAAGTGACTGACTGAGGAGTAAGGGAGGCAGAAGTGGGGAGAGACGTCTGGTTCCAGCCTGACCGTGTTGGGGAGCTCGAGTGTGGGCCACAGGACACTCCACCCAAGGCCCTAGGGTTCCAGACGCCCCCTTCTCAGGGCCCAGGGTTCCCTAGAGCCGCAGGTGGCCAGGTACTGGCCTGTCTCCCTCGAGAGTTTTTTTTTTTTAAAATATATTTCATTGATTTTTCACAGAGAGGTAGGGAGAGGGATAGTTAGAAACATGGATGAGAGAGAGACATCAATCAGCTGCCTCTTGAACGTCCCCTACTGGGGATGTGCCCGAAACCAAGGCACATGCCCTTGACCGGAATCAAACCTGGGACCCTTCAGTCTGCAGACCGACGCTCTATCCACTGAGCCACACCGGTTTCGGCTCCCTCGAGAGTTTGTCCTGCCAAGCAGCCTGGGACTGGCCCATTACGCCCCGTATCTGCCCACCTGCCAGTCACGGGCTATGGGTGCTGCCCTGTGGGTGGAGGAGGGCGAGGTTACAGCCTGCCAGTCGGTCTTGGGCAACCCAGTGGGGAAAGGGTGCAGCCTTTATGGTCCACACCCCCGGGGGGCGGGGGAGGGGCGGGGGGGAGAGGGCACTGCCGATTACGGGCTCCAGCAGAGGCCAGAGGGCAGGCACAGTGCCTGCTATGCGGGCACTAATCGTCTCCAGCGGGCAAGGCTGTTGGGGAGCCCTCCTCGTGGCCTTGGCACGTGAGGAGGCCCTAATACCCGTGCGCTGTTATCACCGGAGGCGTTACTGTTTCCAAAGGAGCCCCAGGCCCAGCCCAGGGTGTGAGGGAGGGAGGGAGGGATTGGGCCGAGTGCGGGTGGGGGTGGGGGGTGGGGGGGAGGACATGACTGGACTCCTAGCCATTGTCCCTTTGGCTCTTCCTCTTCCTGGCTCCCCAGGCTTGGGTTAAGGGGGAGCCCCCATGAGGCTGGGTGGTAAGGACAGACAGGTGCTAGCAGGTCCCATGTTTATGGGGACCTGGGTCTTCCTTCCTACAAGGTGTGCATCACCTGCCTTACCTGCTCTGGGTATGGGTTTGGGTGGGGAGGGGGGTCAGGCTGAGGAGAAGGGTCATGGGAGGCTGGAAGCCTGGTCCCCACAGCAGACCCCGAACTCAGCCCCTGGCTCCTGGGCCCTGGTGACCCTGGGAGGACCAAAGAGGGCAACGGAGGACGGGCCTTGGGAGGGGAGGGGCAGGGGAAGGGGCTGCGAGTGCCGACCTCGGGGTGGGGAGGTGTGTGGTTGGTGGGAGGGGAGGGTAAGAAAGGCCCCCGGGCCAGGGCAGCTGCGGCAAACGCCTGGACAGAAATACAGCGGTACCTCGAGATACGAGTTTAGTTCGTTCCGTCACCTTGAGGCGTGGGAAACTATGAGACGCTCGCGTCACGGTAAACTGGTGGGTCGTGTGCAGCCGGCCGATCCGCGCGATGACTCCTATCTCAACTGTTGCTCGTATTTCAAAGCAAAAATCGCTCGCTCGACGGCTCGTAACTCAAAAATCTCGTATGTTAGGGCACTCGTATCTCGAGGTACCACTGTATCTCAAGATGAGAAAGTGCCATCGGAGTTGGTCTCTAGGGGCCAAGTGAGTGGCCAGGCCCGGGACTGGGTGGGACCAGCGCCCACAGCGGCCCTCCGTCCTCTCCGAACCCCGGGCCACGGCCTGCGGGGCGCCACGGAGAAGCCGGGCTCTGCCTGCCAGGGGCTCGCTAGCCAGGGCCTGGGGCTGTGCGGGCGCCGAGCCCGGCGGGAAGGGGCAGAGCGGGAAGCGTCCGACAGCGGGGCCGTGCCAGCCCCATGTTACACACGGGGAAACTGAGGCCCGGCGAGGGAAGACCTTTCTGGCATTCTCAGCCCGTGAGGAGCAAAGGCAGGGCCAGACCGACCCAGCGGCCTCTTTCCGGGAGGCGGACACACCCCAGAAGTTACCCTCTCCGTTCATGCGCCCACGGGGCACCCCTTCGGGGAACTGTGAGCGGGTCTTGCTCCCTCACCCACCTCCCACCAGGGCTGACAGAGTGGGCAGGGGTAGGGGAAGGGCTTTCACAGCCCGAAGTCCAGCAAGGCCTTTTCTGCTTGTCCCCGGGGCCTGGGAGTTGGGGTCCCCGCCCCCTCCCCTGCCCTGCTGGGAAGGCTCTGCCTGGCGACCACAGGAGCCTCCAGGATTTCCAGACTCACCCTCCTCGGGGTCCCCGGAGTCCTGGGGCCAGCCCCGGCCTGGCTGGGACAGCAGGTGGCCAGACCGTGGCCTTGTTCCCCCCCACACACCTCTCCGCTCAGGCCTGGCAGCGGGGGCCCAGCACCCACAGAAGGGCTGGTGAGCTCGCCACCGTGAGGCTCCTGCCCAGCACGGGCCTGGGCCGGCGGGGTCTCTCGCTGCACCTGCCAGGCCCCTTCTTCCCAAACTCCTCTGCACACCACACCCCTCCAGGGCCAATTGGCCCACCCCTGACCAATCACAGCTCCGCGCTGAGGGTGGGGCGCAGGTGTCTGGAAGCACCCCACGTGATCGCCAGGCCATGGCCCAGGGGGAGAGGCTGGCTCTGTGGTCCCGGCCCCGGGAGCCCTGCCCCTCCACAGGCCGGAGCCCCGTGAGTCCCAGCATCCGAGGGCCCGGCCTTCTGGTCACTGATTTCTCTTCTTTCATTAAAAAAAAAAAGTGTTCGTGTTCAAGCACACGAGGAATACGTGACTCAATTCCCTTCGCAAAAAGCTTGCCGAAATCAGTTTGGCTCAGTGGATAGAGCATCGGCCTGGGGACTGAAGGGTCCCAGGTTCGATTCCGGTCAGGGGCATGTGTCTGGTTGCAGGCACATCCCTAGTGGGGAGGTGCGGGAGGCGGCTTATTGTATTGATGTCTCTCTCTCGTCTATGTTTCTGGCTCTCTATCCCTCTCCCTTCCTCTCTGTAAAAATCAACAAAATATATTAAAAAAAAAAAAAAAAAAGCTAAACACCTTTACACCTCACATTGAAGATCTCCATTCCTCAGCCCAGCCAGCGTGGCCCAGGGGTTGAGCATCGACCTATGAACCAGGAGGTCAGGGTTCGCTTCCCGGTCAGGGCACATGATGCCCGGGTTGCAGGCTCCATCCCCAGTGTGGTTCATGCAGGAGGCAGCCGATCAGTAATTCTCTCTCATCATGGATGTTCCTGTCTCTCTCCCTCCCTCCCCCTTCGTCTCTGAAATCAATTAAAAACACACAAAACCCCATCTGTGGCCATACATAGATGAGATCCTGGGGATGTCTCTGGATGACTAAGCCTCGCGCTGCACCCTGGCTGAGTGTGAAGTCCACCTCTGCCTCCGGCCGGCGCCTCGTCACCCTGTGCCCCACCCCCTGCCCCTGCCAAGTCCTCAGACAAAGGCCCGGCCCGGCCCAGCCACCAAACCGAAAACGAAGCTCAGGGCTGGAAATCCCCTCGGGACCGCCCACACAGTTGACTCGTTCGTCAACGAGGATCCCAGATCTTGGGTTTGCTCTCAGGTTCAGGGGGACAGAAGGGGGCGGGGAATGGGAGAAGCCTGGAGATCTCAAGGAGAGACGTGGGACCCTGAATTCAGACTCGCGGCCTGGAAAGGGGTCTGCCCGCCTTGGAGGGTCCATGAGCCCAGACTTGGAACACTTAAAGGGCAACCACGCTTCTACCCCACAAACAAAAGAGCCGCACGGAGCACCCGACGAGGCGGTCCTGTCGCCGTCCCTGAAATCCCCAGACCAATAGCGCTTGGTGAAGGCCACCAACTGTGTTAGCACAGCTAGTGCCTCCGGACACACTGTTGCCTACATAAGCCACGTGGTGTCGTGATCTGCACCGTATTTAAGGTATCCTCTGCCTTAAAAGCACACATGAGCCGAAACCGGTGTGGCTCAGTGGATAGAGCATCGGCCTGTGGACTGAAGGGTCCCAGGTTCCATTCTGGTCAAGGGCATGTACCTTGGTTGCGGGCACATCCCCAGTGTGGGGCATGCAGGAGGCGGCTGATCAATGTCTCTCTCTCATCAATGTTTCTAACTCTCTATCCCTCACCCTTCCTCTCCGTAAAAAATCAATAAAAATATATTAAAAAAAAAAACAACACATGAGCTAAAACCCAGGCCCATCATAACCTGTTTTTACAGCTTAGCGCAGGCGTGGGCCGCTCCGCTGACTGATGAGCTTGCCGACCCCTGGCTTCGAGGTTAAGAGCCTGAGTTTTGGAGCGAAGCTGTCTAGGTTTGGGGCGAATCTTCCCACCACTGACAGGCTGGGTGGCCTCCCGGCAAGTCGGGGCACCTCTCGACACAGGGCCTGGCAGCTAGTAGGCCCCCTGTGAGTCTTTTTATTGCGGGGAGGTGTACAGGTCCCGGAACACACCAAACCGGCGGCCCCAATGGGGAAAGGACGGCCCTGGGGTGGGAGCAGCAGTTCTCAACCTGTGGGGGTCGAACGACCCTTTCACAGGGGTCACCTAAGACCATCAGAAAACAGCTATTTCCCATGGTCTTAGGAACCAACACACCGCTCCTCGGTGTCACAAAGTGTAGCAATGTAGTTTACTGTTGTCCTATTAAGACTGTTACCCATGCTACACCACGATTCAAGACAAAATTTCATTTATTTGTCATTAGAAATAAATATTTCACAATATATAATTATGTATTGTTTTTGTGATTACAAATGGTGTTCCATTTGTAACAATGAAAAATACATCCTGCCTCTCAGATATTTACATGACAGTGCATAACAGTAGCAAAATGACAGCTATGAAGTAGCACCGGAAATCATTTTATGGTTGGGGGTCACCACCACATGAGGAGCTGTCTTAAAGGGTCGCGGCCTTAGGAAGGTTGAGAACCACTGCTATAGAAGGTGCTTCGCTTTTTACAAAGGGGATTTAGTCATGTATCCCTTGTGTGGTTTAAAATGAACACTTTTTTTAAATATATTTTATCGATTTTTTACAGAGAGGAAAGGAGAGAGATAGAGTTAGAAACATCGATGAGAGAGAAACATCCATCAGCCGCCTCCTGCACGCCCCCTACTGGGGATGTGCCCGCCTCCAAGGTACATGCCCTTGACCGGAGTCCAACCTGGGACTCTTCAGTCCGCAGGCCGACGCTCTATCCACTGAGCCAAACCGGTGAGGGGTCCCTAGGTGTCAATGTTAACTCTGAGGTGTCCCATAGCCGCCAATGTAAAAGCCGCCTGTGTTTTACTTTCTACTCAACCCCAGAATTCCCCCCTTTGCTTTCTCCCGCCTCCCAAATCGGCTACCCGTGGGTCTCATGGAACCATCCTCTGGCTCAGCGTTTCTCAACCTGTGGGTCGCGACCCCTTTGGGGGTCGAACGACCCTTTCACAGGGGTCGCCTAAGACCATCGGAAAATGCAGATATTTACATCACGATGCATCACAGGAGCAAAATTTCATGGTTGGGGGTCACCACCCCATGAGGAACTGTATGCAAGGGTCTCGGCCTCAGGAAGGTTGAGAACCACTGCTCTGGCTCCTCCTTTGATTCTAGTTGTAAAATCAGCTGTAACCCGGCCATCCTGGGGACCGTTTTCTCCATCCATGGAGATCCTGCCTCTGGCCCTTGTTATCAGCGTGGCTCACAGACACTCGTAAACCTTCTGGGCGGGGCTAGCCGTTTCTGACGGCGACATCTCGCTGTTTCCGCCAAGGTCACCGCTGGGCTGCCAGCCAACCCTCACACGTAAATCCGGTAAAGAGAACCAGGAGCCCACATCCCCAGGACCCCGACAGAAAGCTCTTGACGCAGTCTTCGCACCTGTGTCAGTTTGCTTGGTCACGGGCACCGCTCTGTGCGGGAGGCAGAGAGAGCTTCTGGGCGGGTTTGTCACGGCTGTAACCACGGGCCGTCATCTGGGTGGGTTAAAATGACAGAAATGTGTCCCCTCGCTCTCTGGAGGCCAGAAGTCTGAAATGAAGGGCTGAGCAGGAGCCTAGCCGGTGTGGCTCCGTGGATAGAGTGTCTGTCCGCCTGCGGACCGAAGGGTCCCAGGTTCGATTCCTGGTCAAGGGCATGGACCTTGGCTGCAGGCTCCTCCCCAGCCTTGGCCCTGGTAAGGGCGTGTGCAGGAGGCCACCAACGGATGTGTTTCTCTCACGTGGAGATTTCTCTCTGCCTCTCCCTCTCTCTTTCACTCTCCCCAAAAACCCATGGGAAAATATCCTCAGAGGAGGATTAAAAAAAACACCATAACCACAACAGGTTCAAGGGAAGAACCCTCCCTCTCTGCCAGCTTTTGGCGGTTGCCAACAATTCCTGGAATTTCTTGACTTGACTCATTATTCCAATCTCCGGTGCCACAGAACATTCTT
>JAAGEH010000452.1:4128864-4148448 GCA_011751065.1 Lasiurus cinereus | reverse complement strand
CCATCCGGCCATCCGCCCCGTCCACCCTGCCCTCCACCCGACGCACACCAGGACCCCCCTCTCTGGAGCCTCCCTGGCACCCCCTCTCCGGGGGGCACCATTGGCACCCGAACCCGCTGGGCCACCCAACCCTCCCGCCCGGGGGCCGCGCCCCCGCCCGCAGCGCACTCACCCCGCGCGCCCCGTGCGCCCCGCGCTCCTCCGTGCGCCCCGCGCCCTCCGCGCGCCTTTGCGCTCAGCCTCCGCGCCCTCCGCGCCCCGCACGAAACTGAAACTCGGCGCCCAGAGCCGCTCCAGCCGAGCCGCGGCCGCTGCGAGGAAATCACGTGGATTCTAGGTGCCAGCCCGGCGAGGTGGGGGTGTGGGGGGGCGGTGCCGGGCGGCGGCGGCGCGGGCTGGGCGCGGGCTGGGCGCGCCTTCGCCTTCCCCGCGTTTGGCAGCGTTTGCAGGACCGCGATGGCCCCCAAGGGACCCGGGGAGGGGGCCCCTTTCGTAAGTGCGACACAGAGGGGGGGTGAGGGTTCACTGGTTGGGGCAGAAATAGAAGAGGGGGGCCAGCTGCCATGGTAAGAAACGCGAATGGTGAAGCGCGAGGGTGCGGATGTGAACAGAGCGCGCGTTCCAGGTTCCAGCCGGGCTGAGAGTTGGAGGCTCCGGGCAGGGGAGTGCACCCCGGGGGCGCGGGCCCGCCTCCTTTTCCAGGAACTGCCCGTGTTTGGGGAGAGGTTTGCAAGCTTGTAGCTGAGGCAGTCTGATGCCCCAGGTGCCCGAAATTGATGACACCCCACACCCCTCCACACCCCCCAGCCTGCATTGCCTGTGTCCTGTGACCATTCATTACACTGCCTCCTTTCCATGCCTGTGAACTCCTCCTTTCCCATGGAATCTTCCTCCGTCTACCCAGTGTAAGCAGCCGCCTTGGGGTGGGGTGTGGGGGGGGGAGGATCAGAGCAGATGTTTGTGGGTGACCTGCTGTTCTCCCATAAACGTTCCCATAAGATCCAGTCTTGCCGAGACCGGTGTGGCTCAGCGGATGGAGCATCGGCCTGCGGACTGAAAGGTCCAAAGTTCGATTCCGGTCAAGGGCATGTACCTTGGTTGAGGGCACATCCCCAGTGTGGGGCGTGCAGGAGGCGGCTGATGGATGTTTCTCTCTCATCGATGTTTCTGACTTTCTATCCCTCTCTCTTCCTCTCTGTAAAAAATCAACAAAATATATTTTAAAAAAAAAAGATCCAGTCTTTGTCTCTGCTTAACCGTCTCAAGCAGTGACTGGCAGCCCAATGGATTGGTTGTTAGGTTTCACACTCACCGGGATGCGCCTGCGGCTGCTGCACGAGGGCCTGGGCTGAGGTCCCCTCTCCCTGCCTCCCAAGGAGGGACGGGACAGGCTGGGAGGGAGGAGAGGCTGGCTGTGCAGGAGGAGGGGACTGAGCACCTGTCTTGTCCTGGGGTGCTCTCTACAGAGAAAGTGGGAGCGGGGGCAATGATAACGGAGTTCTGGGCCCTCTCACCGGTGCTAAACACGCTCCACAAATTCGTCTCATCGCACCCTCAGAATGAACCCCCAAAACGCAGGTGCCAGCATTGCCCCGCTTTGCGGACGCGTAAACGGAGGCCCGGAGAGGAGGAAGGCGAAGGCACTTGCCCAAGTCACACAAGGACACAGGCAGAGAGGAGGAAGAGAGCGGGGTCCACGGGGGGCTGGGGCGGGTGGAAAGGTGAGGGGCTGGAGAAGCTCAGATGGACGCTTACAGAATAGCCGCGGGGTGTAAAGTAGAACTAGAACAAGCGCAGGGAACATGGTCAGTTACACTGTACTAACCAGAAAGGGGCCAGGCAGGGACTTGAAATACCAGGGGGATCACTTCATAAGTTATATAAGTGTCTGACCACTATGCGGTACACCTGAGTCTAATCTCTCCTCTATAGTAAGAGAGGAATATGCTAATTACCCATCACACCCTGAGGCATAACGATCAACTGCTTAACGCCCTGATCAGGGATCTGCGGGAGGGTGGGGCAGCAACTACAAGCTGGGGCAGCAACTACAAGCTGCAGGAGGGGGCAGGGCAGCAAGCTATGAAGGGGGGAGGGGTGAGGGCTGCTACAGGAGGGTGGCAGCAACCTACTGGTGCATGGATTCGTGTGCAGGGCTACTAGTATCCTATATAATGAAGAGGTAATACGCAAATTGACCCTCATGTCACAAGATGGCTGAGAGGGGAGGGCAGTTGGGGGTGATGGGGCTGGCAGGGGAGTAGTTAGATGTCAATCTGGCTGGCAGGGGAGCAGTTAGGGGGCGATCAAGCTGGCAGGCAGAGTGGTTAGGAGCAATCAGGCATCCGGGCAGGCAAGTGGTTAGGAGGAGCCAGCAGTCCTGGATTGTGAGAGGGATGTCTGACTGCCAGACCTCCCCCGAGGAGTCCCAGATTGGAGAGGGCGCAGGCTGGGCTGTGGGACACCCCTCCAGTGCACGGATTTTGTGCACCAGGCCTCTAGTAGATATATAAAAGGCTAATATGCAAAGTGTCCCCTCAGGAGTTTGACCAGAAGACTGGGAATTCGATCACTCGCTATGACATGCACTGACTACCAGGGGGCGGCAGGGAACAAAGGAAAGCCCTGGCTGGCAGCCAGAAGGCCCCAGTCAGCCCTCCCCGTGCCCGAATTTTGTGTACGGGGCCTCCAGTATAAAATGATATGGAAAGTCAACTGTAAATGAAAAATAAAACTTAAAGAGAGAGAGAGAAGAACTTGGTTCGCTATTGTTCCCCCAACCTCGAGAAAAGGAAGTCTAGGAAGGATTCTAAGTGCTTCTCTCTAATATCTAAGGCTCTCTCTCCTTTAGAGAGCCCCCCGGGCCTGGCTGGTGTGGCTCAGTGGTTGAGCATCAGCCCGTGAACCAGGAGGTTCCCAGTCAGGGCATGTGCGGGGGTTGCTGGCTCAATCCCCAGTAGGGGGCGTGCGGGAGGCAGCCGATCAATAATTCTCTGTCATCATTGATGTTTCTCTCTCTCTATCCCTCTCTCTTCTACTTTCTAAAAATCAATTTAAAAATACTTTTAAAAAAGAGAAAGAGAAAGAGAGAGAGAGAGAGAGAGAGAGAGAGAGAGAGAGAGAGAGAGAAACCCTCTCAGGCTTAGAGTCTAAGCACTCCTTTGAGATTTCCACTGAGATCTGCCGTTCAGGGGCCACCAGGACTGTGCTCAGGCAGCCCTTCCTCCAGCTGTGCCCTCCCTCCGTCCTTCCTGCTGTGTCCCCTCCTCACTAAGCCTCCAGGTAGGGTCTTGTGTCCCCAGCAGTGAGAGCCAAGTCCGGGAGGGAAGGAGCCACATTCCCTGCCAACAGCCTGTGCCCGACACCAGGGGGTCCAGGGAGCAATCTGCTGAGCCAAGTACCCGCCACGGTCTCTGTGGCATCTGTGGGAGCCCCTTTCCACGTCCCGCGTGGTTCAAGGTTCCCGGTTCAGGGTTCGGGTTCTGGAGGAGGCCGCACGCCAATGAAGAGAGAGACTAGAAAATATTAATTTGGCGATATTGGGGGGCCAGGCAGGAGTCTTCCTCTAGTGCAGCGGTTCTCAACCCCTTTGGGGGGGTCAAATGACCCTTTCACAGGGGTCGCCTAAGACCATCAGAAAACACCTATTTCCCATGGTCTTAGGAACCAACAGACCGCTCCTCGGTGTCGCAAAGTGTAGCAATACAGTTTACTGTTGTCCTATGAAGACTGTTACCCATACTACACCACGATTCAAGACAAAATTTCATTTTTTTGTCATTAGAAATAAATATTTCACAATATATAATCACATATTGTTTTTGTGATTAATCCCTATGCTTTAATTATGTTCAATTTGTAACAACGAAAATACATCCTGCCTATCAGATATTTACATGACAGTTCATAACAGTAGCAAGATGACAGTGATGAAGTAGCCACGGAAATAATTTTATGGTTGGGGATCACCACCCCATGAGGAGCTGTCTTAAAGGGTTGTGGCCTTAGGAAGGTTGAGAACCGCTGCTCTAGTGGAAAGGACTACCCCTTGCTCTGGCCTTTTTCTCCCTTTTATTAAGGCTTTGGGACACACCCAGAGCCTGTAGGCAGAAAGTGACCAGAACAGAAATTCACATGAGACAAACAGGTAGAGGCTGCTTCTGCTAACAATGTCCCAACTAAACAGTGAGTGATGAACTCTGACCTTTCAGAGCAATGAAGGTGTACAGTGCAGTTGACCAGCCTTCTGGCCTCCTGTCCACATCTCTCCATCAGTGAGAACATGGTTGGTCTCCGGCAGCCATCCCGCATCCCAGAGGCTGAGGAGGGGCCTCTCCCGGGACCCGGAGCCTGGGGGGTAGCGGCGATGGCATCGGGGCGCTGCTCGGAGCACAGAGCAACCCTCTCCTCCCCATCCTGCTGCGTGGGAAGCCCTGGGTCCCAGGGCCCTGGAGTCGGGTCTGGACATGGGTCCTCTGACCCTGGGAGGTGCCCAGCACCTGTGGCTTCGGGGTCACAGGACACTTCTCTTCTGGATTCTATGTACCCGCACCCCCACAGCCTCCTCCTGGGGGGGTGAAGGCAGCGTCCACCAGGACTTTCCCAATTGCTCACTTCCTCCCCCTCCAAAGCCAGACCAACACAGGATGCCATCCGCCATCCGGGCCAGCTGGGTTTATCTGCACCCGGACATCCGGGAGATCAACCATGCTAGATCGGCTCTAAGTCAAGTGTGGGCCCTCGACCAGCAGCATCAGCTCCCCCAGCCCGTGCCCTCAGCAGTGAATATATCCCTCCACCCTCCCACTGCCCAGCCCGTGCCCTCAGAGGGAATATATCCCTCCACCCTCCCACCGCCCAGCCTGTGCCCTCAGAGGGAATATATCCCTCCACCCTTCCACTGCCCAGCCTGTACCCTCAGCAGGGAATATATCCTCCACCCTCCCACTGCCCAGCCCGTGCCCTCAGAGGGAATATACCCCTCCACCCTCCCACCGCCCAGCCCATGCCCTCAGCAAACATCCCAGCGGGTCATGGCTCCCTATCTGGTGGGATGACCCCCGCTTCCTTCGTGCCTGAGAAGTCTGGGCCCAGTCACCCTGCCTTCATTGGCTCCTTGGAGTTTCCCATGGGCTGTAGGCAACCGGGTTTGAAGGTCTGGGGGTGGGGGCGGACCCAGGATGTGCTGACAGGCTGCCTGATTCTGACGAACGCCCGGTATGAGGTAACTCCCGAATCACTTCCTGGGTGCGGGCTCTGAGTTGGAGATGCACCTCCACTGCCCCCCGCCCGCCCCCATATTTCTTCCTGGCTCTGGGCACCGTCAGTGGTTTGCAGTCTGTGGTTTGGCAGGTGGCCGTCCACCTCTGCCCAGCAGACACTGAGCTTTCTGGAGTCAGAAACCATGGAGTCCTGGCCCAGAGTAACTCAGCAGATGTTTCTTTGGTGGGGAAATATATATATAAAGTGCGGAAGGTGTAGCCCTAGATGGTATGGCTCAGTGGCTAGAGCATCAGCCTAGCGACGGAAGGTTCGATTATGGTCAAGGGCACGTGCCTACCTGGGTTGCAGGCTCGATCCCCGGCCCTGGTCAGAGCAGGTGCAGGGGGCAACCAATCCATGTGCCTCTCTCCTCATTGACGTTTCCCTCTCTCTCTCTCTCCCTTCCTCTCTGAAATTAATTTTTTAAAAATATATTTTATTGATTTTTTACAGAGAAGAAGGGAGAGGGATAGAGAGTTAGAAACATCAATGAGAGAGAAACATCGATCAACTGCCTCCTGCACGCCCCCTACTGGGGATGTGCCCGCAAGCAAGGTACATGCCCCTGACCGGAATCGAACCTGGGACCTTTCAGTCTGCAGGCTGATGCTCTATCCACTGAGCCAAACCGGTCAGGGCTGAAATGAATTTTTTTAAAAAAGTGCTGAAGGTGTAGAAAGTATGAACGCTGTTATGAATGCGACACGTGACCTGGACCAAGTGTTCTTCTGGTTCCCAGCCTCTGTTGCTCCCTCTCTACTATGAAGGGTTGGGCCCAGCTGACCCTGAGGGCCACGCCCACCCTCTGCCAGGCGTGGGGTGCTGGACGGTGACACTCCGGTGGGGACAGGACCTCTGAGGCTCTGGAGGCTGTGATCAGGTTCTGGGGTCCGGTGGGTGAGAATGTCACAGGAAAGCTGTGGGGGGCACGGGACGGGGCGACCCAGGGCCCTGTCAGAATGGTGGCCACTGCCCGGGAGGCCGGAGGGACAGAGCCCACTCGGAGTTGCGGGACGGGGGAGAGAGGAAGCAGCGGCCAGCTCTGAGGCTTGAGCCCCAGGCCCATGCTGCCAGCCTCTCCCTGTGACTGGCCGTGACCCTTGCCCCCTGGGGCCCTGCTTTTCTGTGCGACGGAAGCGACCCCTGCCCTGCTCACCTCCGGGCTCTGGCGGGGAAGCCTCCTCCGAGCTGGGTGCCGCCTTCTTCATCCTCGCGATGGGGACAGTAACAGGCCGGCCGGGGAGCGCGGTGGTGCAGATGCAATAAGATGAAGCTTCCATCAGGACCTGCTGCCGGGCCGGCCGCCACAAGGCGGCGCTGTGGCTTCCAGGTGAGGATATTCATGCAGCAGCGATGCTTCCGACGAAGAGCAGGTGCAGGCAGACCCAACAGGCATGGGCTCCGCCTTAGGACGCTGGGTGTTTCCCCATCATCCCAGCCGGCATGGAGGCACTGAACGGGGAGATGCACTCTGAGAGGGGATCTGACCTCGTGGGGGGAAGGGGAGAGAGGCTTGCCCTGAGGAGGAATCAGAGGGGGAAAGGGAGAGGGAAAATATTCTGGGCATGTGCAAAGGCCCTGCGGAAGGAGCGTGGCCAGTACAGGAAATGGGTGGGCTGCAGGGGGTGGGCTGTGGGCTGCAGGGGGCGGGCTGCAGGGGGTGGACGGCGGGGGGCGGGCGCTGGGGGGGCGGGCTGCAGGGGGTGCGGGCTGCAGGAGGTGCGAGCTGCAGGGGACGGGCTGCAGGGGGTGCGGACTGCAGGGGGTGCGAACTGCAGGAGGTGCGAGCTGCAGGGGGCAGGCTGCAGGGGGTGCGGGCTGCAGGGGGTGCGAGCTGCAGGGGGCGAGCTGCAGGGGGCGGGCTGCAGGGGGTGCGGGCTGCAGGGGGCGCGAGCTGCAGGGGGCGGGCTGCAAGGGTGTGGGCGAGCTGCAAGGGGCGGGCTGCAGGGTGTGGGCTGCAAGGGGCGGGCTGCAGGGTGTGGGCTGCAGGGAGCGGGCTGCAGAGGGGCGAGGGCTGCAGGGGGCAGGCCGCAGGGGGCGGGCAGGGTGACCTGAGGTGGCCTGGGCCCATCGGCAGAACCTGCCGTCTGCAGACAGTCCGGACGGGCTCCAACCATGAAGCCAGCGACCGCTTTCCAACACGAGGCTCCCCCGAATGCACAGCTGAGCTCCCACAAAAGGAAGGAGGATGCTGGACCCTGAGAGGGAGGTGGAACCCAGAGCGCGGGCTGTAAGCACAGCGATCCTGAGAGACAAGGCCAGGATGTGGGTTCAGACCGCCCTCCGGGGAAAGACGAGAGGGGAGGCGTTGGGGTTAAAACATCCCCTACCCCCCGTGAAAAGGAGAGGACACTTTACCCACCGGAGGACGCCGCAAGGAGCGTGTGGTTGGGGCGGGCCGCTGGGAAGGAAACCCCAGCCGGTGCACACGCAGCTCTGCCGTCCCTGCCATCCTGCCCGCCGGCACAGGTCGTCCTGAGCCGAGAGATGAACCTAACACCCCCCTCCCCGCAAACCCCCTTCCAGGCCCGTGGGTGCTACACCCCTGGGGCCTCTGGCCTAAGTGCAAACCACCTCCAAGCCGACAGGGAACCCAGGAGGCGGTCTGTCCACAGGAAACCGCATCCCCCTGGAGAGGAGCTTGCAAGTCACCAAACATCACAAACCAACGAGCACGCCATCCACCTCGTGAGCGGTCCAACAGCCAACCAATGGGAGGCAAGCCCCCCAAGAACAGCCTGGAAGGAATAACAGGGCACAGAGCCCAGTGTGGGGGCATCATGGGCGCATCAGTGCTGCCACCTACTGGCCGCCTTTCTGTGTGTAAATAAGGCGCATGCATGGCAGTGCTCCGGGCACAGGGTGGTCATGAGCACGGGCTGAGTATCCTGGGAGGTGGCCTTGGCCAGGGAGAACCGGAAGTACCTCGAGCAGGTGGCCCCCCCAGTCGGGGCCAGCGGTGGGGAGGAAGGAGTCCTCTGAGAACATCTTGTGGATGAAGTGACCCTGGGGAAAGCCGGATGCGGCCTGGACCCCTCTCCTGCCCTTTCCCAGGGGGCCCTGCTGGGCCCAGGAGCCAGGTTCCAGAAGACGCAGAGCAGCCTGGGAAAGCATCCAGCCCCGAGCTCAGCTGGGGAAAGGCAGGGAGAGCTGCACTCAGATGAGAGGCTCCTCCCCGCTGGCCTCTCACTCATTCAGCAGATATTTCCTGCGGCCGGCTGTGTCCCAGCCACTGTGTGGGGTGACCCGGACAGACAGACGTGGTGCCAGCCCTCACAGGCCCATCTCCCAGGAGAGACATCAGTCAGAACATCTGGTGACCTCGCTTCTTCGCCGCCCTGGCTGGCTGCCTGCCCCGCACCTGCAGGGGCAGCAAAGGGGCCAGAGATGGGTACTCACCCTCCTCTTGGAGACAGAGGGCAGTCAGGGGCATTAGCTTACATTGTAGGCTGCAGAGTCCCCCTCCACCACCAGAGGGCAGCCTCGGCCTCCAGGCAGTGCCCTCCTGTGGCCCAGGCCAGCCAGGAGCTCTGCCAGCTCTGGGCTCCCTGCCCCCCCACAAACACCCCAGAGTGAGCCTCCTTTGGTGCCCTCAGAACCCTGTCACAGACCGATGCCGGGAGTCTGGCCTCCCCGCTGTGTGTGGGTCTGAGGGCCACGGAGGAGTTGATCTCAACGTGGACAGAGTGACGATCAAAGCTCAGCCCGCAGAGTCAGGGATCCGGGACCTTCGTCCTGTGCTCAGCCCAGAGAGGGCCAGGGAGAGGCCAGTCAGCAGAGTGGGGGCGCTTACCAGCAGGCGCCCCAGGTCTCCTTGGAGATCACCGTCTGTTCTGAATGGAGACATCCATGGGCCTGTCTTCCGCCCCCTCCTCCTGGCCGCTGGCGATGGACAGGTGGCCGATCTGGGCGCTGGGAGGACCAGTGGCGTAAGGAAGGGCATTGGGGGGCCTTTCTGCGGGAGGGGGTGCCACGTCTTTGGGTGGCGGCCACTCTTCTCCTTGAGCTCCATAACTTCCATCCTGCGACGTACGGTTAACCGTTATTAACTCAGCTTAGGTTAAATGACAAGAAAATAAAAATACTTGCTTTCGTTATTTGTATGTAAACATACATGTTTGTGCATGACCATAGAAGCATGCATCACCAACGAGGAAGAAATGTGCAGGACAATGACAGCCCTGAGTTCTGCAGCCGGCCACAGGGGAGTTGTGGGGTGTGATAGCTGTCCTCTTCCACTGCCCAGCCCGGGCCCGTGCCCTCAGCAAACCTGCCAGCGGGTCATGGCTCCCTACCTGCTGGGAGGACCCCAGCCTCCTGCCTGAGAAGTCTGGGCCCAGTCGCCCCGCCTTCGTTGGCTCCTGGTCGTTTCCCACGGGCTGTAATCACAGGATGTGGTAGTGTGGGATCTCCTGCAGGTCAGAATCCTCTTCCTTCTCTTCATTGAATGGTAGCAGCTCAATTTCCTCCTGATCATCACCCCACAGCCAGTAATGCTCTCCTTTGCCTGTGAAGAAGTTCAAAGTAGCCAGATAGCAGTGTATGTGTGTGTATGTGTGTGTGTGTGTGTGTGTGTGTGTGTATAGATTGATTGATTGATTGATTGATTGATTGATTGATTTCAGAGAGGAAGAGAGCGCTCCACAACCCGGGCATGCGCCCTGACCAGGAATGGAATTGTGACCTTCTGGTTCATAGGTTGACGCGTCCACTGAGCCACGCCGGTGGGGCGAGGTGGCGCTCTGAGCTTCCTGCTCAGTGGCATCATTGTGTGTCTCCGGATAAATCATCTCTCCCTGCTGCGCATTGAGTTGGTGCCGGAAAACATGTCCACCCAGAACCTCGGGATGTGTCCGCACTTGGAAAGGAACTACTAGCGGTTGTAAATCAAATGACGGGCGTCTTATGGGAAGGTCCTGTGAAGACGCAGAGGGAAGGCGGCCGGTGAAGGTGGAGTGGAAACGGGGTGATGCCGTACCAGCCATGGCAGGCCCAGGATTGGGGGCGAACGCAGCAGCGGGCTGAGTGTATGCGCACCCAGTCCTCTGAGACCCATCTGCCATCTGCGCCGGCCACAGGGAGAGCTGGATGGAGACCCGGCACCACCACCCCTGCACCTTTCACGTTCTGGCTGGTGACACTCTCTCTGCCGTCCCTCCAGGGATGTGGCCTTGCTTCTGATTGGCTGTTTTCCTATGTAGAGGCAGTCTAGTGACTCCCACGTGGCCTTCTACACCTCGATACCCCTCACTCCACAGGCCAAGGACCCAACGTGGGGAGTCTGCCAGTTGCTGGAGACACGCCTGCCTCTAGGATGGGTCCAGGGACCCCTTGGACTCACTGTGAGACCGGCCTGAGCTAAAATGCCATGGATCACCGGAGCACCCCAGGTTTCTGCCCTGACCCGTGGACCGCCACGATGCTTGGGGTCCCCTAGATTTAATGCCGATTGAGGGCCGGTGTCGGGTAATGCCTGACAGTCTGGTCCTTTCCTTTCCCCAGTGCGGTGCCCCGGGGGGAGGCTGGGAGATACCTGACACAAATGTTTGTTTTCAGTATTGCAGGGTCCCTCCTCCAGGCGACCCAGCCCCCTTCATTCAAGGGGTCTGAGTCTGTAAACTGGCTTAAGCCTGGGAGAGGATTGAGGGGCCTGCTTCTGTGTTTTGGTGATTCGAGAGAGACTTGCATTCACTCGACCTACGACCCTTCTGCTTCTCCCGATCAAACAGGAATTGAGTAAAAAGTCCATTTCTTTCTTTCCAAGGGAATACCGTGACCAGCCAGCCAAAGCCATAGCTCTCTGCAGGTCAGGCCATCAGAGGTCTGTGCCGCCTCTGCGGCCCCTGATGCCAACCCCAGCCAGCTTGTCTTTGATGGTTAAGTGCCACCACCTGGTCCCTGCCACTCTGGAACTGTTACCCCCATTGTATTTAGGGATGCCCTGCAAGTGGCACTATTTCCCACTGTCATTTCTTTTATTTATTTTTTATTGATTTTTTACAGAGAAGAAGGGAGAGAGTTAGGAACATCGATGAGAGAGAACCATCGATCAGCTGCCTCTTGCACACCCTCTACTGGGGATGTGCCTGCAACCAAGGTACATGTCCCTGACCGGAATTGAACCTGGGACCTCTCAGTCTGCAGGTTGTCACTCTATCCACTGAGCCACACCAGTTTCGGCTCCCACGGTCATTTCTGACCTGTAGCAGTGAGTGACCCAGAGCTCCGCAGTGAGGCGGACTCCCGCCCTAATTTATTTCTCTCGGTCACAATGAAAGTTGTGTCTTCTGGAGCTTGGCAGGGTGGGTGAGCAGATCTCACATGATACATCCATGCTAACATTCCAGCGTCCCTAAGCCTTTACATGTCTTCCTCTACAGCAGTGGTTCTCAACCTTCCTAAGGCCACGACCCTTTAATGCAGTTCCTCATGTGGTGGTGACCCCCAACCATAAAATTATTTTCGTTGCTACTTCGTCACTGTCATTTTGCTACTGTTATGAGTCGTAATGTAAATATCTGATATGTGGGATGTATTTTCATTGTTTCAAATTGAACATAATTAAAGCATAGTGATAATCACAATTAGATATTGTGAAATATTTCTAATTACAAATAAATGAAATTTTGTCTGGAAGCATGGTGTAGCATGGGTAACAGTCAACATAACAACAGTAAACTACATTGCTACATTTTCCGATGGTTTTAGACGACCCCTGTGAAAGGCTCGTTTGACCCCCAAAGGGGTCATGACCCACAGGTTGAGAACCGCTGCTCTACAGTGTCCCAAGGCAGTTCCTGCCCGTCACCTTCATTCAGTGTGGATAGACCACCATTTAAAAAGACACACATATATATTGGTTTCAGAGGAAGGGAGAGGGGGAGAAACATCGATGATGAGAGAGAATAATTATGAATCGGCCGCCTCCTGCATACCCCCTTCCGGGGATGGAGCCTACAACCCCGGCGTGTGCCCTGACCAGGACTCGAACTGTGACCTCCTGGTTCATAGGCCGACGCTCAACCACTGAGCCTCTCTGGCCCAGCAGAGTGACCACCCTGTATCTGTCTCGGCCAACCATTGAGCACAGTGTTCTAGCCCTTTCTAACTCCGCATGCTTGGTCCATCGTTCTAGAACCTCCGCTCCCTGGGCCTGTACGAACCCGTTCAGCCTGATCCAACTTTCTGTTCCTTCCCCCAGTATCCCACACCCTCATGTCCGTTCCCACGCACCCCTTCCCCTCCCCGGTTTTTGTCTGTATGAACTTGAAAAGCCACATCATTCTTTTGGTGTCCCTGTGTGGTGCAACTCCTCACGCCTCACCCTCTGAGGCCTGCGGGGACGCCAGGCAGGTGACAGGACTGGAAACAAAGAGGGGTGGGGCGGGAGTAGACCGTGAGAAGAATTAGTGTCTTTCGAGGTCGGTACCGGGGGAGCCGGTTCCGGTTCTTCGTACACAGGGTCAGTAACGTCCTTAGAAACAGGTGTCAGGCGGCTCCTGGAGCACAGACTCCTGGACGCTCTCCCAGCAGGTGTGGCTGCAGACGGAACATGTATCTCCATTCTTACTCTGTGAATCGTCATCCTGAGAACCTGCTTGCCACTTAGAAGGCCGGCAGAGGATCTGCTTGTCACAGGAAGGAGGCTGCGGGCCCGGCCACACGCCCCTTCAGGCCCATCACTGTATTGAAGGCCCAGAAGACACCGGGAAGAAGCCTATGAACTTGGCTGGACCTGAGACTTCCAAATGCACGTGACCATGAGCATGGCGGAACTACATGACCAGTAAAACCAACCAGCACCTTGGAAACGGCAATGGGCAAGCTGCTTCCTTGGCCTGAGCTGAAATGTGGGAGTGTTTGGTTCCTTCTTAGCGATTTTTAAAAAAAATATATTTTATTGATTTTTTACAGAGAGGAAGGGAGAGGCATAGAGAGTTAGAAACATCGATGGGAGAGAGACATCGATCAGCCGCCTCCTGCACGCCCCCCACTGGGGATGTGTCCACAACCAGGATACATGCCCTTGAACGGAATCGAACCTGGGACCTTTCAGTCCGCAGGCCGACGCTCTATCCACTGAGCCAAACCGGTTTCGGCCCTTCTTAGCTATTGAAAATAATGAAGATCCAGCCCTGAGCGGAGTGGCTCGGTTGGTTAGAGCATCATCCGGAGCTCTGGAAGATTGCTGGTTCAATTCTTGCTCAGGGCACCTACCCAGGTTGTGGGTTCGAGCCCTGGTCAGGGTATACAGGCAACCCAGTCAATGTCTCTCTTTCACTTCCTCAATAAGTTAAAAAAATATATATTTTTTCAAGTATCTTTACCTATGCAAAGTAATGGAGATGGAAACCAATCATTTTCTAAGTATTAATAGGACGCCGTGCCTCATACTACTTTTAGTAACTGTTGAGGGAGCGTTGACATTTCTGCGACGGGCCCCACCTGTCAGCTGCCTTAAAGCCTTCATTGTTGTCTGGTTCCCCCCGTCCTAGTGGGGCTCGGGCCAATCCGAACACTTGTCAGCTGTTCTCAGAAGCACCCTCCTGGAATGGAACTATTTTGGGTCCCTGGAATCTGGAGTGTAATCCTCACAACCTGACACCACAGGGAGAGGCCCCCCTCCTTTAGCAAGAAGAAATGGTGCCACCACCGTCTCGGGTTCCAGGCCCCGCACAACATGGTGATCGCCCTCCTTTGAAATGAATTGCTTTTCCACCCAAGACTTACAGAGGGGCTTGGCCGGGTCTGAGATCCGGAGCTGTGTTTTCGCTGAGGGCACGAAGTCATTTTGTCCTGGTCATTCTGAGGGGGCAGAGAAGGAGAGTGTGTTCTACAGAACTACCAAGAGGGACAATACCCAATGCCACCAGCATGAGGTGTGGGGAAGGAAACTTGGATGGGTTACTATGTGAATCCGGGAATGTGGGCAAACACAAGTATATTCTTAGTAAATTAAGACTTTCCTGCCTTCATCGTTTTTCATCAGTGCCAGCCAGCAGTCCTTCTATAAAAAGCAGCAACACATTCCGGTCCCTTCAAACACCAGCATCTCAGCTGTTGACCACCCAGTGGCCCCGGGCACGGAGTAAACTGCTAAGACTCTCTGCCAGGATCGGTCATAGCAAAACTTTATTGAACAGAAAACCCGGCAAAGGTTTCCACCTCTGCACAGTTGCCCGTGGTTTGAAGGAAAGCGATGCATTGAAAAAGCAATTATACAGAAGTCTCTCCTAGAAAAGTCCTGCTAAAACATGTCTAGCAATTCATTGATTATATAAAGTAGTACACTTAGTGTAATTTAAACATTCCAACAGGAATCAAATCGCACCAGCAGAACCACTTCTGCCTCTATGACATCTATGTACAAACACACATGCAGACACACATATCTGGAAAAAAGGTCCTCAGGCAGAAACATGCGACGCTAACGCCTTCTATGTACAGCGCCTATAAACTACATACAGTAGGTAGTAAAGCTTTTCAGAATAAAGACATAAGAAGCCGTGGGCATTTTTTGTTCACCAATTTGTATCATGGCTTCGCGTCTTACTTTCGGGGCTTTTGCTTGATCACAAAAGCGCCTCCTCCTCCTCGTTGGTTCTTTACCAAATTCTGTGCCATTCCGTGTCCAGGTGAGGAGATTAGCTGGAGTCAACGGTCCAGTCCATGCCTGCCCAGGCCACCAGCGGCCAGCGGGCAAACCGCGTCAGTTTGCTATGGCTGGGGGGCCTTCGGGAAGGAGGGAGGCAAAGAAAGTCTTGAAGACCAGCCACGCTGTGCTCATAAAGGAAGGGCTGGTCTGCTGGCCATCCACCACGTTCCTGTCTGGAGGGAGGCGGCTGGGGTTTTCCATTTCAGCCTCGGGGCCGTCCTAGTGGCAATGAAACAGCGAGAAAGCGCTTAGGACCGGGGTCCACCCGGGTCATGCTGGGCAGTGGCCGAGTAACCGCTGGCCCCTCGTGCCGTGTGGAAGGCGCCAGGTGGGGAGGGCCCGGGGAACGACATCTATGACAGTCTCATGACATTCTCATCGTTTTGAATATTCTCAGCAGCAAGTATCAAAACAGGTGTAGCGGCCAGATCTCCCACCGCTAACCAAGTGGTCCAGGCCCCCCTCATTAAATAGGGACAGTCTGAGGTCGGCGACGCTGTGAGTCACAAGGATTGAAACACAAACGCAGGGTTCTAAAAGCAGGTGGTAGGGCGCCGATTTACATAATTTAAAAATATCCTTTAGGGGTATGCTTTGAAATGCTTATAAAAAGTCTAGTTCTGTGTGTTATTTTCCAGGAAATCTATTCTGTGAGGAGCTTATGCTCTTAATCCTTAATTAACTATCCATTAGCGGTTTCCATGACATAACACATGGTTGCAGACCACTGAACACTCAAAATAGTGAACTTAAAAAAATTATTTAAATATGCCAACATGCAAACTGCCGTATGACAAAAATACCTGATAGGTGCTGTGACAGGTTTAATGTTTTTAAAATAGCTACCATCACGAATAAACAGGGGCCCAACCGGCGTGGCTCAGTGGTTGAGCATCAACCTATGAACCAGGAGGTCATGGCTCGGTTCCAGCCAATGGCATATGCCCGGGTTGCAGGCTCCATCCCCAGTGTGGGATGTGCAGGAGGCAGCCAATCAGTGATTCTCTCTCATCACTGATGTTTCTCTCTCTCCCTCCCTCCTTTCCTCTTTCTGAAATCAATAAAAATATACTTTCAAAAGAAGAAGAAACAGGAAGAAATCTTGAGCTATCGAGCCTCATGTGCACCAGAACACGGGATATTTAAAGGGTGAGGGTTTGACTCGCAGAAGCTCCATACCTGCAAGTTATTGTTGGGGTCCTGGTTTACAGGTTCCGGAAGAGGAGCGTCGTTCGGGAAGTGCTGAACCGGCCTCTGTCTAAACGGAAACCACCCGACGTGATGCCTTCAAAGGAAGCACAGAAAAGCCCATCTCAGTCAGGAGCACAGTGAGGTCCACTCGACAACAGAAGGGGGTCCTCAGCAGGTAAGGCCCCCTCCCTCCCTCCTCTAATCAGAGAAAGACCCCAGTTGGAAGTTCAAAGACCTTCGATCCCACCATCTCATTCTATCCGTCCACCGCCCAGGCTCTCACTGGCCTGCCAGGTTGTTAAAGGGCGGCATGTTGATTCACCGATTCACACGCACAACATCAGCAGCACTCGGCACCCAGGGCATGCTCAGTAAGAGCGGGAGGGGCGTGAAGTGGGTGGGGGGGGAGAGTGACCATCCGCTTACAGGTACATAACCACGGTGGCGCCCATGACCATGAGGAATCTGCTCAGGGAGGAGTAGAAGTAGAGGATGCTGAGGAACACGGAAAACGTGGCCGCTGAGTAGGTCCAGTCCAGCCAGTCGCGATTTATCTCGTCGTCCTCTTCCACGATGGGGCCGCCTTGCGCATTCATCCGTAGGTTCTGATTGGCCCCGGGGTTAACCACCACTTGAGGAGCAGCGTTCTGATTGGCTGGCTGGTTCTCGGCTGGGAACTGGTTGTGAATAGGGGCTGGAGCAGGTGCGGAGACCACGGGCATCTCTTGGGCACTTGGTGAGGGAACAAAAGTCCCGGATGCAGCAGTGGCCGCTAAACTGAAATGGAAACGACAGAGCAGATGCTGTTGAGAGCAAAGCACCGTGAACTCTGCGGTCTCCTTATTTACGCAGGGGGTTTTACGGTGAGGAACTGTCAGTAGGTACATGCAAACTTAATTTTTTCTTTAACGTAGTGAAGAACTTTTCTTTTAAATACGTTTTGAGAGAGAGAGGAAGGGAGAAGGATACAGAGACAGAAACATCGATGAGAGAGAAACATCATGGATCGGCTGCCTCCGGCACGCCCTCTCCTGGGGATCGAACTCACAACCCGGGCATGTGCCCTGACCAGGAATCAAACCAGTGACCTCTTGGTTCCCAGTCAATCCTCAACCACTGAGCCCTGCTGCCTGGGCAGTGAAGACCGTCTTTACCAACAATCCGACCTGTACATGCCTTTTCTGCTCCGAGGAGCAGCAACAAGATATTTCGTCTGGAATGAAGCATCCAGGCCACTTTAAGAGTGTGGTGCATAACCAGTTAAATTTCCACAGAGCTTCAAAGATACAGATTGAGAAGGAAGGAACATACGTGAAGTCAGGAAAGCATGTATCGGACACTAGCACCCCTACATCGGGGCATCGATACACTGCACTCCGCCCGCAGAACCATGGGGCTCTGCAGACACGGGTGCCCTCCCCTAGCTGGCTGGGTGACAGGCTGGGACGTCCCTCCGCCCGGCCCCGGCCCCGGCCCCGTGCACGGCCGGGAAGGACTCACTATTGCATGTAGTACTGCCGCGCGTAGATCTGCTGGAACCAGGAGAGCTGCAGCCACCCGTAGGTCGTGTACCCCGAGAAGCCGGGCCCCAGGCCCTGGAACGCCGGCTGGGCAGCTTCAGGCCTGGAAGATGGTTTTAAAAGCCCCCGGTGAGTTGGTTCAGCCCCAGCAAGGAAACGCTGAGTGTAAACGACCATCAGGCATTCACATCAGAGACTGAAGAATGGGCGCTAGGACAGTTCCTCGTGGTGACTGTACCGCGAGCACAGAGAGCACTAAGGACGCTCCCCCTGGGGTCCTGATCACCCAGCACAGGTTCTCACTGTGCCACCACCATGGCACATGGACAGCTGGCGCGTCCTCGGCTGTGGGCTCCCACTCCCACTCCCACTCAGACTTGCCGAGTCTCCCTGCAGGCCTCACCCGTTTCCTTCAGGAAGCAGCCCCGAGAAACCAGCTCCGCCCAAAGCCTTTCCGGAAGGAAACTCCCTCCCCCATGCCCTCCTCGCCCTCCTCGAGGTCGGGACCCGTGCCGGCCAGCGATGCTTGTTCACTGGCCAACTGTGCCCCGGACAGCTGCTGGGCAGTTATGTGACTGGATCCCCAGCAGCCGTGTGGGAAGGCGGCTCCCCCATTTCACAGGGAAGCCCCGAGTGCATAAACAGCAGGGCTGGATCTGAGAGCCATTTGTTTGACACTAAACACTCATTTTCCCATCATGCAACGCAGTCTGACACTGCCTAGGACAGGGATCGGGGTCGCCAGTGGCTTTGAGCTGCCAGAGTGAACTCCACAAGATGGAAATGGATGGAGGTGTGGGGGATGAGGGGTTGGTTACATGCTCATCTCCATTGGGTGAGCTCGTTTCTTTAAGTTATATGCACTGGCCGCTCAGTGAATAGCTAAATGCAATCATGGAGTTTATCACCGTGAAATCCACAGCTGTCAGGTAGGGGCCTCGGTTCTCCAGTTGCACAGCCCCCACGAGGGAAGCAGTTGTGTTTCTATCCAGTAAGGAATCCCACTCACATGCTGATCGTCTCTTTTAACCGAATTCCACATCCCGCGTGTTTTAACGCAGCATTTCAGTAAAACAGGCTTCGGTGTGACCCATTTAAAAAACGGCAGTGCATGGAAGTTAGAGGGTAAAGGCGCTCACCGGCTCCGATGACGGCACTGCAGATACGCAGGAACACGAAAAGGTTTTTACAGTTACACCCGAGGACGCAGGGGTGAAATGATATCATGTCTGGGCATTAAAGATATATATATATATATATATTTTTTTTTTTTTTTTACTATATTTTATTGGTTTTTTACAGAGCGGAAGGGAGAAGAATAGTTAGGAACATCAATGAGACAGAGACATCGATCAGCAGCCTCCTGCACGCCCCCTACTGGGGATGTGCCCACCAACCAAGGTACATGCCCTTGACCGGAATCAAACCTGGGACCTTCCAGTCCTCAGGCCGACGCTCTATCCACTGAGCCACACCGGTTTCAGCGGGCATTACTTTTAAATCCTCAGAAAAATAATAAGGGAATGAGGAATAGATGAAAGGAGTATGGTGACACTCTGTCATTACTGGGCCGGGTGATGGTTATGCGGGGGTTCATCATACAGTCCCCCCACTTCTGTGTGTGCGTGAAATGACCATTCATTAAGAAACCCCCAAATCTACCCCATCCTCACACACCTGGCACTACGGTCATCCCGCACTAAAAGAGCGACAGCCACCTCCCGCTTTGGCTTGGCAGGAAAGGGCGCTCGCCGCTCCACAGAAAATGCCCTGGTTCCGGGCATCAACATCCTGTGGCGGACGTTTCTGAAACCGTCTGCTCACCACTGTCACCAGCGCCCCGGCGGGCCGCTCACCGAGCGGCTGCACGCCCTTCCGACAGCTGCTTCCTCTGCGGCAGCACCGACCCCCACCATGAGGCCGGCACACGCACAGCACAGGCATGCTCCACCATGA
>JAAGEH010000452.1:4110303-4122374 GCA_011751065.1 Lasiurus cinereus | reverse complement strand
GGCCAGTTCCCCTGTGGCCTCCGCCTGCACCCACGCTACACCCTGGAAGCTGGGACATCTCCGTCCTTCCTGGGTGGGAGGATGGAGGCACCTGAGCCCCTGTGGCCAGTTACCCTGTGGCCTCCGCCTGCACCCACGCTACACCCTGGAAGCTGGGACATCTCCGTCCTTCCTGGGTGGGAGGATGGAGGCACCTGAGCCCCCGTGGCCAGTTCCCCTGTGGCCTCCGCCTGCACCCAAGTTACACCCTGGAGGCTGGGACATCTCCATGGGAATGAATGGCAAGCAGGCCGCGCGCAGCTGGCACCTGGAGACGCTGGAAAAGGCACCCACGTGGCAGGCAGCTGACAGGTGCTGCCCTCCAAACTGGGGGCTGAGACCCCGAGGGCCAAGTTCTCAGGTTTTCTAACCTGTGACCTCAAAGGCCGCTCCCCACTGTAGGGAAAAGGTCTTGAACACAAAACGGACATTGTGCGGGCCCCGCCCCTGCTCCAGTCCTGTGGGGACATCTGTTTTTCCAGGGGTGTCATGGGGCCGAAAAGGGGCCACACGCTAAAACCCGGGGAGGCCTGGCTGGCGGCCTTAGAAACTCAGAGCCCTAAAATAGTCACATGGGGCCGTCAGAAATGAAAACCTTTTTGTTGTTAGTCCACCGCTGAAGATATATTTTCCATTGATTTTCAGACACACTTGTGGGGGGGAAGGGGAGGGAGCAGGGAGACAAGCCTCCATGTGGGAGAGACACAGCGATTAATTGCCTCCCACTTACACCCCAGTCAGGGCCAGGGATCCAGAATCAGAACCCTGGACCCTTCGGTCCCGGGGCTGACATTCCAACCACTGAGCAAACCCAGCTCCGGCTGAAATGACCACTCTTTATAACCACAGGTTAAAGGTGGGAGGTCACGTCTTAGGGCAGTGGTTCTCAACCTTCCTAAGGCCGCGACCCTTGCATACAGTTCCTCATGTGGTGGTGACCCCCCAACCATGAAATGTTGCTACTGTGATGCATCGTGATGTAAATATCTGCATTTTCCGATGGTCTTAGGCGGCCCCTGTGAAAGGGTTGTTCGACCCCAAAAGGGGTCGCGACCCACAGGTTGAGAACCGCTGTCTTAGGGCAGTATTTTTTCCTATCCAAGGTCAACTGTTGCCTTGCTTAACCCGATTTAATGCTCTGCTGTTAACATCTGGAAATTCAGAATAAAAGTTTGAAGAAGTCGAAGTTTTGTAAGATTTTTTTTTAAAGTTTAAAGAAGAACCCTATGTCTTCACTTTCCGCTGGGCCCCACGAATTATGTAGCTTTTCCCATGTCAGGATGGAAGAAAGTGACTGATTATGACCCGGTAGTCTGGCAACTAGCGAGACGCTGACCAGTGGGGCCAGGCCAGACCCAACAAGCTGAGGCCTTCCTTGCAGGGGGCAGCCAGGCGGGAGAGGAAGGCCGCTGGGAAATTAAGAATGCCACGTGGCATGGTGTCCTCTAGCTGCAGTGATGAGCATTGGGGTCCCTCCGGTGGCCCCATTCCCAGTTGTAATAAGAGGGTAAAAGGGTGTTTCCCCCGCCCCCCCCCCCCCCGCTAGGGAAACAGCAATCAATGCCTGTGATTTCTGAGGGTTATGCCCCAATGAGTGAGCGGCCCCTTTTATTATTTATTTATTTATTTTAAAATACATCTTATTGTGTGTTTTTTTTAAGAGAGGAGAGAGGAATAGAGAGAAACATCGACGAGAGAGACATCCATTAGCTGCCTCCTGCACGCCCCCTACTGGAGATGTGCTTGTAACCAAAGTACCTGCCCTTGACACGAATCAAACCTGGGACCTTTCAGTCTGCAGGCGGACCTCTCTATCCACTGAGCCAAACCGGTTTCGGCGAGCAGCCCCTTTTAAAGCTGTTTGGTGCTTTTGCCTCTAGCACCTTTAGACAAACATAAGATTGAAGTCAACAAGCGGTGCCAGGAATAGAAGGATAAACACGAGTGACCCTGGGCTCGGTGACCTTACAAGAATAATGGGGGTGATAAGACTGGACAAAAATACAAAAATAAAAGACAACCCCAGACTTGCCTTACATTTCTGAAGGACTTATGATTACATCAAGGGATTTCAAGAGCGAGGAGAAGAGGGCTAAGACAGAGAAAACATTATGGGAGAGGTGGAATTTGAATCACAATAATAATGGTAGCAATTACTGACTGAGCCCCACGGGTGCCCGGGCACAGGACTCGTGTGGGCTCAGGGGTGAGGCCCATGGACCCAGAGTCAGACTGTCTGTTTCACACCCAGCTTCTGCCACGTGGAGCTGGGTGACCTTAAGCAGGTCACTTAGGCTCTGCACCCAATTTCCCCATCTTTAAAATAGGAAGAAGAATAGCATTGACTGCAGAGGGTGGTCAGGCTTACGTGATACGGACGCGTAGGAAGTGCTTCAGAATGTTAACCATTACTATTTAGGGAACTACAAGTCCAGTACCCTTGCTCCCAAGGAACTTACTTTTTATTTTTTTATTTTTTAAGATATATTTTATTGATTTTTTTACAGAGAGGAAGGGAGAGGAATACAGAATTAGAAATATCGATGAGAGAGCAACATCGATCAGCCGCCTCCTGCACACCTCCTCCTGGGGATGTGCCCGCAACCAGGGTACCCGCCCTTAACTGGAATGGAACCTGGGACCTTTCAGTCCGCAGGCCACGCTCCATCCACGGAGCCACACCGGTTTCGGCAGGAAGGGGAATTTTCATCGTGTGTCGGTGTCTTTGTTTCTTCCCGAGCAAAACACCCAGCAGCTTTCCCAGGCTGGTTGCAGGTCTAGGCCCAGCACGTGGGCAAAGACGGGGAGACTGCAGACAGACGTCACTCGCAGGAACAGCCTTGACCAAGTGGAGGGACTTTTTCACCTCCTCCGGGAACTCCATGCTGCCTGCTCGCCCCTCCTCTTCAACTCGGTCAGTTCTCCTCCTTACCAACCACTCCACTCACCCCTCCAAGCCTCTTAGCGCCAACCGGGTCGGGCCAGCCTTGCCCCCACCAAACCACGTCAGTCTTGCAGGCCTGCCAGGGGTGGCCTCAGCTCTGGTTCTCGGTGGGCAGGCTCTTGGCCTTGTTTCCCAAACCTCCTCCCTCTCACCAACACCTCCTCTCTCCGAGTGGGGCCCTTGCGCGTCTCCCGTTTCCCTTGGTGACCGTCTGGCATGAGAACCACCGGTCCTCCCTCGCCACCGCCTTGCATCCGCGTGGCATTCTGCCTCCCCGCCAGGTGCGTCTCTGCAAGGCCCGGCCCACACGGTATTTTTAGAAACGGGATGTGTGTGGTTCCCCCTCGGGAGAGACGCTCACGTCACGCGTGAGTTAGCCCTCCCCTGACCCCGCACTTCGAACGGGGAATGAATTACCCACGAAGCCCCTGGCTGGGCTTTCCCTGGCCCCCGGGTCTGTGAGCACTTTTTTTTTTAAATATATTTTATTGATTTCTTTACAGAGAGGAAGGGAGAGGGATAGAAAGTTAGAAACATGGATGAGAGAGAAACATCCATCAGCCGCTTCCTGCACGCCCCCCACTGGGGATGTGCCCGCCACCAAGGTACATGCCCTTGACCGGAATGGAACCCGGGACCCTTCAGTCCGCAGGCTGACGACGCTCTATCCCCTGAGCCACACCGGTTTCGGCACCCAGCACTCTAGAAGCCAACACCCCTTTGGGGGGTGGGGGGCGGGGGAGGGGTGGGGAGAGACACCTTGAGTTATATACAGCTACAAGCCAAGCCTGTCTGTTTTGCATGTGCTTGGGGGCCACTCAGCCAGATGGTTCTTCTGGAACATTCCCCTGGCAGGTGTGGGCAGGAACTGAAGGAGGATATGAAATCTGGAGGGGAAACTGGGAGTGACTGGCAGCGGATTGGGGGGTGGGGGAGGGCGGAGAGATAAGAGGGGAGTCCCCTGCTCCGGTGGCTGGTGTGACTGCGGGCTGGGGCCGGGCCCTGAGGACCCCCCTGCCTGAAGGTCAGGCTTCCCAGGCACCCCCAATAGGAGGACCAGAGGGGAAACACACCCCCCAACACACACACACACACACACTGAAACTCACTAACGTGGAGCACTTCACATCCAAGGCATAGAAATGTCTTCCCTTCCCAGTGCCCTGAGGCCCAGCAGTGACCTGGACAGCCGAAGGCGCTCCTGATCACTCCACAGGGCAGAGGAAGTGGGGGTGGGGGGGATCTGCAGGGTGGGGCCCTGAAGAATGCATTCTCCACCCCCACCCCCGGCAGCCACGGCATAGACCCACCAAGTGTGGGCCAAACCGCTGTCATCAGCGGGCCAGCTGGCCAGCGACCCCTGGTCTGGGCCCAGAGAGATCGAGGCGTGTATGGAGGTCACACAGCCAGTTTTTTTGTGTGTGTGGGGGGGGGTGGAAATGGGAACTCAAATCCACTTCCCCTGGTGGCCACCCTGTGGCTCCTCCCACGCCACCTCTCCACAAGATGAAAAGTCCTGGGACTCTCCTAACCCGGGAGAAAGCAGGTTCCCGGTGGGTCTGCAGACACACGTGAGAGAAGCGAAGGGAAACTGTCCCCAGAAAACACTCGCGCAGCAATCTGGCCACGTGACCCTAAACTCGCGGAAGCTCCGAGGAGTTCAATCCAGGGCTGAGAAAACAAGAGACTCAGCAGAGCTAGAAACAGTGTGTTCCCAAACAAGTCAGTCCCCCCTCCTCCCTCCCCCCCCCCCCCGCCCATGAATGTATTTTTACCCTTTTCATTGTTTTGACCTTACTGTTAACTCGAGGTTTTCATCCCCCCCACCCCCAAAGCCATTATCACGGTTAAACATTCAGTCTCCCGCCAAGGGAAGCTTTGCTTTTCGTGTTTAAGGCCTGAAGCCAAGGCATTTTCTGTTCTTGGATGGGGGCTCCCTGAGGTCTGGAGCGGGAGTGTCCCTTTGCCAGGAAGTAGTTTTCCCTGTGGCTCTGGGCTGTATTCCCTGCTTGTGGCTTTATCTCCTCTGGACTTGGGCGAGGGTGGCCTCTGGTCCCGTGAAGGGCTGAGGCCCCCGGGGAGCAGGGGTGCGGTCCCCCCTCAGTCATCTCAGCCTAGCGCTGGGTCGGTCACTCAGAGTTCGGCTGAGCGACAGGCCAGCGGGACTGGTACCCGAGGAGCGCCAATGTCCTTTGATCCTTCATAGATGAGGGGGTGCTTCAGGGGGCGGGGAGGGGGCTGAGCAGACCCTAAGACGCCTGCTCCTTGGCCGCCCCTGTCCACTGGCAAAGGCCCAGCCAGGCTCGTCCGCTAACAGCCCGCTTCATGCTACACACATACACCCAGAACCCAGATGCCTGGCGGGAGCCTCCCCCACCTGCACTGGCATCTCAAAGCTCATGCTGCTCCCGCATCTTTGTTTGTTTTTTTGGGTGTTTTTTTTTTTCAATATATTTCACTGAATTTTCACAGAGAGGAAGGGAGAGGGATAGAGAGCTAGAAACAGCCATGAGAGAGAAACATCCATCAGCCGCCTCCTGCACACCTCCCACTGGGGATGAGCCCGCAACCAATGTACATGCCCCTGACCGGAATCGAACCCAGGACCCTTCAGTCCCCAGGCCAACACTCCATCCACTGAGCCAAACCGGTTTTGGCGCATCTAAGTTTGTTGGTGCAAGCATTCCGGGTGTGCAATCCCGGGAACCCAACCCCTGAGCACGGGCAAGGCCCAGCTTCCCCAGCTTCTCACCTCTGACCCCCATTCCATGCCCACCCACAATGCACGGCTCTACCTCTTACCAGGGGCTCCTCCTCCCCTCCTCTCACCCGACCTGGGGCCACACCGGCACTTTTCTGAGCCTTGTCCAATCTTGCACCCCTCTGCTCTGTTTCTCCATTACACACACACACACACCCGCCCATACCTGCATCCCTAACCACCATCCATCCTCCATCCCCAACCAAATCTAAAGCTGAACACCCTGGCATCAGACTCCCTAAATCCCTCCTCTCCCTGGAAGCTCTTTCTGGATATGCCCCCCACCCCCTGCGTCCCCGTCTCCCCAATAAACCTCCATGAGTGTTATTTGTTAGTTCTCCTTCCATGAGGGATGAGGACAGGAAGGACAGCGAGGCCCTTCATAACTTTTCTCATATCAGCTTTTGTCAAAAAACAAAACAACAAAACAAAACAAAAAACAACAACTCAGGGCACAAAGGAAGGTCTATGCTGTTTTTCAAACCGGGGGCACCCCCATTGTTGGGTCCCACACTCATGGGTGGAGAGCAACCAACATTCCAAGGAGAAGAAGAATTAGAGCAGCGAATATCGGAGTGTCACCTGAGTTTGGGTAAGTGTGTCTGCTCCGAGGCTTGGGGACAATACATTCCTTACGGTGGGCTTCAGCCCTTCACAGCTGGAGAGTCCCTGGTCCCCCAGAGACGCGGGCAAAACACCGGATACACATTATTATGGAAAGCGCAGGGGTGAGAGGTGGTTGAAGAAATCTGCCTTATTGTGGAGGTTCCAGGAGCCCCGCACCCCTCGGGTGAGAGCTTACAGGTATGAGTATGGGGGGCCGGGGGGGCGCCCCTTCTCCTGACCTTGGAGGAGGCAGGCGTGGAAATGTCTGCACACCCAGCCAACACTCGAAACTTGTCTATGAGTCCAAGATGAGATCTTAATGTGCCGCCATCCAAATCCAAAGAACGGAAAAGGACGATGGATCCGCCAGAGACATTTCCCCCCTCCAGCTGCAAAGGCCCCTAAAACAAAGCCCGGAGGCCAGGTCCGATGGGAGCGGGGTCGGCCAGAGTCTGGAAAGCTGCAGCTTCTTCCGTCAGATCCTTGGAGGGGGGGACGGAGCACGGGCCCCGTCCTGTGGAGAGGTGGGGGTCCCGGGCCCCCTCAGCCTCGGGCCGGCGTGGCCACGCCGGGAGTTACTGGCAGTAAAAGGTGAGCACGTTTTCCTGGTTCCCTCGGATCAGGAGGACAGGAGGTCGGAGGTCCTGGGACAGCGTCTCCAGCCAGGCCATGTACAGCGAGCTCGGGCACTTCCCCTTCCTGCCGATGGGCAGGGTGCTGAGGGGCGGGGAGAGGCAGGAAGGAGAATGACCGGGGGCCTTCCGCACGCGGCCCGGCTCGCGGCTGGCTTTCTGCGCGGCCGCTCTGTTTAGGGACCCCCTCAAGCCCTCTTCCCAGCCACCCCCAGCATGACCTGCCACCTCCCTAGAAGCAGGACTCTCGGGGTACTTCTGGCCGTGGAGCATTTCTGGCCTATAAGGCACCACAATCTGGTCCCCGCCAGCCGCCCAGATCTTACGTCCTCCCACCCTCAGCCCTAGAGCACAGTGGCTGTCTTATCACCCCCCGCCCCCCCCCCCCACCCACAAAGAATGGCAAGCTTGCTCCTGCCCCAGGGCCTTTGCACCTGCTGCTCTCTCCACCTGGCAGGCAGCGCCCCCAGCTCTTCATCTGGTTGACAACTTGAATCGTTTCGATCCTGGCTCAAGTGCACCTGCTTCCCTCTAACCCAGTGGTTCTCAACCTTTCTAAGGCCGCGACCCTTTAATACAGTTCCTCATGTGGTGGTGACCCCCAACCATACTTCATAACTGTAATTTTGCTATTGTTATGAATTATAATGTAAATACCTGTGTTTTCCGATGGTCTTAGGTGACCCCTGTGAAAGTGTCGTTCGACCCCCAAAGGGGTCGTGACCCACAGGTTGAGAACCGCTGCTCTAACCCCTCTACCCACTCCCCCCTCCCTGCAGAGCGGTCTCCCATCTCTATCACATCACCCTGTGTCATTGTCTCCACAGCACTTCACACTCTCAAAACCCTCTTTTCATTCATTTACTCATTCACTCATTCATTCATTGTCTCCCGGCACCAGAATGGATGTTCACTCATGAGCAGGCGGCTCTGTCCTCTTCACGACCCTCTCCCCTGCGCCTAAAACATGGTCCAACGATCAGTTGTAAAGTGGGTGACCCCACCCTCAGGCCATTTTGATCAGGCCAGCCTGGCCTCTCCCGCCGCACACATGACACCTTCACACGCATGTCCTTGTCCTGCCCTATCGGTGAGGCCCCGGGAGGGCCCCTGGCCCAAACTGGCACGCTGCGCCAATCACTCGCTGCCAGGAGGCTGGCCAGCCGTGTCCTGCCGCTGTTTCCGGCAGGGACTTCTTCACCGTCTGAGATTCCCAAGAGGCACCCTGATGCCACTCACCGCTGCCCTGCGCTCGGCGCCGGGAGAAGCCAGCGGCTCAGAGCCAGCCGCGGTACAGGAAGCGGGGGCCCCAGCAGCTGACATGGGCTGCACATCTGCAGCTTTTGTTTCAGCTGAACCTCTAAAAAACCACCCGGGGAGGGGGGAGGGCAGGAAGCAGGGCCCAGAGCTGAGGACACTGGGCAGAAAGGCTGGGGCCCCGCGACGCTGGCGTCAGAGAAGCCTTCCGAGTTGGGGCACTGGCACGCCCGCAGGCACGCGGTTTTTACAGATGGCTGGCTGCCCGAGCTTCGTTCTCTGGCCTCGGGCGAGGACACACAGAGCTTCCTGGGGGGCGGGGGGGGGGAGCCCCGAGGAAGACGAGCACACGGAGGGCGCTCGCCAGCGCTCACCCTACCGGCTGCAGCTGTTCTCACCACTTGTGGTTCCGGACCGAGCCGGGCAGTGGCGGAGCTGGGACTGGGTCCCAGGGCCTGGGGCTGCCCACCCCAGCCGCCTCTGCTCCCTGCCACCCCCGCTTCCGCCGAGAAGGGGATCGAGGCCTCTCCGCAGCTGCCCCTCACTTAAAATCCCACCCTCCCAGGCTTCACGGGGGCCTGGCTGGCGTGGCTCCGTGGTCTAGCGATAAACCAGGTCTCCCAGTTCGACTCCCGGTCAGGGCACAGGCCCGGGTTGCGGGACTGATCCCCTGTGTGGGGCGTGCAGGAGGCAGCCTACTAATGACTGTCTCTCCTCATGCATGATGCTCTCTCATCATCGATGTTTCTCTCCCTTCCTCTCTGAAATCAATACAAAAATAAAAAAACATGCCGAAAACGGTATGGCATAGCGTCAGTCAGGAAATCCGGTTTCAGTATGCCCACTTCCCTTTCCCCGGGGAGACGCCGGTCACAAACCCATCCCAGCTAAGTGACACTCGGCCAACCACAGGAGGTGTGCGCGGGAAGCGGCTAATCTTTAGAGAGAAAGCCACCCTGGGCCAGGGACTCTGTGCAGAACTGCATCGCTTAGCCACCGAGAAAGTCGGCCTTGGATCTAACCTCCCTGCAAAACCGGTGACGCTGAGTCAGAACCCGTGTGACAGCTTCAAAGCCCAACACCCCCTTCACAGCTGTGAGGCCTCGGGCAAGTTGCTTAACTTCTCTGAGGCTCAATACCCTCATCTCCAAAATGTGTGTGTGTGTGTGTGTGTGTGTGTGTGTCTGTGTGCATGTGTCTGTGTGTGTGCATGTGTGTACGTGTGATTGAGCTCGTCAGACACTCAAGGTATGGGGCCTGTGTGTAGCGGGCCGTTAAAAGAGAGCCACTTCATAGAGTTTTGAAAATTAATCAGGCCCCATACCTTGAGCGTCTGACAGGCTCGATTCAATGCATGCTGATTGTCACTATTTGGCTGTGAGGAGGGAGTCTCTATAGCAGTGGTTCTCAACCTGTGGGTCGCAACCCCTTTGGGGGTCGAACGACCCTTTCACAGGGGTCACCTAAGACCATCGGAAAACACAGGTATTTACATTATAATTCATAACAATAGCAAAATTACAGTTATGAAGTATGGTTGGGGGTCACCACCACATGAGGGACTGTATTAAAGGGTCGCGGCATTAGGAAGGTTGAGAACCACTGCTCTATAGGAAAAAGAAGCATCTAGACCCCCAAATTAGGCCAGAAATAGGGTGGTCCATCCGGGCAGAGCTTGCCCGGCTGGTGATAGGCCGGTTGCGCGCAGGTTAAGCGGAACCGAAACACGACCGTCATCAGATACACGACTGACTGACGTGCAGTCCACAAACAACCAAATCCCGCCTCCCCCCTGCTCCGGAGCATGGCCCCCTGCAGCCGAGGATGCTGGACACTGTGATTCTGCCGTTTCGCTGGGGCTGGCGGGAATTTCTGTCTCCTCAGGATCTCCGGGGAATGCAGGTTTCTGGAAGGAGCGGAGGAACGTGCTGGTTTCCAGGCCCCTGAAGGGGGGGTGGCGGTCTGGGTCGGAGATGGGTGACGCCAAAAAAATGCAGCTACGTGCGGTCGCAGGGCCAACAGCTGGCCCCTGTGGGCAGCAGCTGGAGCCGCCGCCGAGGGGTGGGGCGCTGTGTGCAGGCGGCTGCTCTCGGGCGCCTGGACTCCATGTTCTTGGTGCCACACAGGCTGGTGAGCAGGGCCTGGCTTCCCCCGGGGCCTCTGGCGGGTGAGGGAGGCGCAGGAGGGAAGCGGTGCCAGCAGGTGGCAAATTAACCTAGAACCCTGACAGGCCCGAGGGAAAGAGCATCGTGGAAGTCATTCTGGGTCACTCTTTCCTAAAACCAGGGAGACGGAGGCTCAGAGAAGGAGGGCAGCGGGCCCTAGGCCACACAGTGGGCCAATCGCAGAGACAAGTGCCAGCCTGCTTCTCGGAACAGAGGTGGCAGTCATGGGTCGGGGAGGGAGAGGCACGCCCACACACCCCAGCGGGCACACACCTGCTACCACACCCAAGGAGACGCTGGGGAGCCGTCCCAGCACGAAGCCGGTCCCACCGCCTAGCACGGTGACCCAGACTTCACCCAGGGGACCTCCTCTGGGGACCCCCTGGCCAGCGGCTTGGAGATAAACCCCGCATGTTTCCTCATTAAAGGAAGCCTTTTCTTTGCACAAAAAAACCCACATCGATCTCCCCAAGAGCCCCAGGAAGTGTGAGGGGAGCCAGGTTCCCGGGCCTGCAAACCGCGCCTTGGCACAGCCTGCGCTTGGAAGGGTCTCACGCTGGGTTTGACGCCCGCTGGCACCCTCCTGAGAGTCCACATCGGTTTTGAACAGAGGCCCCCACGCTATCATTCTGCAGGGGGCCTCACACGGAGCCCAGGGTCCTGCTTTCAGGTAGGAAAACCGGTTCCGCGGGCTGCTGGCCGGCCTGCGGGATTCCCAGGGGACTCGCCCAGGAAAGGCAAGAAAGACCAGGTATTTGCCTCTGAGCTGGGCCGGGAGTGGGGGCAGGGGCAGGGGGGCGGCTTTGGTGGTCACGTCGTCCTCTGAGAGAGTAAAGCCACCGTGAGACCCTCTCTGTGCTACTGTCGCCTCCACTTACGCAGCCCGGGCCAGCACCCGCCGGAGGTGGCGCATTACTGGACACGGGCAGAGGCCACGACAGCCCGAGGCTGACCGGCCAGGAGCTGGGGCCGTGGGCTGGGGAGGCCCAGACTTGGCACGGACCCCAGCTGGGGGTGGCCGGCGGCCAGGAGGGCTGGGTGATTCCCAGACAAGCAGGAATCGATTCCCTCGACTGACCCGGGTCCCCTTTGCCAAGACGAGTTTGGCAGGAAAAGGGACAGGGAAGGGAGAGCAGTGGGGAGGGGCGGCAGGGAGGCGGGGGGGGGGGAGGGCTGTGGCTGGGCCAGCTGGCAGGGGCCCTCTGAGCCACCGGTCAGCTGCCCCAAAGTCAATGTCGGCAGCAGCCAGAGGGGCAGGAGGAGGTGAAAGGGGGGGCGGTTAACAGCTGCCGGCACCACCCACAGGAGCCGGCACCCCCTGCCTGTGTGTGTGTGGGAACAGCCGCTACTGCCAGGTGCCGTGTCCATGTTTACCTAAAGGGGGAGCGGCCAGCGTCACTAGTGCCGGAGCCACTGCTAGTCACACGTGGACTCTCCCGCCTCTGCCCACGCCGGCCCCGGGCGGACACTGTTCCTGAGCCGCCCAAGCTCTCCCCCTCTGCTTGGTGGATATGACGCTCAACTCCAGGAGCGGATACGCTGGCTTGGGGTTTAGACCACCTGTCCTTCCTTCCTTCTTTCCTTCCTTCCTTCCTTCCTTCCTTCTTCCCTCCCTCCCTTCTCCCCTTCCTCCCTTCATTTCTTCCTCCCTCACTCCTATCCTTCCT
>JAAGEH010000452.1:4092832-4110293 GCA_011751065.1 Lasiurus cinereus | reverse complement strand
CCTTCCTTCCTTCCTTTCCAAGACCTGGTTCTTTTCTTTCTCCCTTTCCTCCTTCCTTCCTTATTTTTTTTTAATTTTTTAAATCTTTATTATTCAGATTATTACGTTTGTTTCTCTTTTTTCCCCTCCATAGTTCCCCTCCACCCGGCTCCCACCATTCCCTCTACCCTTACCTCCCTCCCGTTGACCTCATTCCTTATTTATTTTTAAAAATATATTTTTGATTTCAGAGAGGAAGGGAGAGGGAGAGAGAGGCGGAAACATCAACGATGAGAGAATCATGGATCGTCTGCCTCCTGCACGCCCCACTCTGGGGACTGAGCCCCGCAACCCCGGCATGTGCCTTGACCGGAATTGAACCGTGACCTCCCGGTTCATAGGTCAACACTCAACCACTGAGCCACGCCAACCAGACTCCTGCTTTTCTTTCTTTTTTTGCTAGCAATGGCCCAATAAACACTTAAAAACACACAGACTTTCGGTCTTGTGACGTTAAGACGTCTGTTTCAGGGCGCGTGGGTGAGACTGAGGGGCAGACACGGCCCTTGGGCCTCACGGGGAAGAAGGCGCAGGGGTCCCCAGCAGGAGTCGCAGGTCCCCTCCCCAAGCCGCCGCCGCTCTCGGGCCAGCCCCCCCCGCCCCCCTGCTACTCACATGACCACGAGCGCGGCGTCCCGGGAGTAGTCCAGCAGGATCTCGTTCAGCCGCACCTGCCGCAGGGACTGGCGGGGGGAGCCACCGGTCACGTCCCCGTCCTCGGGGCAGGCCCCGCCCGCCGGGCCCCTCAGCGACGCAGACAGGACGCTCCTCGTCCCTAATCGTGGCCCATCTCCTGCCTCGGGAAGGAAGTGGCCTCCTGGGACGCTCCCGGCCTGACCTTATGCCCACGGCCAGAAGGACGGTGGCGGGGGAGGGGGAGTTAGGGGGGAAGGGGACCCCACCTTACGTGGTGTTGGGACAGCAGATAGTTCAGCCCAGAGAGGACGGAGCAAGGGGCGCTGACTCCCTGGGAGACGCGTGTGAGGCCCCCCCTGGGGGGTTGGGGGGTGGATGACAGGGGAGTTGGGGGGGCCGAGCAGGGGTGGGACCACCACCCAGCATAGGCTCGGTGAGAACCTCGTTAGGACTCCCAGCGTTTCCCCAGGAGCGGGGAGCTGCGTGTGTCTCTGGGCAGGGCCTCTGGCTGGCGGGCCAGGGGATCCCCAAAGCTTGTGTGGGGCCGGGGTGTGGGGGAGACGCCCGCCCAGCGCAAGCCCATCTCCTAACAGTTCAGAAGCGATTGGCGTTGCGTCTGGTAGCAGACGGACACCCCTTTGAGAGAAGGGAAAGCTGAGGGACGTGAATGAACTCAGTCAAGGCTCCCCGACCTCACACCACCGAGGTCAGGGGGAGGAATTCCTGGGGGCGCTGCCCTGGGCCTGATGGGTGTTGAGCATCATCCCAGCCCTCCGCTCGCCATGCTCACCACGTGACCCCAGCCATCCCACCACCGGGGTGACACACTGTGGTCCCCGAGTCCCTGACCTCACAGCCACCATGGCCACCGGCTCCCTCAGCCCTTACGAAAGGCCTGAGGGTGCCGTCTGGGGAGGAGGGGGCCGAGGCTGTGCCTGCATCTGGGGCGGGGCCTAAGGCGAAGGGGAGGAGCCGGGCAGTTTCGTGGGCTGCAGGACCACTTTCTGGGCCGCCCCACCAGGCGCAGAGGTTTGGGGAAGAGAGGGAACGGACTCCGGGCCGTCCATCGCGATGGCGAAGGGGCGACAGAGGGGCCAGGAGGACCAGGTCTCATGCCCAGGATGGCTGCGAGTTCCAGAACCCACAACCCATCACCCTTCAGTGCACCCCAGTGACTGTGGCTTGAGGATGCCTCCAAGGCGGGGTGCGAGGGGGAGGGGAGCAGGGCGGGGGGCCAGGGGAGGGCCTTAAGGAAGCTCAGGACACCCGGGCCCAGGGTCCTGACCCGGGAAAATGCCTGACACCTCCCCCCCCAGCCAGGCCCCCCACCCTCGGCACCTTGACCCTGTTCTTGTTCATCTCCTCGTCCGAGATCTTCCAGGGGCAGTCCCGCCGCATCTCGGCCACCGTGGCCTCGTCCTTGAAGCCGTCATTCAGGCGGAAGGGCGCGATCATGTCCTCGAAGCGCTTGGTGCTGGGACAGAGCGAGCAGGGAGCCCAGGTCAGAGGGCCTGGCTTCCGTGTGCCGCTCAGAGCTGAGAGAACACTTGAAAGATTCAAAGCGATGAATAGCAAAAACCTACAACCAAGATTACTCTACCCAGCAAAACTATCATTCAGAATTGAAGGGCAGAGAAAGAGCTTCACAGATAAGAAAAAGCTAAAGGAGTTCATCAACTCCAAACCAGTATTATATGAGATGCTGAAAGGTACTCTTTAAGAAGAGGAGGAAGAAAAAGGTAAAAGATAAAAAATTATGAACAACAAATACACATCTATCAACAAGTGAATCTAAAAACTAAGTGAATTAAAAATCTGATGAACAGAATAAACTGGTGAATATAATAGAATCAGGGGCACAGAAAGGAAGTGGACTGACAATTCTCAGGGGGAAAGGGGTGAGGGATGTACAGGGTGAGACTGGATAAAAATCATACACCTATGGGTGAGGTCAATGGGAGGGAGGTAAGGGTAGAGGGAAGGGTGGGAGCCAGGTGGAGGGGAGCTATGGAGGGGAAAAAAGAGAAACAAATGTAATAATCTGAATAATAAAGATTTAATTAAAAAAAAAACACAAAAAGAACACTTGACCCTGGCCCAGGCCCTGGTCGGCACCTGCTACAGGCAACCAGTCCATGTGTTTCTCTCACTTGGATATTTCTCTTTCCCTCTCTCTTCCACGCTCTCTGAAAACCAATGGAAGAATATCCTCGGTGAGAAGCAACAACGACGATAAAAACACACACACACACACAAAAAAACACACCAGCGTCAGCTTTCGGTGGCCTCCGCCCAGGCGTGCTCCTGGCGGGGACCGGAGCTCTGATATGCAAAGGAAGGCGTCAAACCGGAAAATAAGCACCTGCCAACTCTACCCTCCTCTGTCCCCTGAGCCCAGCCTAGGCAGGGAGGACAGCACCCCATCCTTGGCTCCCAGGAGAGAAAGGGGCGATTGCGGAGGGGCCACAGGGCATAAGCCGGTCCTTCTGCCGGGACCCCTGCCCCACCCCCGCCACCAGCCTCCGGAGGACTCACTGCTCAGCCCTGGGCTTCTGGTTGATGTCTGGAAGGATGTGAACTTCCTGGAAGCCCAGTCGGAACTTGCTCAGAAGGGAAACGATCCTGGAAGATGAAGATTTAAAATACGTATATTTCTTTTTACTGATTTCAGAGAGGAAGGGGGAGGGGGAGAGAGAGAAACATCAATGATGAGAGAGACTCATCGAATCCGCTGCTTCCTGCTCACCCCACACAGGGGATGGAGCCCCAAACCCAGCCTGTGCTCTGACCAGGAATCGAACTGTGACCTTCTGGTTCATAGGTCGCCACTCAACCGCTGAGCTGCGCCCGGGCAAGATGCAGATTTTTTTTTAAATATAGAAATATTTTTTAATGTATCTATTCATTCCATAAATTTTTATTGCTTGCCCGCTAGGGACAGCGAATCCTGCCCTCATGGAGTTGACATTCTAACCTGGGTGGGGTAGTGGGGAGGGGGGCAGACAATAAATCAGTTCTGATAAGGCAGGTCAGCTGATGACGAGAGACATGGAGAAGTCATTGACCAGTACCTGTGACCGGCTCTGGGATAGCACACCTCACATTTAAAAAAAAATTATAGCTGAGACCGGTTTGGCTCAGTGGATAGAGCGTCGGCTTGCAGACTGAAAGGTCCCGGGTTCGATTCCGGTCGGGGGCATGTACCTTGCTTGCGGGCACATCTCCACTGTGGGGGGCCTGCAGGAGGCGGCTAATCGATGTCTCTCTCTCATCGATGTTTCTGACTTTCTATCTCTCTCCCTTCCTCTCTGTAAAAAATCAATAAAATATATTAAAAAATTATATATATATATATACATATATATGTATGTATTTTATTGATTGATTTTGGAGAGGAAAGGAGAGGAAGAGAAAGATAGAAATAATAATGATGAGAGAGAATCACGGATCGGCTGCCTCCTGCACGACTCCTAACTGGGGATCAGAGCCTGCAGCCTGGGCATGTGCCCTCCACCAGAATCGAACCCGGGACCCTTCAGTCCGCAGGCCGATGCTCTATCCACGGAACCAAACCAGCTGGAGCCACACCTCTCATTTTCATGCGTCTACACTCTGATCAAAGAGGTGACCCACAAAACCCAAGCAGATAAGCCGGTGTCACCAAATTCTGGCTGCATGCCGGCCCCTGCCAAGCCCCTAGCCAGGCCTGGCCCCTCAGGCTGAGGTAGGAGATGGGTCCCCTTCCGCCGAGTCAGCCGCAAAGTCGGGGGAGGACGGCTGCTCATTCCGTAGAACGTGCCGCCCGGTCTCCTGGCCGCTGCAGTCACTCGTGGCCTGGCTGGGGTGGCTCGGGGGTTGAGCGTGGACCTATGAGGTCACCGTTTGATTCCTGGTCAGGGCACATGCCCAGGTGGCAGGCTCACTCCCCAGGGGGGCGAGTATAAGAGGCAGCCGATCCATGCTTCTCTGTCATCGTTGATGTTCCTCTCTCTCTCTCTCCCTCTGCCTTCCTCTCTGACATCAATAAAAATAGAGTTAAAGTCACCTCTTGTTTGCCGAGACCAGTTTGGCTCAGTGGATAGAGCGTCAGCCTGCGGACTGAAAGGTCCCAGGTTCGATTCTGGTTGGGGGCATGTACCTTGCTTGCGGGCACATCTCCACTGTGGGATATGCAAGAGGCGGCTGATCGATGTCTCTCTCTCATTGATGTTTCTGACTTTCTATCTCTCTCCCTTCCTCTCTGTGAAAAATCAATAAAATATATTAAAAAAAAAGTCACCTCTTGTCTCACTAGGGATGGCAACCCAAGCTTAGGGGGGAGCTTGTGGGGGACATGGCCCTGCAGATTCTGAGCTCTGCCTCATTTCCCAGGGGGAGGGGATCTTTCCCCGCCTTCATTTCACACCGGTTTCTCCTCGAGCAGATGTGATGTTAACAGGTAACACCCCTCCCTGTCATGGTCAGGACTGGGGCCTCTGCATCGTACCGAGGGGACACAGCCCGCTCCCCACTTACGCCTTCCTCTCCTGGTCCATCCTGTTGATCTGGCCGCCCACGAACACGCGGATCCTACATTTGCTCCATCTCTTCTTGCGGCCGAGGAGGTAGGGGATGAGGAGCGTGAGGCCTGGCGGGGAGGAGAATGCTCTCAGGGTGGGGCTCTCTCTGGGTCCTCACCCCTGCCCCTCCCCACACCTCAGTTTGCCCATCTGTATAATGGGCACGCTGGAGCAAACCGGAGCGGCGCGCCGGGCTCTGTGGGCCCGGGTGTATTGGGCCTGCCCTATGTTTTCAAATCAGTGAGCTGGCATGTAAGAATTGGGGGGTTTCACTCAAAATCATGATCTGCCAAAACCGGTGTGGCTCAGTGAATAGAGCGTCGGCCTGCAGACTGAAAGGTCCCGGGTTCGATTCTGGTCAAGGGCATGTATCTTGGTTGCGGGCACATCCCCAGTAGGAGGTGTGCAGGAGGCGGCTGATCGATGTCTCTCTCTCATCCATGTCTCTAACTCTCTATTCCTCTCCCTTCCTCTTTGTAAAAATTCAATAAAATATATTAAAAAAAATAAAAATAAAAATCAGGATCTCGGGCACTTCTTGAAAACTGACCATCTGACCAGTGGGTGGAGGCCCTCAGCCCTCCCTGTCGCCTGTCCGCACGGGGCCAAGGCCCGGCTGTGACTGGCGACTGCGGAACCTGGGACCCGTGAGTTCACCGCTCCGGGCCTGGCTTCCCTCATCGGTGAAGCGGGTGACCCAGAGTTCCTACGGGGGGCTGCCTTAGGCAAAGCCCTGAGCACCGAGCGCACAGTCAGTGCTCGGCCCGGCCTGTCACGCAGAGAACAGTCCCTCAGAGCGGAGACAGCAGAGGGCGGGCCCACAGAGGGGCTGGCGTTTTAGGGAAGACGGGAGAGAGCGCGTTTCTGGGGAAGTCAGTCCTCCTGAGCGTGCCCGGGCACCGGCCCCTCCCCACGACGTCCTGTGCTGTGACCCCCGAGGCCCATCACGCCTGAGGGTGCCAGCTCACGTTGACATGGCTCCTCCCTGTCCGTCCCCATTTGAGAGCTGAAAAGCTGGGGACCAACGGAGGAACCCAACGAGGCTCCCCCAAGCCCAGGGGTGGGGGCCCAGGGACCCCGGATCCCCCTTTTGCTGGGCTCTGAGGTCCCACCGGAGGCCGTGTCCAGAGCGGCCAGGAAGGGCAGGCCAAGAGACAGAGGGCTGCAGAGGGGAGACGGCCGGGGAGAGCACATGTGCCAGGGGAGAGCACATGTGTGCATGCGTGTGTGTGCATGTGTGTGCGTGCGTATATGTGTGTTTGTGCATGCGTGTGTTTGTGTATGTATGTGCACGTGTATGTGTATGCCTGTGTGTACATGCGTGTGTGCATTTGCGTGTGAGTGTGTGTATGTGTGCACATGTGTATATGTATGTGCACTGTGTGTGCATGTGTGCTTGTGTATGAGCATGTGCATGTGTATATGTGTGTGCGTGTGTGCTTGTGTGTGAGTGTGTGTATGTGTATATGTGTGTGTGCTTGTGTGTGAGCGTGTGTATGTGTATATATGTGTGTGTGCGTGTGTGCAGGCCGCTGACCTCCGTCGTCGAACAGCCAGTAGATGTCGATGGTCTTCTTGCCCTGCTCCGACTGGAAGATGGTGCTGGCCTGCTCCTCGCGCACCAGGGCCTCGGGGTCCACTGCGGGCGGAGCGGAGCGGAGAGGAGGGTGGTCACCGGGCAGCTCACTCCCCGGCCAGCCTGCCTGCACAGCTGCCCTTGGTGGTGGCCCGGCGTTCGCGGGGGCTGTGCACCTCCTGAGGGCAGGCCTGGGGAGGAGGGGGCTCAGGGCACCCCTTACAGATGCCCACAGGCTGCCCCAGCTCCTGCCCTGTGGGTTCCCCTCCTCCCAGAGTGGTGTGGGGGTGGGTGGGGGGAGGGAAGACCGAAGGAGAACCCTGCCATTTGAGCATGGCCAGAGAGCCTTGAGGGGCTGGGCTTGGACCCCGAATTCCCTATCCAGTCTGCAATCATACTGCCCAACCCACCCCCAAACAATTATCAGATCCCCAAGATCTCAGGGGCCCTGCCCTGGACCGAGCTCCCCGCAGCCCCCACTAGCTGCCACCCAGGGGGGGGGCGGGGACTGACATGTGCCAGAGACAGACGGCCGGGCCCCGCGGGCGCTGGCTTCCTTGCCGTCCTCGGCCGGGTCGAACACGGGGTTAACTGCAAGAGAGGGGCGGCTGCTGGGCTCCAGACCGTCCCCACCTGGGACCCCGGCTCTTTCTCCCCCTTTGGCCAGGAAGCAAGTCCTGACCCCCACCTTCCACGGATCTGACCTGCCTCTTCCCGCTCCAGCCCCACCGCTTGCTCTGTCCCTCCGACAGCCCTCCTCCCTCGCAGTCCTGGTGGCTGGTGCCCCCAAACCAGCAGCGCCTCCCCCCAGGGTCCCTGCCCGGCAGAAGGTCCCCTCCCCCCCAACCCCCCCCTGCCCAGAGAGGCCGCTTGGCTCCGCCTGAGGTGGTGACGCTGTCTGACGTGGGTCCCCTGTGTCTCCCGGCAGCCCGTCTGCTCCCCAAGGACCGACTGAGTCTTGCTCCCTCCGCACCCCCAGCGCCAGGACCAGCATCCTCATGAGCCTGGCCGTGCTCTGCGTGAATGTTCCCTGAGGGCCTTGCCCCGTCCCGTGCAGGCCTGGCCTCGGTGACAGGACCTGGGCCCTCTCTGCAAGACGCTGCGGCCACCCCTTCCGTCCCCCTGGCCCCCAGCCCAGTCGCGTTCATGCATGTCGCTTCTTTCGCAGGAGCCGCGTCTGCATAGTCATACGTGACTTTAACCGCTAAGCCAGTGGTTCTCAACCTTCCTAAGGCCGCGACCCTTTAAGACAGTTCCTCATGGGGTGGTGACCCCCAACCATAAAATTATTTTCGTTGCTACTTCATCACTGTCATTTTGCTACTGTTATGAATCGTAATGTAAGTATCTGTTTTCCGATGGCCTTAGGCAACCCCTGTGAAAGTGTCGTTCGACCCCCAAAGGGGTCGCGATCCACAGGTTGAGAACCACTACGCTAAGCACATCCCTGCTGCACGCCCAGTGATGGCCTCGGAGACCCCAAACGCCCAGTGCCCATGGCCCTCCTGCATGTTTCCTCTTTTGGGGTCCCCTCCCCTCTCTCCGGGTCCCCTCGATCAGCTCCTTCTTAACCCACCGGGTCACCGCAGCTCTGACCGGGCTCAGGCCGCTGGGAGGCTGCTCTGCCCCCAGCGGGAAGCGAGCCTGTGAGCGGACCACGTCCCCACCCTGGGCCTCCGTTTCTCCACTGGGAAACCCCATGAGCTCGCAGGGACCCCGAGAAGCCGACCTTCCAGGAGCCTGTGGCCTTCGCTCCTAACTCCCTGTCCCCTCTCTGCCCACTACCACGGAAAAGAAACTGGGCTCCAGAACTTTCTGGGACCCGGTGCCGGCGTTCGACGGGGTGCCGAGCCGCGGGCGCGCACTCACTGTGTGCCTGCATCACCTCCGAGATGTTGAGCCCCTCGCGCATCCTCAGGACGCACACGCCGTAGTTGAAATCAAAGGCGTCGCTGGGAAGAGAGGAGGTGAGGTGAGGCTCCTGCAGCCCTGGTCACCTGGCCCCCCCCCCAAAAAAAAACAGAGGTGTGGAGCTGGCCTGCCTGCCGCCCACCACCCCCTTTCTCCTCTCTGGGCCTCAGCCTCCCCGTCTGTGCAACGTGCAGGCAGCACGGAGGGTCCCCAGGACCCTCTGGCTCTGCAGTGCATGCACTGTGCACCCCAAGGATCCTGCGCTCAGGGGGAACCCCAGTCAGCCCAGTCTTCGCGCCACGCCCTGTCCTCCTGATGCGTTTGAATAATCCCCACGATTCTGGCCACAGAGGTGGCGGGGATGGGGGGGCGGTTATTACCTCATTTCACAGCCACAAAAGCCGAGTGTGGGGAGTAACCTGCCCACGCCCACACACTGAAGAAGGGGTTGTCCAGCCGAGACCGGTATGGCTCAGTGGATAGAGCATCGGCCTGTGGACTGCAAGGTCCCGGGTTCGATTCCGGTTGGGGGCATGTGCCTTGCTTGTGGGCACATCTCCACTGTGGGGCGTGCAGGAGGCGGCTGATCGATGTCTCTCTCTCAACAATGTTTCTGACTTTCTATCCCTCTCACTTCCTCTCTGTGAAAATCAATAAAATATATTTAAAAAAAAAAAAAGAAGGGGTGGTCCATAGGGATCACGCACACTCAGTGCAGGTGGCCACAGGGCCCAGGGCCCCCCATGGGGGCTGAGCTAACAGACTAAGCCCCGCCCTCTCTGGACTCCTCTGATTGTACGTCTCGGGGACAGGGACCTTCCAGGGAGGGGACGCGTGGGATGCTGGAGCTGGGGGTTGGGGTGGAGAGAAGGGGTCCCCACCTCCCGTGGTAACTCTGAGAGGCAGCGGGGAGGCCCCGCTCGGAGTCGGCCGCTGGCTCTGCAGACCCGGGACTGCGGCTGCCCCACGCGGCGCCCTGCCTCTGGGCCCCACATCAGTGCCGAGAAGCCACTCAGACGGGCATTTCCTGGACTTGCTAACCTTTCACCCCTTCCCCCCGTGTCGCCCCCACAGGCCTGGTCTCGCCGCCTGCTCCGAGGCGCTAGCTCACGTTCCTCCAGCTCAGTGGTTCTCAACCTTCCTGAGGCCGTGACCCTTGCATACAGTTCCTCATGGGGTGGTGACCCCCAACCATGACATTTCGCTACTGTGATGCATCGTGATGTCAATATCTGCATTTTCCGCTGGTCTTAGGCGACCCCTGTGAAAGGGTCGTTCAACCCCCAAAGGGGTCTCGACCCACAGGTTGAGAACCGCTGCTCCAGCTGGCTCCCAGGCAGGCACGAGATTTTCACCTGATTGGCCACGGCTTCCACTCCGCCGTGACACCGGGAGAGCTGGTAACGCCGGCCGAGTTTCTCCCCGGCACCACTGCCGGGAGCCGCGCGGCTGCTTCCAGCTAGCCACCGGCCCCTCTGCTCCCCAAACCCCGCGCCCGGGCCGCCTTGCTCTCCGTGGCACCTGCTTAACCCCTTTCTCAGCTTTGAACCCGTGACCCAATGTCAAGCTTGGATTACTCCTGGATCATCTCGCCCGTGCATCTTTATAGCTCCCTGTTTTTTTTAGAGTTTAAAAGATTATATCACATTTCCAGGTGAAATTCAGATCACAAAGTTAATCATTTTAAAGTGTATAACTTGGTGGCATAACCCCGAAAGGAGACCCCCCCCCAACATGTTTGTGTTTGTTTTTGATTTGGGGAAATCTTTAAAACGATGAAAAGGGGTTTCCATAGATGGATCCAGAATGAACACCTGTCTCTAATCTATGCCGCCCATTTCACAGAGGAGAAAACCCACTGTCTATGTCCCCACTGCTGCCCCTCCACTTCTCAGGACCCAGAAACCCCCAGGTCCCAACGGACAGACCCGGGCCCTGTCTCCCCGCCAGCCTCACTCACTGCAGGATGCCGATGTAGTCCTCCACCGTGGCCGGGTGCGCCGACTGCCAGTTTGCCTTGAAGCCGACCACCAGGATGTTGGGCTTCATCCGCCCCAGACCCACGGCCTGCGACGGGGAGGGATGGGATGGGGGGTCAGGCCTCACACCCCCGGGGCCCTGGTCGGGGACGAGGGTGGGGCTCTGGGCCCAGCTGCTCTCTCCATCAGGTGGCCAAGGACCCAGGAAATACACTCCCGGGTCCAGGGGCCTGTCTGCCGGGACACCCCAGGAGAAAGGCAAAGCGACCGCCACCGGCCTCCCCGTGGCCTGTCCGCGCCTGGCCAGCCACTGGACTGTCCCATATGTTCTGGATTATTCCAGCACCTCTTTCTCTCTTGAATTATTTCTCATAAGGGACTTGAACTAGGATGTCAAGCTTGGATTACTCCTGGACCATCTTACCCATGCATCTTTATAGCTCCCTGTTTTTTTTTTAGAGTTTAAAATACTATATCGTATTTCCAGGTGAAATTCAGATCACAAAGTTAATCATTTTAAAGTGTGTAACTTGGTGGCATAACCCCAAAAGGAGACCCCACATGTTTGTGTTTGTTTTTGATTTGGAGAAATCTTTAAAACGATGAAAAGGGATTCGCATAGACGGAGCCAGAATGAACACCTGTCTCTAATCTATGCCGCCCATTTCACGGACAAGAAAACCCAGCCGTCGAAGGACTTGGCCAGGGGAGTGTTCCCGACCTTGACCTGAGTGGTGGTTTCCCACCTCGGAGTAGAGTCTGCCTATGAAAACATGGATCGAACTCTGCGCTTAACATTTGTTTTTCTCTCACTTTGCTGTTGGTAAATTATATCTTTAGAAAAACACTCAAGCCGAAACCGGTTTGGCTCAGTGGATGGAGCGTCAGCCTGCGGACTGAAAGGTCCCAGGTTCGATTCCGGTCAAGGGCATGTATCCTGGTTGTGGGCACATCCCCAGTAGGGGGCGTGCAGGAGGCGGCTGATTGATGTCTCTCTCTCATCGATGTTTCTAGCTCTCTATCCCTCCCCTTTCCTCTCTGTAAAAAATCAATAAAATATATTTTTAAAAATAATAAAAAATTAAAAAAAAAAACACTCAAGAGGGTCCCAAGGTCGCACACCCGGCACGGGCTTCCCAGTCCGTTTCCCGGGGTCTGTGCATCCCACTGGGCAAGGGCTTATGTGGAGAGGCAAGAGAGCTGGGGCTCCTATTGCAGCAACGGGGTCTTCAGCCAGCCCCCCGCATGTCCTGCCTTCTATCCCCCTCTCCCCCCGGCCCACGCACCTGCATGAGGACCTGGACCCCGCTGCGCAGGTCCTCGGCGATGACGTCCGAGTAGAAGGCCTTGATCTTCCTCTTGTTCAGCCACTTGGTGTGCCCGTTGGCGATGGCCCGGAGCTCGGGCATCCTCTGTTTGCGGGGTCCCTGGGGGTGCGGGGGATGGGGGGGAAGGTGACCTCAGGGACTGCCTTGGCCCCTGGCCTGAAACTCAGCCCCTCTCCTGCCCTGGAGGCTGCTCACTGGGCTGGACGTAGGGGAGGAAAGGAGGGGGAACAGGGTGCCCCGTGGGAGGATACCTCACCCCCAGCCCCCCAAGGAGCACAGCCCCCCCACCTCACCCCCAGGAGGCACTCACAATGAGCACGTGGCCGCAGACCATCAGGCTGAGGTTCCGCGTGAAGGTGCCCACGAAGTCCACCAGGGCCGGGCGGAAGTTGGGGGGCCCCGTGAGCACCAGGCACTGGGGGCTGAGGAGGGGCAGGGAACAGGGGGGGGGGAGGAGCCGTCGGGCAGAGCCCACGGGGTCCCACCGCCTCCTGGCCTCCCCTCTGAGAGCCACCGTGTGGCCTCCCAGGCCCCTGCACCCCGGACCCGTCTCCCCGTCGGTGGCCCAGGGTGGCTTTCGGGCCCTGACAGACGTGGTGGCCGCCACCCGGGGCCTCCTCGGTGTTTCCCGCTCCGGTCCCCGAACGCTCCACTTGGCCAAACCCCCTTTTTCCCTCTCCCCCCCACCCCCCGTGCTCCCGCCCAGCCCCGCCTGGTGGTGGGAGAGAAAAGATGGAGGCCTGTCACCCACCAGCTCCCTGTGTCATCATCACCTGGGTGGGTGCCTTAGCCTCTGAGTCCACAGCCAGCCCCGGGTCACGGTCAAGGGCCGCTACCAGTCTCAGACAAAACGGGCCACTGTTGCTGTGTGACCTGGGGCCAGTCACCTAACCCCTCTGTGCCTCCGCGTTCCCATCTGGGAGCGGGGTTCGTCATTTCCTACGCCTCGGAGGCGGTGTGGGGCGGCGTAGGGCACTTGTGCAGCAAAGCCACAGAAACAGACCCCATCGCTAGCATGACGCTAGCATGGCGATAGCATGACGATAGCATGGCGATCTGGCGGGAAGGGGGAGGGGACGGAGGCCCTGGGGACAGGTGCTCCTTCCTAAGGAGGGGACCAGCTTGAAGAGGCTCCTCCTCCGTCAGCCTCTCGGACCCCTGCGTGGACGTCCCCCGCCTGTCGCCCTGACGGAGAGCCCTTTGCGATGCAGAGCATCTTCTGAGAGCCAGACAGGTCACCCCGCTCACAATGTCAGCCCCGTCCCTGACCCCCAGGCAGGGCACCTCTGTGCCCTCTCTGGCAGGGGCTGTGCCCACCCGCCCCTGCCCCGTCAGCGGGCGGGTCTGGGCCTGCAGCCTCGCAGACGGGCAGGCGGCCGGGCCCGGGGGCGCTCACCGGTAGTTCTTGATGTGCTCCTCCACCTCGTTGAGGCCCACGGAGTAGCTGAGGGCCAGGTTGTAGGAGCCGGCCTGCACGGAGGAGCCCCAGTTCACCTCTGGGGGGCGGAGGGGAGCGTGAGGTCAGAACCTCGGGGAGAGCAGACACGGTGTGGGGAGGTGGGGGGGGGGCGTTCTTTAGGACCCAGCGCCCAGGGGAGCAGGGCCGCCTGGCACCCGTCCCTAACCTTTGCACACACCGCCGGCCACCTGTTACACATCCAGGTATCCAGCTCTGCCCAACGGTGCCCTCCCTTGACAAACAGACCTGGCCAAGGCCTGAAGGCCGCGCTCTGATGTAGAATGCAGTTCTCCCTGGAGCTCTGCCTCCGCCCCTCGGTGGCTGTCACCCCAGCATCCCGGCTGGCATGCACTCAGACACCCCTGCACACGGGCCGTGGCGTGCCTCCCGCCCTGCAGCCAGCCAGCTCTCGGCCACCCCCAGGCCTGGTGTGTGTACACCAGGGGCCACTCTCAGGAGGCCGGGCCTGGCCCGGCGGGGTCCTGGGTGACCAGGAAAGGCTAGAAGTGAGGTGTGGGCTTTCCGTGGGCCTGACCCGGGGCCCTGAGCTGGGCTGAGGGTGGGACGGCCCAATGGGCGGCCCCGGGGAGGGCGGACTCTCGGGCCCTCACCGCCCGACAGGCGCACCTGGCTTCTTGTAGATGACGTAGAGCAGGAGGAAGAGCACCACGCCGATGGCGATGAGCGCCGCCCACCAGGTGAGCAGGAACATGATGACCACGGAGATGACCGCCCCGAACAGCGCCGCCCACTTGCTGTAGTACCGGAAGGAGGGCCGCCACCCTGCGGGGCATGCAGGTCAGGGGGCGCGCTCGGAGCCGGGGTCCCGGCCTGTGCCCACCCTCTCATCCTGCCTCCTGGGGCTGGGCCTCGAGGGCCCGGGAGGACCCCATGCCCTTCGTGGCTGGGGTTCTGCCACCTTAATGGGTGACACCGGGGAGGAGGCAGCCAGCTATGGCCCTAAGTGGCCACCAGACATCAATAGTACAGCTCGCCTGGGTGGGGCCGAGCCGAGGTGAGGTGGCGGGCAAGGCAGTGCTCTGCCCGGCCGCACCCTGCAGCCCCTCCAGGGCCACCGCAGCCACAGCCGCGCCCGCCACCACGCTGGGCACCACAGTCCCGGGTCTATAGAAAAGGCCGCCCGCCACCAGCCCACCAGCCACGTGGGGCCCATCAGCTAACGTCTTCCCCGAGAATCCGGACCGCCATCGGCCAGAAAACGCTCATCATCAACACTCAAGCCCAAACCAGTTGGCTCAGTGGATAGAGCGTCGGCCGGCAGACTGAAAGGTCCAGGGTTCGATTCCGGTCAAGGGCATGTACCTTGATTGCGGGCACATCCCCAGTGGGGGGTGTGCAGGAGGCAGCTGATCAATGTCTCTCTCTCTCATCGATGTTTCTAACTCTCTATCCCTCTCCCTTCCTCTCTGTACAAAAATATCAATAAAATATATATATATATATATATATATATATATATAAACACATTCAAGGCAGTGACGCCTGTGCTGGGTGCCCGCTGGAGTTGTGCGATGAGCACCCCGCAGCAACCCTCCCGGTCTGTGGCCTGGGTTGAGTCCCTTCTCTTTCTGGGGATCAGACTCAGGACTCCAGAAAGACTGGCTGCCCCTTTATCAAATACGGGGCGCACGGCGAGGCTCGGTCAGGGGCGGCTACTGGACGCCGTACATGGTGCCTTCCAGGGGTTTGGAGTGGAGAGGTGACCCGGGTCGGCCCCCTCTCTCCGTGCCTCCCCTTCCCCCACCCCTGCTCCGTCCCAGCGCCCCCTCCCCCGGAGGGTGGGGCCGCTCACCGGGCGAGTTGGTGATGGAGGCGTGGAAGCAGCTGAAGTTGATGAGGGCGTAGGAGCACAGGAAGAAGTTGGAGATGATGGGCGCGATGGTGTTCAGCTCGGCTTCACGGACCCGGTGGGGGGGAGAGAGAGGGCAGTCTGTGGGCGGCTCTGCCAGGGGGCCCCCTGGCACTGCCCTCCACGAGTGGGGCGCCAAGACCGGCCGCTGAGGCTCCCCCTTCTCGTCTGTGGAAGGGGCCTGCCCTCGGTGAAGCTCAAAGGGCCCACGTTTTGTCAGCTCTCAAGTGCCAGCTTTGGAGGAGCTGGAGAGCGACGTGCGAGCAGACCCCTCCTGAGACGGGGGGGACCCAGGTCAGGGGCCGTCACCACGGTGAAGCCACAAATGACGGTAAGAAAGAAAGACGTCTCACCACGTGACCCGAGACACATGCCGTCTTTGATGGGAAACCCCGAGACCGTGTCCCAGTCCCCCCTACAGTGGAAGCTGCTCAAACCTGTCGCCTGCATCCCGGGCACCCTTGGGAATCCTTGTCTCAGGGCCCTGCTTTTGGGGACCCCAAACAAGACGAGCACCCTGTTGGCATGGAATCCCACTGAACGGCCACAGCAGCCCCGCCCCCGAGCTGCTGAAGTCACGTCCCCCGTCGGAGGCCTCTCAGACGCCCCGATAAAAGGGGGATGGGCTGCCCAGGGGGGGGAGCCTCAGGGCACAGCCCAGGTGGGCCCGTGGGGAGCAGCGGGGAGCGGAGCGCAGCCCCGTGGCCCTCGGACCCCGGCAGCTGCTCACCGATGATGATGAAGGCCACGGCGATGGCGTAGGCCAGCAGGTAGCCGCGCACCGGCTCGTTGTTCTTGCCGTAGCCCTTGCCGAAGAAGCCGATCAGGGGGTACAGCTGGTCCTCGCACAGGCACTGCGGGCACAGGACCCGGCTCAGCCTGCGGCCGGGACCCCTTCTTCCCTTCTTCCCTCCTCCCTTCCTTCCTTCCCTCATTCCTTTCTTCCTTCCATCCTCCCTCCCTCCCTCCCTCCCTTCCTTCCTTCCTTCCCTCCTCCCTTCCTTCCTTCCCTCATTCCTTTCTTCCTTCTATCCTTCCTTCCTTCCTTCCTTCCTCTCCCCGCCTCTCCCCTGCCGCTGCCTGGACCCAGCGCTGCTGCTCCCTCTGGACCTGGCTTCCGTTAAAGGGGTGATCTCTCCCGCCTCCTCGCTCCCCAGGAAGACAGGGAACAGGGGAAATGAGAGGGGGGTGGCAGGCGGTAAAGGTGGGATGGCAGACAGGTGCCAGGCTGCCCCAGGGAGAGTTTGGGCAGGAAAAGCAACCCCCGCCCGATGGGAAGACGCTGCCCCCTGCAGGAGCTGGCCCACCAGCCCCTACTCCAGTCTAGACGCCCGTCACCTCTCACCTGTCACCTGCCGGCCTCTGTGGCCTCACCGGGGACCCCGCCCCGGGGCCTCCTGGCACCCACCAGCCCCCCTCCTCCCCGCCCCCTACCCCCCGAAGCCTCACCTGGAAGACTTTGGCGGCCGAGACGAGGCAGGCCAGGGCGGAGGAGAGCGTGGCCCCGAAGATGCCGGCGGTGATCAGGGGCGCGAAGCCGGACACCATGCTCATGGTCTGCAGGCACCCGGGGTTCAGGGCGGGCAGGGCAGGGGGACGGGCCCGGGGCCCCCACCTGGGCACCCCGGCCGCCTCTTCTCACGAGGGCTGGGCCCTGACGCCTCCATCCGAGTCCACACCATCTCGGGGATCCCCGTGGCCACCCCGGCCTGGGCCAGCCCCCCACCACGTCTCTGTGCCCCCGGGCGGCCCCGGCGGCTGGTACCTGGTAGTAGTTGATGAGGCCGTAGCGGCAGCTGTGCTGCTGGGCGCACTCGGTGAAGTTCCAGCCGTAGCCGCAGGCCAGCCCCTCGCAGGCGCCCAGCCCTGGGGCCACCGTGTCATTCACGCTCCCCGAGGCGTCACGGACCACGCAGGAGCCTGCGGAGGAAGGGGGCCTGGCAGGTCTGCTCCCTCCCCTTTGCTCTCCTCTGCCCCACCCCAAAATGCTGGCCACCTCTGCCGAGAGGGCGATGCTGCCAACGTGATAGGACAATGTAATAATAATAACAATAATGATAATAATAATAATGATAGTGAAGGCACTGATACTCGCTAACACACA
>JAAGEH010000452.1:4070757-4092822 GCA_011751065.1 Lasiurus cinereus | reverse complement strand
CTAACACAGAGGAGCGCCTACTATGTGCCAGGCACAGGCCTGGGAAGAGGTGTAATCATAATAATAATAATAATAATGATAGTGAAGGCACTGATACTCACTAACACACAGGAGCACCTACGGTGTGCCAGGCATAGGCCTGGGAAGCAGGTGTAATAATAATAATAATAATAATAAGAAGAAGAAGAAGAAGAAGAAGAAGAATGATAGTGGAGACACTGATACTCGCTAACACACAGGAGCACCTACTGTGTGCCAGGCACAGGCCTGGGAAGCAGGTGTTACTAGTACTTTGATTATCTTACTCCAGGGGCCCAGCAAGCTCAGGGGACCTCTCTGGGGGCCCAATGTCCTCCTTACAGCGGAGCCCGGGCTGCAGACCTGCCTGGCTGGGACGGGCCCACGTCCCTCGGTCATCGGTGGGAGCTTCCCTCACCGGGAGCAGGAGCCCCCGGCGGGTGTGGGGAGTGTCTCGGGGAGAGGTCGGTGTCAGCAGCTCGGGCCCGGTCAGAGCCCGGCTCCACCCACCGCTGTCTGTTGTGGCTGCGGCCACCACCTTCTCGCTTGCTCTCCTACGCTTTGTCTCTCGACTGAAATCTTTCCCACAGAGGATAAGAACTGTCCCCTCGCCGACAACATGATTGCTGTTCCCGGCATCGGGACCTGGTGCCCACACCCTGGGATCTGTGACCCCAGGCTGGAAGGGGAACTGAAGGGCCTGGTCTGACCCTCCCACCCCCACGCCCCCCCCCAATGAAGATGTTCTGGTCAGCACCAGGTGCCCTCAAAAGAAAGTCCATTCCAGGCCCGCGTGGCTCGGTGGTTGAGGGTCGAACTATGAACCAGGAGGTCACGGTTCGGTTCCCAGTCAGGGCACGTGCCCGGGTTGTGGGCTTGATCTCCAGTGTGGGGCGTGCAGGAGGCAGCCGATCCATGATTCTCTCTCATCACGGATGTTTCTATTTCTCTCTCCCTCTCCCTTCCTCTCTGAAATCAATCAAAATATATATTTTTAAAAATAAAATAAAAATAAGGTTGCTGTAACTGGTTTGGCTCAGTGGATAGAGCGTCCGTCTGCGGACTGAAGGGTCCCAGGTTCAATTCCGGTCAAGGGCATGTACCTTGGTTGCGGGCACATCCCCAGTTGGGGACGTGCTGGAGGCATCTGATCGATGTTTCTCTCTCATTGATGTTTCTGACCCTCTATCATGCTCCCTTCCTCTCTGTAAAAGATCAATAAAAAAATTTTTTTTAAAAAATCCTGCTTTGAAAGACAAGGAGATAGAGGTGTGAGAATAAACAAGTCATCTTTAAAAAGAAAAAATAATAATAAGGTCTAAGCCTCTACTTCTTGGGATTGCAAAGCCCTCCCAGCCCAACTCTCCCTGTTAAAGATCTGAACCCCACGCTGGGATCTTCCCCCCACTCCCCCAATGCTGTGGGCGCCACTTACCGATGGTGGCGGAGATGGCCAGGTAGGAGACGGTGGTCCAGAAAATGGCCATGAGCGTCCCCTTGGGAATGGCGATGGCAGGGTCCTGGGAGGGAGGCGGAGCGGCATCAGCCACCCGGCCCCCCGCCCTGGTCCGAGGCTCGGGATGGCCCCGAGGACAAGGGACTCAGCAATTGGGGGCTTCCGGGAGGACAGGCCACAACCACGGTCACAGGCTGAGACCTCATCCGGGCCCGGGAGCCCAGGGTGGGGAGAGACGCTCCAGCCGGCTCCAGTCGGTCCGTTTCATGTGCCGCTGCAGCCGCCGGCACCGGCAGGAAGCGGGCGCCCAAGAAAGACCCGCTCCCACCTCTCCTGTGCCGCGTGTCACCACTCATCGCTCCACAGACACGTGCTGGGCACGTGTGTGAGCGTTAGCGGGACAGAGACTCCTCCCGAGACACTAGCCCTGACATCATTACTCTGGGACCGCGTGCTGGTGGCGGCCCAGGGACAGACGTGAGGACGGAGGCCTTATTTGAAAGAGGAACAGACTGGCCCCAGCTGGTGTGGCTCAGTGGAGAGAACCTCGGCCTGCGGACCGAAGGGTCCTGGGTTCGATTCTGATCCAGGGCATGGGCCTTAGTTACCGGCTCAATCCCCGGCCCTGGTCAGTGTGCATGCAAGAGGCCACCCATCGATGCGTCCCTCTCATCATGGATGTTTCTATCCCTCCCTCTCCCTTCCTCTCAGAAATCAATAAAAAAAATTTTTTTTTTTTTTGGAAAATGAAAGAGGAACAGACTCTGAGGTAGAGAAACAAGGGCAGGGAGTCCCAGAGGGCAGGGGCAAGGGCAAGGGGGGTAAAGGGATAGGGCACCATGGCAAAGCAGCAGGTCCTGGGCTGGGGCGGGGTCATGGCTCTGGTGACATTGACCTTGAACTCTGAGCTGTGGAGCCTGTTGGCATCAAGACAGCGGAGGGCCTGGGAGGAGGTCAGCCCAGCAGAAATCTGTGGGGTCCGGCCTGGGTTTTGGAAGGTCAAGCTGGGTCCCTCTTCCCCTTAGGCTGATCCCAGGAGCAAAGGAGGACACCAGCCCATTTTGGGGGGGTCCCTCAAGACCTAGAACAGTGGTTCTCAACCTTCCTAAGGCCCAGACCCATTAAGACAGCTCCTCATGGGGTGGTGACCCCCAACCATAAAATTATTTCCGTGGCTACTTCATCACTGTCATTTTGCTCCTGTTATGAACTATAATGTAAATATCTGAGAGGCAGGATGTATTTTCATTGTTACAAATCGAACATCATTAAAGCATAGTGATTAATCACAAAAACAATATGTAATTATATATTGTGAAATATTTATTTCTAATGACAAATAAATGAAATGTTGTCTTGAATCGTGGTGTAGCAGGGGTAACAGTCTTCCTATGACAACAGTAAACTACATGGCTACACTTTGCTACACCGAGGAGCGGTGTGTTGGTTCCTAAGACCATGGGAAATAGGTGTTTTCCGATGGTTTTAAGCGACCCCTGTGAAAGGGTCGTTCGACCCCCAATGGGGTCTCGACCGACAGGTTGAGAACCGCTGACCTAGAGGGTCATTGATGCCAACCGACCACCTGAGAACGGAGCGGAGTGAGTGGCATTGACTTGGACTGCGCTGTGTTAGGCTGGGCAGGAGTTCAGAAGGTCTGCCCCGTGGTACCAAGCTCAGTGCCAGGGGCGAGACGCTGGGAGGCAGGGCCAGGAAGAGGGGGGGGCGGGCGCGTGCTCACCTTGAGGTCCCCTGAGATGTTGGCCCCCGCCAAGATGCCCGTGGCCGAGGGGAAGAAGATGGAGAACATCCCGAAGAAGCTGCCGTCCGGGCCCCGCCAGTCGGGCACCAGGTTCTGGACAAAAATGTCCCCTAGAAACCAGGGCCTGAGTCAGGGCTTCGCGCCCTCCCGGCGCCCAATGAGGGAGGGAGGGCGTTCCCCTGGCAGCTCCTGGCCAGGGAGTCGGGGATCCCCTCCTCCCGCTGCCCACAGAACAGGCCAGCCGGTGGGCAGACTGTGCCCGCCCCCAGGGGCAGGGGCCCCGACCCGCGCATACCCCGGTAGCTGAAGAAGCCCCTGGAGGCCTTGTCGTCCGACGGGGGGATCAGCGTCCCCACCAAGTAGTTGGCAAAGGAGACCATGATGACCAGGAAGAAGAGCACCTGGGCCTGGGGGCGAAGGACCAAGAGGTCAGATGGCCTGGCCCTCCCTCTGGAGGGCACCCCAGCAGGGGAGAGCCTGTCCAGGTCTCTCTCTCTCTCTCATTCACTCACTCATTCATTCATTCATTCATTCATTCATCATCACGCTGCAGGCTCTCTTCTAGGACTTGCTGCTCGCACCGGCTCTTGTCTTGCTGAGAGAGAGGGAGCATGAATCTAGAGCAGCGGTTCTCAACCTGTGGGTCGCGACCCCTTTGGGGGTCAAACGACCCTTTCACAGGGGTCGCCTAAGACCAGTGGAAAAGGCAGATATTTACATCACGATGCATCACAGTAGCAACATTTCATGGTTGGGGGTCACCACCCCATGAGGAACCGTATGCAAGGGTCGCGGCCTTAGGAAGGTTGAGAACTACTGGTCTAGAGTGAGATCAGGGCTGTGACAGGGACTGGGTGGCCTGGAAAGGGGTCTCGGAGGGTCCTAAGGAGACCAGAGCGAGGGGGAGAGAGGGGAGAAGGTGGGGGCCGGGTCTGGCCAGGCCGGCCAGCTGTAGCCCAACACCTGTCCTCCCCCTTTCTGGCTGCTGGCTGGAGAGGGTTCAAATGAAGACCCCGTTCCCCAGCGCCCCTGCCGCTAGCGGTGCCAGAGTCTGAGTTCTGGCTGGCGGGACGTGGGGGGAGGGATAGTTCCCTTCCTGCTGTGGACTGTGGACGTGGTATTGCGGGGGGGGTCCTCAGGGACCATGGATGAAGGACACACCCCAGGGGTGGAGAGGCCACAGGAGGGAAGGAGTCTGGGTTCCTGAGCCCCAGGAACCAGGGACACACGGGCTGTTAGAAGAGAGAAATGAACGCCTCTTGCTTAAGGCCTTTTCCGTAGGGTCTCTGTCACAGCGGCAGACCTTTTTTTTTTTTTTTAACAAGTTTTTATCATTTTAAAAAATGTATTTTATTGATTTTTTACAGAGAGGAAGGGAGAGGGAAAGAGAGTTCGAAACATCGATCAGCTGCCTCCTGCACGCCCCCCACTGCGGATGTGCCTACAACCAAGGTACATGCCCCCGACCGGAATCGAACCTGGGACCTTTCAGTCCGCAGGCGAACACTCTATCCACTGAGCCACACCGGCCTCGGCACAGCGGCAGATCTTAAGCCTTATAATCCAGGTAAGAAGAGGCAGGCCCAGGTGGTGTGGCCCAGTGGTTGAGCGCCGACCTGTGACCCAGGAGGGCATGGTCCGATTCCCAGTCAAGAGCAAAGCCCGGATTGCAGGCTCGATCGTGCAGGAGGCAGCTCATCAATGATCATCTCTCATTACTAATGTTTCCCTCTCCCTCCCCCCTCTCCCTCTCCCTTTTCTTCCTTTCTATCTCCCTCTCCCTCTCCCTTCCTCTCTCTGAAATCAATAAAAACATATATTATATAAAGAAGAAGAATAAGAAGGAGAAGGAGAAGGAGGAGGAGGAGGAAGAGGAGAAGGAGGAGGAGGAGGAGGAGGAGGAGGAGAAGAAGGAGGAGAAGAAGAAGGAGAAGAAGAAGGAGAAGAAGGAGAAGGAGAAGGAGAAGAACCAGGAGCAGGACGGGTTCCCGGCCCCCATGACTTCCACGTGACCCCCAGGCCCCTCCCCAGCCTCCGGCCTCACCTTGGACTCCCACTCCATGCCGGCCAGGGAGATGGCCAGCAGCACGGTGACGGTGACCACGCCGATGATGCGGATGTCGTTGACGGGGTCCACGATGGGCGAGCCGTACTCCTGGGGGATGGGGGGCACAGGCCGGCTGCCCTTGAGCACACACCGCCCCCCCCTGCCTCCTCCACCTGAGTCCCCTCATTCCCGGTGACCCCTCCCGGGAAGGCCCCGACCTACACACCTTCCCTGCCGACAGACCCCCCGAACAGCTGCTGAGGGGGATGATGGGGGGGTCATGGTCACCAACAGCCCTCCTACTGTGGCCTCGGTCCCTGATGGCAAACTGGGCCCAGGAAGGCCGGCCGCGGGGGAGGGGGGGGACAGAGTGGCGGTGGCTCCTCCACGGTGGCCGGCTCACCTGCAGCAGGTCCCGCACGGTCTCCGCGAAGCCCACCGTGTGCATGGCCACGCCCACGGCGTTGGCGAAGGCGAAAATGAGGCCAATGGAGCCCCCCAGCTCCGGGCCGAGGCTCCGGGAGATGAGGAAGTAGGTGCCACCTAGGGGGACAGAGCCAAGGGCCCTGAGCCCAGCGGAGCCAGCTGGCTGGGGGGGCAGGGGCGGGGCGGGGAGAGGGGGCCACCGGCTCCAGGGGACACGGCGCAGGAAGTAACCCGGGCCAGCTGTGGGCGTGCAAAGCTTACCCATCACCCCCTCTCCTCCCCCCGGAGCCCGAAGGAGCAGCCTCGGTGCCCCAGTTTGGGTTGGGGGAGGGGGGTGTGACGTGTTTCAGAGACAATCCCCGGGGTGCAGACGGGGGGATCCACAGGAGGAGGTGGGGTGGGGACAGGTAGGAGCGGGGTGTGGGGGCCCACCTGACTTGACCTTGCCGTTGGTGGAGATGGCCGAGATGGAGAGGCCCGTGATGGAGGTCACCGTGACGGACAGCAGGATGATGATCCAGGTCAGCACTGTGGGGGTGGGCGGGGACCCGGTCACCCCACGACTCATCGGGGCATTTCCCAGGTAAAGGAGCCACGGGAGCCACCCGAGTCAGCCAGCTGATTTGCCTTCTCGGAGCCTCTGTCTACTCATCTGGAAAATGGGTCTCTGTCCGCCTCCCTGGTCTAATGGGGAGCCATTGAGCCAGCACGTACCGGACCATTAGGGATGGGAGGGAAGGAACCCTCCTTTAATAACAAAATAAGGTCATAGCTGCCATTTGGTGAGCACCTCTGGGGGCCCTGTGCTGTTCGTGTGCATCAGGGACCCCACAATAGGTCTGTGAGATAGAGACAGCTACCACCCCCCTCTTACTGGGGAGGAAACCACGGCTCAGAGAGGTTAAGAAACTTGTCCACGTCACACAGCAAGCACAGAGCTAGCATCCGAACACCGTTCTGTGCAGAGTTTGAGCTTCTAACTCGGATGCTCTGTCGTAGAATTCGGCTCCAAGAGGCTCAGAGACGTGCCGAGGAGGGGGAGGCCCCTCGGCCCCAGCACCCTGCCCTCTGTCCCTGCCAGGGACCAGGGTCTCTGCAGCCCACCTTCCCCTCCCCGCCAAGGGTGCTCACCAATGCCCGCCTGCGCCGTAATCCACGGGAGCCGCAGGTAGAGGATCACACCCCAGATATTGAGCATGCACCGGATCTGGGAGGAGAAGGGCAGTCAGAGGCCTCGGGAGGTAAAGTTGGGGGCAGAAACCCCAAGGTCAGATACACTAGTCCCTGTCCCCGGTCATGGCCTGGCACCAGGCACTGGGCCCAGGGGACCTAGAGTCCTTTCTTTGCTTTACCCGCTTCAGTGCCCTTCCGGTTTTGTGGGGCAGGGAGGATGGGCCGTCCCCCACTCTCCTGCCCTCTCATTGGGGCCTGAGGAGGGGCCGCAAGCATCGCCACCCTCTCCCCTCCTCCAAGCCCAGGATCCTGTGTCTGGCGGCGCCAGCCATGGCCCACGGGCCAGCTGTGGGTGCAGGGGCTGGCATTTCGGGGCAGATTAGCCCCACAGACAGGCCGAAACCGGGCCTGGAGGTGCTGTGACTCCAGCTTCCAAATGTAAAACAGAGCCCGAGGCCTGGGCTGGGACTCCCAGGGGAAAGCCAAGACTCAGGTTGGCACAAGGGCATGTGGGAGCGTTCTGAGGCCCTCCCTTTGCTCAGAGCGGCTGGCCGGGCTGGGCCGGGCTGGGTGGGGCTCTGGACTCCACAGTCCGGGAGGGAGATGTGCCTCTGGGGTGCACACGGAGAAACGGGGCACAGCCGGCAGGCAGCTTGGCAGGATTAAGGTCAGAACCCAGGCCCCCTGCCCCCCAGAACAAGACGAGAGCTTTGTCTTCCATCTCATGCCACCGCCCCCTTCATAGAGTCCCCTAGTGTCTTCCCAAGCCAAGTTCACTTGATCCTTCGCCGCCTGGAGACTCCCTGGTGCTCTCCGCTAGGGCAAACCTGCCCGCTTCCCATCAGGGAAAACGAGGAAAACACATTTGTGGGTGTGTGTGGTCGGTGCTGCCCTCTGGTGGCCTTTCAGGTGAATTGCCATTTCTTCTACTACCTCCCAGGCGGGCTTTGCTCCCAACACGTTACATCCATGAACTGGTTTAATGCTAATTATTTCACCAATAAGGAAACTGAGACGCGGGTTAAGTAACGTGTCCAAGGTCACAGGACAAGTAAACAGCCAATGAGAGATCTGCCCCCAGGGTCTGGGGAGTAGATGGAGGTCAGGAAGGTCAAAACCAGAGAAAATGCGAGGTCCCTATGCAGATGGGGAAACCGGGGTGCGGGAAGGGCTTGGGGTCTGCCCCGTCGCTCCGGCCTGAGGGTCAGAGCTGAGACTGGGAGGAGCTCCGTCCCCCTCTCCCCCCCCCCCCAACACACACCTATTCCCGGACGTCCTGTTGACAGCCCACTCACCATCACCCCCTTGACCCAGCCGAAGCGCACGGGCTCCTCCGGATTCTTCTCGCCGCTGGCGCCCGCCTCGTCCTCCACCAGCCCGTCCGTCATCTCGTGGCTGGGCCGGCTGTCGAAGGCCAGGGCGTGCAGGTGGCTGCCTTCCTGCTGGCAGCCCGAGACCGCGGTGAGTGACAGGGGTCAGGACGATGCAGCTCCCTGCACCCTGCACCCTGCACCCTGCACCCTGCACCCTGCACAGCCCAGCCTCCCGGCAGCAAACCCAGCAACGCTCTTCTCCGCTGCAGACCTCCCCTCTCTGCTCTCTCCATCTCTCTCAGGTGGGTGCAACCTCTCTCTCTCTCTCTCTCTTTTTTTAAAATATATTTTACTGATTTTTCACAGAGAGGAAGGAAGAGGGATAGAGAGATAGAAACATGGATGAGAGAGAGACATCGATCAGCTGCCTCCTGCACCCCCCTTACTGGGGATGTGCCTGCCACCAAGGTCCATGCCCTTGACCGGGATCGAACCTGGGACCCTTCAGTCCGCAGGCCGACGCTCTATCCACTGAGCCACACCGGTTCGGCTGTGCATGCTCTCTTGCCTGCTTCCACGGATGGGGAGCTCACCACCTCTCTGGGCAGCCCTCGTTTGCGTCACTGAGGACCGGGCGACGCACCTTACAGGCACCCAGACCTTCCCGCTCCCCTGTCCACGGTTCGGGTGGGCCTCTCGGCCCCTGAGGAAGACACTGGTCCTCAGGGCAGAGGTGACAGAGCTGAGGCTCAGAGAGGGGAGGTCACTGGGGCCAGGTCACACCGCCGGGGGGCGGCCGTCTGCTGAGAGGACGCTTACCTTCAGGAAGGAGTGCAGGTCGGCCAGCGTGGGCCGGGCCTTGCGGGGCTGGCCGGGCAGCGCGCTGTTGGCATAGTGCTCGTAGGCCGGGACCACGTCGATCGTGTTGTAGCCGAAGGTGCGCATGTACAGGGTGCTGCCGTGGGTCAGGTGGCTGGGGTGGCTGCTGTCGTAGGCGGCCGGCGGCGGGGACTCGTCGCTCCCCAACAGCGTGCTGATGGTGAAGCGCCCGCTGCACAGAGTGGGGTCCCCCGGCGGCGTCTCCGGGCCCGGCAGCTCGGCCATGGTGGCGGCTCTGAGTGGCAGGGGCGGGGGCCAGGGTCGGTGGGGACACGCGGGGTGGCTTTATAAGGCTGGGCCCACGGCAGCGGGAGGCGGGGAGGTTGGCCTAAACCGCCCACAGCTGGTGCGCAGGGTCTGCTGGACGGGGTGGGAGGCAGTGCACGTGGCCAGTCTGTCCTGCCCATCACGTGATCGCAGAGGTAGCGCCCAGCCTGGGCCCTCCCCTCACCCCTACCCCACCCCCCGGGGCCGGGTGTAAAGGCCGGATGGCCCGCCCCCACGAGGAAGGCCCACCCAGCTCCCAAGCTCCCCACGGCTGGCCTGAGGCTTTGTGCCCACACAGCAGCCCCTCTGCGCCCCGTTCAGCCCCTCCACTCTGCTTCCTTCCCTCCTCCCGGAGGCTCCCACCCCAGAGCCTTCCCCAGGGTTGCCCTGCACCCTCACTCTGTGCCTTTTGCATCCCGGGCAGGGGTGGCCTGTAGGCTCCCCGAAAACCATGCATCTCCTGTCACCCCTGCTGGGGTGGCCTCTTTCGCCCATTCACCCAACAGACCTCCAAAGCCCCCCACCCGGCCCCGGTGGCGGGAGGAGCCGGGAACATGGGTGGGGGCACTGGGCCTGTGCTCACGGCGGCGGCGCCATGGAGTCGGGGGAAATGGAAACTGACCGGCGGGCTGGGCGGGGCGGGCGGCCACCCTGGACCGGGTGCCCCCTGGACCGGGGTCAGGAGCTGAACAGGGGCCTCAAGGCCACCACCAGCTCCGGGCATCTGAGCTGGGCGTAGGCTCAGGCTCGGGCCACCCTTGGGAGGGACATAGAGGGACACACTTCCTCTCCCTCCCGACGTCGCCTCTCTCAGACCTGGGTTCGCAGAGGTCACAGAGGTCACCGAAGGGCCAGCCCCCAGAAGCCCACATGCCCGGGATGCCCGGCTCCGGCAGCCAGTGGGCACGGCGGGCTGAGGATGTGCAGAGGGCCTGCGGGCTCGCCCTCACCCCTCGCTCCCGGTCCAGGGGGCCAGCACAGGTGTGCCAGCTGCAAGCCAGGACGGGTGCAGGGGGGGGGCGCTCGGGCTGTCAGAGCAGCAGTGGACTTAGGGCGCACCCTCCAAGGCGAGATGTTTAAACTGGAGCCCGGGAGCCCCCCAAAGCGGTGGGCACATGTGTATATACCCCAGGGCCTTTGTCTGGGATTTCATCCAACGGGCTAGCAGGCCGCCCTTGGGGGCGCGGACCTGGGCCCGCCACCTTCACGGATGACCCCAAGCAACTGAAGAGCGCTGGGTGGGTACTCAAAAAGTGCCTGCTGAGTGAGTGACAGAGGGGGGCAGGCCACAGAGCACAGAGAGCAGCGGCCGCCACAGGAGCCCTTGGAGGACGGAATCACCCCAAGTGGGGTCAGTGCAAGGGACAGCTCCTGGGGGAAGGGACAACGCCTGGGAACCCCAGTTCAGCCGGGCGTGGGGATCACAGGATATGGTCCCTGTGAAACTGTTTGCAAAGTTTGTATATTTACCTACGTGTTAATTTCTTTCTTTTTTAAATATTTTATTGATTTTTTATAGAGAGGAAGGGAGAGGGATAGAAAGTTAGAAACATTGATGAGAGACATCCATCAGCTGCCTCTTGCACGCCCCCTACTGGGGACGTACCCGCAATCAAAGTACATGCCCCGGACTGGAATGGAACCTGGGACCTTTCAGTCCACAGACCAATGCTCTATCCACTGAGCCAAACCAGTTTTGGCTACGTGTTAATTACTTAAAAAGACTTCTCAGGGGCTCCTCTTCGTGACCCCCGGCTTGCCTACCCCCTTCCCGGGAGTCCCAGTCCCTCCTCAAAGAGGCCTCTGCCGGCCCTGACCGGTTTGGTTCAATGGATAGAGCGTTGGCCTGCGGACTGAAGGGTCCCAGGTTCGATTCCGGTCAAGGGCATGTACCTTGGTGGCGGGCACATTCCCAGTAGGAGGCGTGCAGGAGGCAGCTGATGGATGTTTCTCTCCCACCGATGTTTCTTTCTATCCCTCTCCCTTCTTCTCTGTAAAAAATCCATAAGATATATATTTTTTTAAAAAAGAGGCCTCCTCCAGAGTGTGTCCCCAACCGCGTGACAGCTGCCCCTGGGGCCAGGACCCCGATCATGGTCAATGTTCTACCTTTCCACCCCCCCTCCCCACCTGGTGGGGAGTTACTCATTCCCTCCCGGGGCCCTGGGGCAGATCTTATCGCCCCCTCTCCCGCTCTTAAACTGCCACCTGCTTGGCGATTCCCAGCTGCCAGCACCGTTCCTCCACACCTGGCCCTGCGGAAGCTGTGGAAAATTCCCGATTACGATCTCCGCAGAGGAGGGGCCGGAAGGGCCAGGCAGGTCTCCAGCAGCCCTGGGGCTGTGGGCAGATTTGGGGGTGACCCTGGTGACCTCCTCCTCCCTCCGCGATGCTCGGGCCCGGGAGGGGCACGTTGGCTGCTTCGAGGAGCCTTTCCTGCCCCTCCACTCCCCACGGGGGCGGGAAGGGGTCTAAGCAGGACCCCACCAGGGGCTTCTCAGTAGAATAAGCTGGTGGGACCATAAGAACCCCTGGTGCCAAACCACAGACCCCAAGAAAGGGGGTTCCTGCATGCGGTGCGATCTCATTCACTGGAGACCTGCTCACAGACCCACTTTTTTTTAAAAATTTATTTTTATTGATTTCAGAGAGGAAGAGACAGATAGAAACATCAATGATGAGAGAGGATCATTGAGCAGCTGCCTCCTGCACGCCCTACACTGGGCATTGAGCTCACAACCTGGGCATGGGCTCAGGTCTGAGCACAGGGGTTTGGGATGGGGAAAAGGCTTGTGCAAAGGCCCTGGGGCAGGAGTGTGGTGTGGGTGGATGCTCAACCACTGAGCCACACAGGCCAGGCTTTTTTTTTTTTTTTTTTTGCCAGACCCTCTTTTGGATGGGGACACAGTGCTGAGTCAGATGCAAGTCCCAGGACTTTAGCTGCCAGGGGCCCCCAGAGCCCTCAGGTCTGAGACCCGGGACCCAGAACCGATGCACCTGGCTGACCCCCCTGTGGCGGGTCTCTGCCTCCGTCTCAGCTCTCAGTCTGACCTGACCCAGGGGCCTCGGCTTTCTCGGCAGCAAAACGGAAATGCCACGCACACCTGTCAGCTAGGGCTCACCTGTCCGGGGGTCACCTGCCCCTGGCCGAGCGGCGAGGGTCCCTTCAACATCTCCCGCTTCTCAGGGCGGAGGACAGGGGCAGCAGAGGGACAGAAAAGCCTCACAGTCAGGAAACCCCTAGGAGCCAACACCCTACACACAGGGCGGTGGCCTGTGCCGTGTGGAGGCAGCGTCCAGAGGCACCTACGCATGGTCTGTGCCCGCCCTGTGTCCCAGGCCCGGGGACTCACAGCCTCGCTTGGCAGACAACCAGGCAGAGGAGGGCAGCACCCAGGAGGGAGAGGGGAGACCGAGGGGAGAGGCTGGGCACTGATGGGGGGGATTGTGGGGCACGGGGTTCGGGAAAGGGGTGGTCAGTGCCAGGGAAGAAGTGGGAGGGGAGGACAACATGGTGGGAGAGGCTGCTGGAAGGGGCCCAATCGTTGCTTCATTGACACATTTATTGAGTGCTGACTGCATACCGGGCACGGCCTGTGCTGGGCAGCAGAGGCACCGGGGAAGGAGACACCTGCCCTGCCCTCCTGGAGCTCACATTCTAGTGGGAGACACCGACAGCAGACAAAGGAGCGATCATCGTGGGATACAGTCAGCGATTAAGTTTACAGAGACCACAAAGCTTGCTTTTTGTTTTTACTTTTTGAGGAGGGGCATGGAGGGCCCTCGGAAAATGAGAAATTTGAGCTGAGCTCCAACAATGAGAAACCACCTGTAGGCCAGCAGGTCTGAACACAGGGGTTTGGGACGGAGAAAGGGCATGTGCAAAGGCCCTGGGGCAGGAGTGTGGCGTGGGCGGGGCTCCCGTTGCTGGGGCAGAGGGATGGAGGAGATGGGTCTGAGACATGGAAGGGGGAGCACTGGGCCTTCGAGCCAGGGTTAGAAGTTCCATGTTCTCTTGCGTGATGGTCAGATTTCTATTTTTCAAAGATCCCTTTGGCCATTGGGTGGGGAATGGACTGAGGGAGGCAGGGTCGGGGGCCAGCGGGCAGCGGTGGGTGGCAGTCGCTGAGAAGCCCACAGAGCCAGCACACGGGTTTGGGTCGGGCGGGGGCTCTGGAGAGGAAGGGAGCGGGGAGGTCGCCAGGGGAAGCAATGGCCTCAGGATGGTCTCACTTCTGGGCAGGGAATGGGGGAGAAGGGCCGTGAAGGCCGGGGCTGGAGCCCGCCTGGTCCTGGGTGTGGGATCCCTTCTGTTTCGGGGGAGCTGCCAGGATCAGCGGTGGGGTGGTGAGCAGGGCAAGGCAGACAGACCTGGCGAGGGAGGGCCGGAGGGGCTGCGGCCACAGCCTCATCGGGGAGCCTGGGGCTCAGCCCTGAGGGCACGCGGGTCTGAGCTTCCCGGGACGCCCCCACACATGCTGGTTCCTGGATGGAGGGCGGAGGGGTCACGTCAGCATTTTGGAAAGCGCCCCCACAGACACTCGCCAAAAGGACACCCTGTCCCACAGACTCCCAGCTCCCCCGCCCTCCTCCCGCCCCCCATCCCCATCCCCATCCCCGTCCCCAGGTCCGAGTCCCGGTCCCGCGCGGCTCCCTGGAGAGGATGGGTAGGATGCAACCCTGGTGTCGTGAAATAGCCGGGTAAGAGGAAGCGCTGCGCGTCGGCCTGATTCACAACACCAGCTGCAGCAACCGTACCAGAGCTCGCCGCCGGCGTCCTCTTCCTCCTCCTCCTCCTCCTCCGACGAGGCTTCGTGCTTCAGGCGGCGCGGCTGGCAAACATCTCCCCGCACCCCGCACCCGACCCGACCCGAACCAGCCCCACCGCTGCCTGCCCGGGACCCGCAAGGCCCGCGTGAGCAACGACGGCTGGGTCCCTGCCCACAGGGGGCTCACAGACTTGACAGCTCCGGGAAGAGGGGAGCAGACACAACCCTGGGCAGAGCGGTGGTTAGATCACACTGGAGGGGCCAGGCCTGGGGAGCCAGAGGCTGGAGGGCAACCCCCCACAACCAGGACCCAGACACGGGGCCTCTCCTGAGCCTCACCGGCCACGGAGGTGCGTCCCCAGCCTTCCCGGTCCTCCCACCTGGACCAGGGTGTGGCCGCTGGACACCAAAGGACCTGAAAGCTGCTGGCGGCCACAGCCCACAGGTTTGGGACCGGCCTGATGCGTTAGCACATTTCCATCGTGAAAGGAAGGACCTGTGGTGTGGCTCTCTCTCTCTGTTCGTGGTCAGACTTGCTTTTGAAAACCTATTCGGCCTACATTCACTCCACAAGTCAATGCAGGCACTCAGATGGGAGTGGGCGGTTCTGGGGGGCACACCCAGGGCACGGCGTGCCCACTCTCCTCAGGAGCACCCCGTTCACCGGAGCTGGCAGAGCCAGCAAGAGCCAGCGCCCCAGGCGTAAAGGCACAAGGCCCTGGTGCTACCCGGGTTTGGAGAAGGGGGCGGGTCCTCCGGCTGGGGCGGTGGCAGAACGGGGTGGGAGACTAAAGGCAAAAAGGAAGAAGCATCCACTTCCTGAGGGAAGTGGCCACAGGTCAGCCTGGAGCTTCCTGGCAGCCCAGGCAAAACGTAGATTCACGTTCAACCATCCCTCTCTGATAAAAGAGCGAGATTTCACGTTTTCCCCTTCTCACTCTTCTGGGAAAGAAATCTCCACCACACCTTCCTCCCTCCATGCAAGCTGAGAACACTTTTTAAAAATTATTATTATTATTGAATGTATTTTTATTGATTTCAGAGAGTAAGGGAGAGGGAGATGGAAACATCAGTAATGAGACTCTGACGGGCTGCCTCCTGCACGCCCCCTACTGGGGATGGAGCCTGCAACCCGGGCCTGGGCCCCGATGAGCATCAAACCGTGACCTCCTGGTTCAGAGGTGGCTGCTCAGTGGCTGAGCCACACCTGCCGGGCCAGCTGTTCCCAGCTCTTTAGCTACCAGAAAAGGTGGGAGGATGCCAACCCAGCCTCCGCTGTTTAAGACAGACAGACAGACTGGGGTGCGAAGGAGCAGGGGAGGAGCTGCCGAGGAGCGGAAAGCAGAGACACCCCCAGAGGGAGTTGGCCTTGGCCCCGTGGAGTCACCAGAGCGCGGGCTTTTACAGAAACCCACCTTCCGAGGATCCTAGCAGCTCAGAGGGGCTCTCCCGAGGACCTCCCTGCCTCCCTCACCCACATCCCAGCGCAGAATCCCGGGGACCTGCCGCTGGCCGCCCAGCACCCAGGGCTCAGCTGCAGGAAGACACTGGACACTCGGCCGCTTTTGTGCTAAAGTGGGGGGAGGGTGGGACCAGGGCAGTGTCCCCTCCAGACGGGGTTGCTTGGCTGGGGGTGCAGGTCCCTCAGGGCAGGGAGTTGGAGGAGAGGAAGTCGGGGCCTTACCCCCAGGGGAGCTCCGTTAGCAGCAGCACAGAGCACAGAGAGGCTCCGGACCAGCCTCAGGGCACGTGACCCAGTGGTGGGCACGGGGAGGCGGGCAGTTGGAGGAAGGAATGTCCTAGATGAGGGGCCAGGACAGCCCCCGAGTTGTCAGCAGTCATTCACTTGTGATTTCCTGGGGAACGTGACACTCACCCCCCAACATACACACATGGTGCCGCCACTGGAGCCATTTTTACCAGTTAACCAGCTACATCAAGGACCGGCTTTGACCTTGGTGGGGGCACCACGGGCGAGCTGGCGCAGTGGGCCTGGTGCCTGTTCTTCCTCACCAGTTAGAATCCTCATCCTCCTGTTTAGTGCATCTCAGACACTGGGACTTGTGGACCACCCACTTAGAGAGGCCCAAGGCCACTTAGAGAGACCCCGATCCCCGCTTCTGGTCAGAACAAGGGGTCTCAACTCTCTCCTTGACTCAGGGCATGAAAGGTCACCTGGGGAGCTTCAAAAAAAAGTTAATGCCAATGAAGCCAGAAGCTTGGGGGGAGGGGCTTGGCAATCAGTTTGGTTGTTTTTTTCATTGTTTTTTATTGATTTCAGAGAGAGTTAAGGGAGCGAGAGAGAGAAACGTCAATGAGAGTCACTGATCTGCTGCTTCCTGCACGGCCCTTACTGGGAACCGAGCCTGCAACCCGGGCCTGTGCCCTGATGAGAATCAAACCGTGACCTCCTGGTTCACAGGCTGACGCTGAGCCACTGGGCCCCGCCGGGTGGAAATGGGTGTCATTTCGGCGCTCCCAGGGCTGAGAACCAGAGCACCGTCTGGCTTCTTCCTCCAGGCAGAGCTGAGTTAGCGTTTTTAACCGCTACCTCCCGCGCTGTGAGAGTTTTTAAAGGAGCTCTTTCCGCTTGGGGGGCAGACATTCATAACGGGCCACCAGCCCTTTGTGCTGGCTTCCTCGCCCAAGGCCACAGGCAGCTTCAGTTATTGATCTGTCTGGACCCCCAAATCGGACCTCCCCTCCTCTCTCTGCCTTATGAACCACCCCCACCCTGGGGTACCCCAGGCCACACTCACCTCTTGAGCCAAGGTCGATACCCTGTTTCGGTCCGGCTTCTACGTGGCCAGGAAGGGCTGCACGTGCGACCTCTGACCCCTGGCAGGTCCCCACCTGGCTCCAGGGGCCCCGCACTCACCTGGTCCTGCCGTCTCTCCTCCTTCAAGGTCGTTGGGGGGTTCACAGCTGCTCCACACGCTGGGGCCAGGCCAGGAGCGGAGCGGGCTCCCCGTACCGGGCTCCGGAGTCGGCCACACCCCACCATGCCCCGCGTCTGCAGGTCTGAATGGCTCCCTCCTCCCTTTCTCCCCCCCTCCCAAGCTCCCACATCTGCCCTTTCGCTCATTTCTGACGGCTTCCTAGTTGATGCTTTGCATGTGTTCCTGTGCTCACACCTGCTTCTCTCTCCTCCCCACCACACTAAGCTCAGGAAAGCAGGGCTGCGCCTCCATCTCAAGAGCACCCCATGGCTCGTAGCCCTGCGGGCCCCGGGGGTTCCGGAACACTTTTCCAGGCAGAGGCCGTGGCTGTCCACTCTCCCCGGGACAGTGTGAGCTTCTAGGGCCGGGCTGACTCTGTGCCAGTGCCGGGCGCAGGGCAGATGCTCAGACCCGTGTTGAGCCGCGTTCTCCACCTGCGTCACTGAGTCAACAGGAACCCAAGTGGAGTCTGCCACGTCCCTATCTGTCCCCCAATAGTACATTTTTAGCCTTACTTCCTTGACCTCATTTTGTCTCGAGGGGGAAAAAGCCAAAGCTGGGTGGGGGTCACTGATGCCGCTCTGTCACCCCAGGAAGGGCCACTGTGACGGACAGGAGCTGAAGGAGGACACACTCTACAAGGCTCAGAACAGGCGGCCCGCAGTGACCTTTCCCGAGGGCTCTGGGGTGACAGGTATGGCAGGGATTTGGCTGCGGGAGTAGGAACCGGCTCAGCGAGGTCACTTCACTTGCCCTCAGTCCCGGGATTCCCGGGGCCTCGAACCCCAGCCCAGCCCCGCGGGGCTGTCTCTTGGAAACTCCGGGTTCTGCAGCGTGGGCTGCTGCCCTCTCATTCCACTCGGGGCTCTGCTCTGAGAACCTTGGTGTCTTGGCTGGTCCCCTCTTCCTCCCCCACCCCCACTGGTGCTGAGTTATTTCAGAATTTGGTTTTCAAAGAATTTAGCCTTCAAGTTCTGTGAATCCTGTGCTTCCCAATGCCAACGCCCCTGGCCCCGCCACCAGAGGGCCACCTCTCAACCGCTGGCTGTGTGGCAGGAATCCAAGTGCGCTTTTTGGTTTAATTAAAAAAAAAAAAAAAAAACAGAAGGCAGCTGATCTCTCAGGCTGCCAGGATAGAGGCTCAGCCCAGGGACCCACACTGCGGGCGGGAGGGCCCCGCTGGGTGCCAGGGTGACTGATGCCCCTGGGCGGGGGCACAGGGGACGGAGGCTCTGCAACAACTGAGAGCATTTCCGGCCTGGCCCGAGCTCCTCTCCTGGGAATGTCTTAGCACAGCTGGCTCCCGGGCACGGGGCCTCACTGCCCACCACCCGTCACCCCTGTGGCTGTCTGCTTCCTGGGGCACCTATGGAAGCCTGGCCTTTCCTAGGGGACCACTGGGTACCCCTTGGTTAGGGTGACCACCTGGCTGGCATTTTAGAAGGTTTAGCTGAGGACACCTCTGAGAGGATCCAGTCTGGAGGCTGGACAAACCGCCCCAGCAGCCACCGCCCCGGCCCCTCAGTGGTTTACCCTCCGGTCACAGGCTCGCCAGTCCCTATCGGAGGGCACTGCCACCCCAGAAGAGACAGTGAGACCACACCACAGGGGGTGGGGCACTCGCCAGGAAAGGGCCTCCCCCAAACCCCAGCTGAGGACTGACGCACAAAGGGAATGGGCTGAAATGCTTCCGGCCGCCCACTCAGGCCACCTGGTCAGCTCCACGCTCCTCAGCCGGGCCAGGTCCCCCAGGGGAGAGACACGGACACCCCTTCCTGCTTAGCCACCAGCACCTCCCCAAGCAGGACCCATGTCCAGACCCTGAGGACGCCTCCACAGTCAGAAACAGGCAGACGGGCCCTGACTGGTTTGGCTCAGTGGATAGAGCCTGTGGACCGAAGGGTCCCAGGTTCGATTCTGGTCAAGGGCATGTACCTTGGTTGCGGGCACATCCCCAGGAGGGGTGTGCAGGAGGCAGCTGATCGATGTTTCTAACTCTCTATCCCTCTCTTCCTCTCTGTAAAAAATCAATAAAATATATTTTTTAAAAAAGAAAAAAGAAAGAAAAGAAACAGGCAGACGGTCCAAGACAGCAAGAGGCATCTGTCCTGTGACCAGGCCACGTCTCACCCACCATTGGACCAGAGCGATCCCCCCATCCTGCCTCTCTCCCACCCTCAAGGCAAATAACTGGCCCTCGACCTCCATTTAAGAGGCTTTCCAACCCAGCTGGCGTGGCTCAGTGGTTGAGCATTGACCTATGAACCAGGAGGTCACGGTTCGATTCCCAGGCAGGGCACAGGCCCCGGTTGCTGGCTCCATCCTATTGGGACTACGTGTAGGAGGCAGCCAATCAATGATTCTCTCTCATCATTGATGTTTCTCTCTCTCCCTCTCCCTTCCTCTCTGAAACCAATAAAAATATAAATACAATTTAAAAAATAAGATGCTTTCCGGTGGATCCAAAATACATGCTCGCAGACTGCACCCCGCTCCAGCCTGAGGTGGATGCCACATGCTGGGTTATCACCAAAATGCCCCGCCACCCTCAAGCTGGGCCCGGCTCTCCCCGACCTTCCTGGGGGGCGGGCAGAGCAAGCCTTGGGGGCCGGGTTGGGAGCCTGTACTTACAGAGGCCTGTGGGCACGGGCAGGCCCGAGCCTTCTTGCAGGGAGCGGAGAAGGGGCTGGCCCAGGCACAGAGGCGGGGAAGAGGCACTTGCGCTGCCCTCGGAGGAGCCCCGGGCTGTGCTAAGGACATCCCCAGGAGAGAAGGCCCGAGAGGTTTCTGCTCCATGGAAGGACTGAACAAAGGGGCACATGGCACTTTGAGAGAACATTCCAGAAATGTACTGGCTACAGACAGGGGTGCTGGTGAAGGAACCATCCTAAACAGAGTAAACGCAGATGTTACTGTACAGAAAGGAACAGGTACTGACTCTCCTCCCGCTCCCCACGCCGCCCCTGCTCCCCACAAACACCACACGGAGCGACAAGGTCAGAAAAGCAAAGACGTGAAGAAAACAATCGGTCAACGGAATAAAGCCAAGAGTGCCCCCCTCTGCGTTCCTAATAGAAGTTGCTGGCCAAGGGGGAGGAGGCTGAACTTGGCACATTTAAGTTCCTGATGGAAAACAAACCCCGGGAGAGGACAGCGGCCGAGGTCGGCTGGGGCCGCCTGGCTCTGTGCCCTGAGCTCCAGGTGCTGTCCTCTCCCAAGTGCCTGCCCATCTCGCTGTCATTTCCGCAAACCAGGGCGATCCGATGCAGCCGGACAGCCCCTCGCAGCCGGGCCAGGCCTGAAGCCGAGGCAGCCGGCGCCAGCAGAGGCAGCTGCACTGGGTGGCCAGGTAAATCGGAGACATGCTCATCGGAGAACTCACTCCTGGTTTATCTGAAAGGCCCATTTATCTCGTGTCCTATATATTTTTAAATATATTTTATTGATTTTTTACGATAGTGTTAGAAACATCGATGAGAAACATCGATCAGCTGCCTCTTGCACACCCATACTGGGGATGTGCCCACAACCAAAAACCAAGGTACATGCCCTTGACCGGAATCGAACCTGGAACCGTTCAGTCCGCAGGCTGGCGCTCTATGCATTGAGCCACACTGGTTAGGGCGCCATGTCCTATTTCTTTATTTGCTGAATCTGGCCCAGATGAAGGAGCCTTGGCTGCAGCCCTGGGTGTCACCTGAGAGCTTGTCTGGGCCAGCTCTGCTGGGGCCACCAAGGGGCTTGGGTGTGTCTGTTTCTCTGCTAGAAGCCTCCAAGGGGATCACTGGCTCCCCAACTTCCTCCTCTGAAGCAAACTCTTTTCCCTCCTGATCCCCGAGAAACAGACTCTCAAAGGACCCCGAGGGCAAAGGCCACAGGGGGACAGAGGTGCCCGTGCAATGCTGGCCTTCCGCCAGCCCTCCTTGCACGCAGTTTTTTAAAGATCTGTCCTTTATTACAGTAAATCCCACTTCCACCCCTGCCTCGCGCCATCTCCCTGCAGATGGTGCAGCTCTCCGTTTCCTTCTTGCAAGAACCCGCCCCGTTTTATGGACCCCGAGAGACTCTGCTCCCCTCCTTCCTTCACACACGTGCCTCTTCAGGACCCAGGCTGAGAATCTCTGCACGGAGCTGGAACAGAGGGCGTGGGGAGCTGGAATAGAGGGTGTAAGGTGGCTGGCACAGGCCAAAGCAAGAACCTGCTCATTCCATCACTGGCTGAACGGCCACTGCGGGCTAAACAAAAGCCATTTCAAAAATCAAAGTTAGGACAGAAAATTCTTTCTAATTCTCCTTAGCCACGTGGCACCACCAGGATTTCCACGCAGGCGATCCTGGACAAAGAGGACCAGAAGCCCACTTTTTTTTTTTACTTATGGCCAACCTGATGACCTGGCCGTCCCCAGCTACTGCCCCGGGCTGTGCAGCGGCCGAACTGAATTTGGGCTGGCACACCAGCGGGGCGTGGGCAGCCAGGCCCTGGACCGCCGCCAACCACAGCAGCAGATGCTGAGCAAGGGTAAGGGCAGGTCACTTGTCACTTCTTTTCCAAACGTTTTAGTTGGTGGTTTTCAGCTTTTCCCTGCCGACCTGTGCAGTGAGAAACGAGTGGCAAGAAGACAGACTGACGGCCCGTACCTCCCCACCTATGAGAGGTAGCAGATAGAACACCAGCGGTCAGGCGACATGCTGGGGGCCGGGGACTTCTGATTTCAGCCCAGGAGGATGAAGGACGGGGGACATTCAGGACCCCCAAAACGGCCTCATTTTGCTGACCTTTCTGAAAGTCCTGAAATGTAGGCATAAAGGCCGTACTTTACTGGTTGAGTAATAGCATAAATTGCACATCCATTAGAAATTTCATAGGTAAAGCCTCCTGGCTTGCGAGATACAGGCTGCAACCTCCGTGGCTGACTAGGGTAAGAGTCCCACCCGTGGGGGGCCTGCCAGCCCAGCCTGGGGTTTAGTCAGCACCCAGCATGCTGCAGTCACTTCCTGAGTGGCAGGATGGGAGTT
>JAAGEH010000452.1:4044573-4070747 GCA_011751065.1 Lasiurus cinereus | reverse complement strand
AGCACCCAGCATGCTGCAGTCACTTCCTGAGTGGCAGGATGGGAGTTGGAGGTGATATGAACTACCTGGTAAGGGAGACCACGGTCCCGATGCCTCGTGGAGACATGGGATTGTGGAATTCAGTCCAAAGCAGAAGGATGTTGCACATCTGCAGGTAATTGCTAAATTTCATTGACAGGTTTGATCAGTTCACTCCAATAGAGCAGGCAGGGGTGAGGATGCAGAGAGCAAATAGTCCTCCATTAAAAAAAATCCGCAAACGCTGGCTGCTGTGGGAGTCTCGAGCACTGTGCTCACAGTGGCCCACGCCCGAGGATTTATTTAAATGATGCATCAAAGAAGCAACAGCCGCGTCTGCGGTGCTGCTGCTGCGGTCTCTAACTCAGACAAAGCATTCGGAGGGCAGGGCCAGGCCCACTCCCAGCCCCCGTGTGAAGGGCACTTCGGCTCTCTGAATGACAAAGCCAAAGCATTGGCTGGGAGAGTGCTCACTCCTTTCCCCTTTGAAGTGAGGCAGCCAGACTGGTTTCGTTAAAAAAAAAAAAAATCAAAGGAACAGATTCCTTGAAATCAAATCTCCAGGCCTCTGAAAAGGACCCAGCTCAAGCCAGTACTTCCCTGGGTGTCTCGATGAACCACCCTGAGGCTGGTGGGAACCTGTCTCCATGTGTCCCAACTCCACGGGGCGGATTGGACTCATCCCTGGAGGATGAAGGTTCCTAGGGGCACAGTCTCAGTTTCTCTGGGTAAAAGGTAAAATCGTGGACCTATGTTGAGGGACAAGATTTAGTTCCCCAAACAGGTGAGCTGCGGATGAAGAAGCTAATAAATAACCTGCCACAGGGCCATGCCTCTGGGCTCCCAGCATCATCTTGGGGACACAGAAGCCTGCACCCTCAGCCTGTCTCCGCATCTCTAGACCAGCCACCACTGAGGAGCAAGCCCGCGTCCCATTCCCTCTGCAGTGCTGCCCAGGCCTTCGGGATGGGGCGGGAGACAGCCACTGCTGAGGGACAACCTCCACTCAGGGACCACATGCCCACAGTGACAATGCCCACTGGGACTTGTGAACGTGCCCAGCCAATCAGCTTCATTATCCAAACACAGGTACTGACCACCGGAGAAGGGACTAAGGGGCTCAAAGTCTTCCTGAGGGGAGCACAAGGCCACCTCCGCAGTTAACCCTGGAAGCAGAGCAAACCATGTGGAGGGTGGTGTTAGGTCACCTGGCCCCCAAGCCACCCCTGAGAGAGAACCCGGAGTCCCCGGTGATCCCTGATCTCAATCTCCAGGCGAGGCTGGCTTTCCCAAATAAAAATGTGGAAAACGAACCGTGACCCCATTACCTGAAATACTGTATCTAAATAAAAGTAACGGCCAAAGCCTTCATCTCCTTGCTCCCGTTGGGTTAATTTTTAATCATTTCAGGTCGACCTGACCCAAATCACAGACACCTATGGCTACATAAGCCTGTCGTTCTCCGGCCCAAGCACAACTGAAGACATCTCCTCTCATACAAATAAAAATTTAAACAAAATTTCAAAGGAAAAACAGAAAAGAAAAGAATGTGAAAAGAAATACAAATCAAAGAAATTTATTGGGGTTGACAAAAAATACATAATACAAAAAAACAAAACAAAACACAACAGAAACAAAACCAGAAACCCCGCCCCGTGGCCCCCGCGCCCCAGGTACTGACAGCGTGTGTCCGGAGCCCACAGAGGCCGCACTTAATTCATGAGGACCTCCATCTGCACCAGCCTTGCGTTGGTGTCCCCCGACGTCCGGTAGGGTATCATCCCAGCAAAGGTGATCAGGGCCCGGGCTTGACTTCGGAGCTGCTGAGAAAGGGAAGACAAGAAAGCCGTTACCTTTAAGTTGGGGTGCTGTGCGGGGACCAGGGGCAGGTCTCCGAGGTGGGGAAGACAGCCAGGTTCTTCCACAAGGTACACAGCTAGCACAGCCCGTCCCAGGGCCCAGCTCCAAGCTCTCCTAAGCCAAGGCCAGCCGGGCCTGCCGGGCCAGCTGCCGCACCTGACAGGTGACCAGCTGGGACACAGGCCTGTGCCGTAGCCCTGGCTCCACTGGCCCGGCCTCCACCCTGGCTGGTGCCTGCTGCTTCGCTGGGGAGCAGACACAATGCAGCCGCAGGCCAGCTCTCTCTCTCTTTCTCTCTCCCTCGCCTTCTCCCCTGTTCTTCCTTCCACTCCTTCCTTCCCGACGTAAGTGCTTGGCCCTCATTTCCTTGGTAACAGTATGGGATTCCATGGATTGTTCCAGGAGGGGAAAGATTTTAACGCAGGTGTCTCTAAAAACAGCAGAAAGACAACCGTCTCTGATGTCTAACCGACAGATGATTAACACAGAAACTTTGGAGAACAGCGCTGTGTGGCCCCAGTGAGATACACGCGATGCTTGCAGCAGCGAGAAAAGAAACCGCCCGGAAAGAGAAGGGGAGGGACATCCCCTGCCCAGTCCCTGGACTCTTACAGAACTCCAGGGTCACTTCTAGACTCCTCAAGGGCCATCCAAGAAGGACACTGAAGGGAGTGCTTACCTGACACATACAGTACACTGGCAAGACGTGCCTGACTGATGGCCGAATCAAAAGGAAAGGTAGCTCTGTGATGAGAGTACTTAGGAGATTTCTTTCAATGCGCATACAACGTGCCTGGGGCCTCCCGGCTGACGGTAAGCTACTCTGCATGAGCCCAGGGAGTTCAGGCAAAGGCGGGCCCCTGGCTGGCAGCCCGGCACCTGAACCACAAGGCCACAGCCTGGGCAGGCGGCGTGTACATCTAAGTCTACTCTGCCGTCTCTACCCCTAAAAAAGAAGGGTGATGGGCAGGAGGGAGAGCAGAATGGCTGTACTCATGACATGCAAAAACTAACTGCCTAAGACAGAGATGAAAACACAGAATGTGTTCCGCCCACCAGGCGGGCAGGGCCTCCGCTGACCTGGGGCAGCACCCTGCGCACCGGGAATGTCGGCCTCCACCCTGGACCCACGGCAGCCTGCACTGGGTCCTCATCACACACACAGGCAGCGGCCCAGGCCCCCGCGCAGCGAGCCGCCACTGGCACACCTCCTGGCATCACTCCTGAGGCCGTGCAGCCCTCGCTGCCCAAGAGCAGACGGCGACCAGCAGTTGCCTTGGTGCACACACGACGGCCTACATGTCAGCGCACCCTTCCCCAGCACCGCTCCCTGCGCGGCCAACGTAAACGCCTGCCAGCGCTCACAGGGCACGTCTGTCAGTGACAGAGCCCACAGACATCCTCCGAGGCAGCAGATAGGGTTTCTAAAGCTCTCGTGTCCTGACTGTCAAAGTCAGGTATGGCTGTTACGCACTATATGAGCCTCATCAAACACCGGGTGGAGAAGTTAAGGGAAAGGAATTTTCAGACACTAACAGTTTTGATGGTGTCACTGGGTCAAATGCCTCTACCCTTCTGGGCATCACACCCTGCATGAGTCCTGGGTTCTGTCGGCCTGGGTTCTGCCTGACCCGCAGAACACCGAGGCCCCACAGCAGCGGAAAGGCATGTCAGACTGATGGCTCCTTCCCTACCCCCCGAGGGGCCCACAAAAGCAAGTGGCTTCCCGACCCCAGGCCTCGGTTGCCTCTGCCGTGAACCGGGGTAACAGTGCCTGCCCCCGTCCCTGGGTCACTGTGTGGCTCCCACGAGAGCAGAAGCAAGGTTTGCGTCAAGGCAATGTGCTGAGCAAAGGCGAGGCTGGTTCTGATGGAAGTGCTGAGCTGAGACTCCCAAAGTAACCTGACACTTAAAATGAGCTCAGCAAGTTCTATGGAATCACTACAAATGAGCCTTCTGTTTTGGATTTTTAAAAAGGTCATATTCGCAGGCTTGGCCGCACTTTTTTGTTTGTCTGTTTTTAGCTGGAGAGGAACAGCAGTCCCACTGAGGTGTGATTTCTTTCTGGAGCCTCCTGACCCGTTCACCCAGGGGTGCCGGCTGCCGGGTGGACGGGGAAGGGCGGCCTGGGCTCAGGAGCACGGGCCCCTGCGGCCCGACGGGCAGCTGATCAGAAAGGCGGCTCTCCGCCAGCTCCGGCCACGCGGGGATCTTACAGAGTCGTGGTCCTCGATGACTCGCTGCGGCCTGGAAGCCGAGGAGGGACTCGTCCCCTTGAGACGCTTAAACTGTGTGAACAGGATGTTCATGGTGGCAAGCAGCACTTCCGAGAGGTTGTGCCTGATCTGCAGAGAAACACAGGAAGTCAGGAGAGGGGCCAAGCCAGGACCAGCAATGGGAGCAGAGTCTCCGGGCAGGCCTGGGCACACCCATGCCCACAGCTGCCAGGTGAAGAGCTAGTCACCACAAGGTAGCCCACAGCACTGAAATGCCAAGTGTGAGAGCAAAGCCCAGTGGGCGCCACTCCGAAGGTGGGTCCCTCCTGCTGCCTCCTTTATGCCACGGCTCCTGGCAGGCACGGAGCCAAAGCAGGTTGTGCCCATCTGACCAGTGTGTGAGCTTGGACCGGCCGGCAGCGTGACCACCGAGGAAAGTGTGGATATAATGTCAGAGGGGGAACACTCCTGTCTCGGACCCATCAGACCGTCTCCTCGGACCCTCAGCCCTAGCAGAGCCCTTGGGAGAATCTAGAGAGGCAGACACTGGTGCCCTACATCACCATGACACAATGAATGATGCATCCAGAGAAGGCAAGAACAACAAAGAACAGTGGCATGCAGGGGAGGGGAAGAGGGGGGATGACAGCAGCAAGGAAGGGAAGGCTGTGAGCGGCAAGACCCAAGCTGTGTGGACCACAGCAGGCAACTGCCCCACACATGTCAGAAGCCGGCCCTCCTTCCTCCGCAACAGAAGTTATATATATGTATATAATTGATTTCTTACAGAGAGGAAGGGGGAGGGATAGAGAGTTAGAAACATCAATGAGAGACATATATATCAGTTGCCTCCTGCACGCCCCAAAGTACAGGCCCTTGACCGGAATCGAACCTGGAACCCTTCAGTCCACAGGCCAATGCTCTATCCACTGAGCCAAACTGGTTTCAGCTAGAAGCTATTTTTATACGAGGGGTTTATTACTGAGTACCAGTTCTAAGGGAAACTATTAGTGACAACCCGGGACAGGCGGCTCCAGAGAAGACTCCTAGCCCGGCTGCACGTGGAATGGGGGAGTTCTGGGCCGCAGCCTAGACCGGGGGACCTGGAGTTTCTGGGCGCAGGGCCGGGCATGAAGACTCTGAAAGCTCTCCTAGCAATTCCAGTGTGCGGAGCGCTGAGTGCCCTGCGGCTAGCTGGTGGCCATGTGCTCCAAATGTGGCAGAGACAGTGGCTCAGGGGCTCCAAGCCTGAGAACTGGTCCGTGGCCGCTGCCCCTGCTTCTCAACACAAAACAGGGCCGAGAGGCCAGGAGGAAGTGGCCGTGAGGCACGTGCTACGCACCCAATGGAATTACAGAGAAGCTCCAACACACCTTCTAGAACAAGTGATAACAGAGGACTACTCCAGACCTCACGGGGTCAACCAGTAACCTGTTTCTCCCAAGAACATGTCTGGTCAGTGACGTGACTATTTTCTGAGTCAGAAATCAATCTGATGGAGACATGTACTCACAGAGAAACCAGCCCAGGGTGTGGGAAGCTGCACTCCTCTCAGAAAACAGTCTGGCGGGGACGTACTCAGACTTAGTCTCTGTTACACCAAAAGGACAGCTCTCGGGGGAGTGGGAGCAGAAGGCGGGGCTCAGCAAGAAACCTCACCTCATCACTGAAGTTTCTGAAGGCGGCCACTCTCTCCTCCACGCTGTCCTGATTCAGGGGCACCAGCTTCAGGCGATCGATGATCTATTTAAAACAAAACCCATCAGCCCGTCTGACACAGGCATCCCCATCATGTCAGCTCCTGAAACACAACACCCAGCACGCTCACCAAGGGCTTCTGAGAAAACGCCAGCCCTCACACCCAAAGGCTTTGCTTCCAACTTGCTAACTTCATTCCCGTCCTCATTTCCTGAGGCCATTTCAAAACCCAGATTTCAAATGACTCTGAGAGCTCTCTGTTTCAGACTTAAGGGGAAAGGAATAGAAAAAAGAAAAAGCGAAAGCAACACGGAAATCCCCTTGAAATTCCCGGTTTTACACTTGTCCTGCCCTAGCAGGCAGCCTGGTGACACTTCCTCAGTTCTCAGTGACTCCCATGAAGAGTTCTCAAAGTTTCAAGGGCGTATATCACCCTGCACTTCAAACACTCTTCCTGACACTCACGTCAAAGGCTCTGTCAATGTGGCCACTGTGATATTCATCGAAGAAGGTAATCAAATCCAACAGGAGATAGAAGGTGGAGTCCACAAATTTATTCGCACTGACCCCCTGAGCCCTGTACCTGAGAGAGAGAGAGGGAAGGGGTCAGGGCATGTTATGAGTTCCCGTGCAATCTGGAATTTCGGACAGCATCTGAGCACCATCAGAACCTCCTGAACTCCACACGAGGTGAATTGAGGAGTGGAACACGGTGTTTTCTGTCTGAAATGGCCGAGCTTTTGATGGTGGATTTGATATGAATCCTCCTACAAATACTTGGCACGAAGCAATGCTCTCTAGCTTCAGCCACCGTCTCTGCACCCACATATCCAGGAAGGATGGGGGCTCCTGATGGGCCAAAAGCCCAGGGGCCATCCCTGGGGACGGTGTGCTCAGTGGAGATTTCTCATTGGCCACGAACGCCCTGCGCTGCCCCAGGCAAGCACCGCCAGCTCACTTTCTCCGGGCCTTTGTCAGGAGCATGTGCAGAGTTACATCCTCAGCCCAAGAGCTCTGTTCACTCCCGGGGGACGAGGCTTCTGAAGCGCTGGCCACTCCCCTCTAAGAACTGCCCCGTCTGGCCACCACTAGGTTGGCTCCCACGTGCCTCTGAGATGGCTGGTAATAGAGAGTGAACGTAATGCCTAGGATTAAACCTACTGTGCGGGATTAAAATACTGAGACACCCTTCTTTTGGGGGAAAATGCTAAGTCTGCCAGCACCAAGTGCTGGTGATGGTACGGAAACAGGAGCCGGGGTGCTGTTGGAATGGAGTCAGGGCTGCTCTGGGAACCGCCGTTGCCAGCAGACTTGGGGGGCTCTGGCCCCGGCCGGGCCCCGGCGCGGGCATTACCGTTCCGCGATGGAGAGGGCCATGTTCTTCAGCCTCTCCTTGTTGGACTGCGGGGCGCTGATCTGGGGCACGACGGGGCTCAGCAGTTTGTTCATCAGCTCCAGCACCTTATCCGCATTCTGTTGGATGTTTTAATTAAGGAAGGAATCAAAGAATCAATAGAAGGCACTGAGTAACCACACAAAAGGGGGGACGTCCTGGGGCGGTGAGTGGACATGCTCTGAATCTTGTTCTGGGGGTGGTTACACTTACAGAACCATCCGCACTGGTCTACATCTCAATTAGACCTCAATCAAAACATCTTGAAATTAAAAAAGAAATGAAGTGTAACCTCTTTTTGTCCACTCGTCTGCTGATGACAGGAGACATCATCTTTTCTAGGCTACACGATCAGCAGCAGCCATCCTGTGTTCTGAAGTGGAAACCCTCATTCCCGCTCCAGAACACCTCAGCTGCCATCCTGCTCCCTACTGCGCCCTGATCACTGCGTGTCTGCGCTGCCCGGAGGGTAGGCACCAAGGCATTTTCACCAGCAGCTTCGCCATCAAAATGTGACACTTATTCGGCTGCCAAGTGAGACTACAGCTCAATGCCTGCAGGACATCCTTACAATACGCTGCTCTTGCTTGGCCAGAAATACGTCACGGGCAGAAGTAATTCTGCAGAGCGGAACCTCACCCCGACAGGACCACTGACGCCTAAGCACCAGGAGCGTGCCTCGGCAGGGGGCGACCACTCCCTCCACGCCCCCGAATGTCAGTGCACGTAATGCCCAGCAGCGACAGACCCAGGAAGTGCAGCAGGAAGGGCGCACTGTACCTTGGCAAGGTCGTAAAGCTTCGCAGCTTCCTCGAACAGTCCTTTATTTTCGGCCACGGAGGCAACTTTGTTGATAATGGGCTTCGTGTCGTTAGTGAACTTATCTATGACTCCAGGCTGACAAGACAGATGGACGGGGCGGGAGAGAGAGATGGGTGCGCGGAGCTGTTACTGTAAAGGCAGGGAAGCAACTGGGATCTGAAAACCTCTTTAACTGAAAATGCTTGCCCTGGGCAAGACACATATTTCATCGGCTGGGCTCTGGCTTCCGTGGACAGATAAGGGCTTATTGAACATATGAAAGGGACCAAGGAAACGGGGCATGGAGAGGGAGCACAGAGGGGTTAGCAGGAAGAATCTGGGCTTTCTAACCTCCCAAAATGGCCCAGAGTGTGGGTGACATCACCAATGGTTTTAACTTTGCTGACGTCATGGGAGGGGAATCAGGAAACTCAGGAAAAATATCCGAGTTTTAGATTTGCTTTCTAAGACAGATGGCAAAAGAAATGCAGTGCTCAAAATATACCCGGCAAGGGGTATCAGTATTTATTATTTTTTCCAAATCACCATCATCACTCGATGGCAACCAGATCGTCAGGAGAGCATGAGAGAGGCCTTCGGAACCACAGAAAGCCAGGGCGGATCTCGTGACATCCGACTGGCCGTTCTGATTCCCCATCAGCCCTGGACCAAGTCAGGGGACCTGCACTTGCCAGCCTAGAGGCAGACAGATCAGGGAGGGGCAGGAGCTCTGGGGTTCCGATCCCAGCCCCTCTTCTTACTACGTGTGATCTTGAGGAAGGTAACTAGCCTCCCTTGGAAGAGATAGTAACAATGCCAACCGTGCTAGTTACTGTGGTAATAGATGGTTACAAAATCCCTGACACACTCAGCACAGCGCCTGGCAATCGTCCTGCTCGGCAACATGGCATCGCCACCAGCCTGCCGCTGGCCTCCCTTCTCAGCTGGACAGTATGGGCACTGTGGGCTCATCTTGAGATCTGAGTCCTCGGGAGAGGAAGTGGGAGTGTGCTCAAGTGCGGTCAGGACCTCTGTCCCTGCTCCTGAGCCACCCAAAGGAATCACTAAGGCTCATGGGAGCATCTGCATCTCAGGGTCAGTGGGATGCTGAACCCTCAGAAGTACCTTCTGAGAGAGGTCAAGGGTATTTCTACTTTTCCGTCTGGGGAGAGTAGGTGCAGTAATCAGTCTTTTTTCTTGCATATTTTCTGAGCCACGAATAACAGTAAAGTAGCCTTCTCAGCTACTAAAGTGGCAGGTGTGGACAGATGAGTACTTTGAACATAATAAAAAGCTACCTAGTCATCAATTTATATATTTTAGGAGAAAAAGATGTGTGTAAAATCAAGGTTATCATTTGGAGCCTGTAACAGCCATGCTTTGTGTTTTAAACTAAGCAACTCCCTTCATATCTACACCTTTATTTAGTACCTTGAAACCTACAGTCTAACTGTAATCTTTGGGCAATGACAAATCTCAACAGCAAACTGCACATCGCTAGGGGTGTGTCTAACCCACCTTTCTACTCCCATCATTCTCCAGTTTCCCAAGGATCATGTCGAACTGCGGAGACAAAAAAGTTTACTCAACTTACTGGATAAGATATACCCATAATCCATAATTCTTTGGGGACAAAAGAGGGGGAGGAAAGAGGGGAGGTGGGAGAAGGCTTACATTAACTCAGAAACAGTGGGACTGAATCAACCTCTTCATTGTCAGAAACCACAGAAAATTTAAAAAACCCTGGATCTTCTCCAGCGGAACCATGCTGAGGGTATCCGGTTAGCGTGAGATTGCACACTGACCATCACGGGTGGGAGAAGGAAGAAACCAACCTACCTCTCGGCTCTCTATCACAAGCTCACTCACACAGCGCAGAAACATGTTTTCTCCTTGACTGTCTTTCTCGTCCCTGTGTGGGGGCAAAGGCAACGTGGTGTCCACTTTGGACTCGAGGTCACAACCCGCTGAAGAGAAGGGTCAAGAGCAAGTCTTACCTGAGGAAGTAAAAGTACTGGAGGGCCTCCCTCGGGTCCGTGGACTCAAACTTGCGGGTGTAGAGCATGAGGAGGCGCACGAAGTTCAGCCGCCGCATGCAGGGGGGGTCGCCAGGCTCGTGGCTGACTGCGCCAGGGGGGGACAGAACTGGTCACACTCACGCTGCCCCTCTGACCCAGGCAACGACGGACTGTGGGGGCTGAGTACAGGGACCCAGCAGCACCCAGTCCTGCAGCCCAGCCCATGCCGGCCAGCTGTGGCCACCCCGTCACCACCTGTCCTCAGTTTCTTCCCAAGCGCACGTGGAAACAAGGGGACCCAGACTCATGGCTCTAGGACCCGCTTCCCCTGCCATTCCTTGGGCAAAGTGGGAGTGTGCTCGAGTGGGGTCAGGGCTGGTCTCCAATGCAGGACCTCTGTCCCTGCTTCTGAGCCGCCCAAAGGAATCGCCGAGGCTCATGGGAGCATCTGCATCTCAGGGTCGTTGGCTGCAGGGATGTGTCCACTGCCTCCCCACGGGGGAGGGGACACGGTGATGCTGCGGCCCACAAACACTCACGGAGCTGCGCGCTCTGCCCCGAGGACTTCAAAAGCAGCTTCAGCTCAAAGAGCACGAGGGCCACGTGGACGGCATGGCAGCGCAGCCGCTCCATGCGGAAGAGGAAGGCGATGGCCGCCTCGAATTGCGCCGTCAGGAACAGCACTTGGAAGTAGAGGAAGGGCTGCTGGTTCACGGTGAAGTGGGACTCGCCTGTGGGGGGAGATACAGCCCACTCAGAGGGAGGCAGTCCCCACAGCCGACCCCCCGCAGGAGCCTGTGCGCTTAAAGGACCTCTGGTGGGTGGAGGGGCCTGGACACAGAGCACTTCCCCGTGGACTCCACCTGGTTCCATGCCCTTCTCTGGACCCCACAGCACCCTGGCAAGTAGGGTCGTGTTGCAGGAGGCGGGAGGGAAAGAGTTCAGGACCTTGAATCGAAATGCAGGAGGGCTTCGGATCCCCTTATTCTGCTGAAGTCTCTCAACAAGGAGAGGAACGAAGATTGCAAAGGGGCTGCAGATAACTCAGATTCGCAGTGACTGAATTCAACAACTACTGACCACCAGCTGGGTTCTTTTCTTCCAGGATTCTTAAACAATGTGTGTGGGGTGGATGGGGGGTTGTGAGATGGGGATTCTCCCACATTTGTGCTCCAGTACAGCCACTGTGAGATCTATGAGAAAGCAATAGGCAAGTCCTCTTTACGCCTCTCTCTGAACCAGTTCAATCAGAGCAGTTCTAGGAAAACAGCTACGGTATAGACCAGTGGTCAGCAAATTGCAGCTCTTGAGCCACATGCAGCTCTTTGGCCCCATTGAGTGTGGCTCTTCCACAAAATACCACGTGTGGGCGCACATGTACAGCGCGATTGAAACTTTGTGGCCCATGCGCAGAAGTCAATTTCTGGCTCTCAAAAGAAATTTCAATCATTGTACTGCTGATATTTGGCTCTGCTGACTAATGAGTTTGCCGAGCACTGGTATAGACCCTAAGTCACAACCCTGCTGAAGGCCACTTGGCCTCTACTGCGATTTGAAATCGTGCTGGATAGGCATGTCTCTTTTGGCATTAATGTTACCGAATGCCAGTATTTATGCTGGTCTGCTCATGGTCTATTAAAAGTGCTTTTTTATTACCTGCCTGAGTCAGAAGCTCAAATAAACAGCTAAAGAGTAAAAAAAAAAAAGAAAAAAAAGAAAGAAATCGTGCTGGGCTGTGTTTTGAAGATCCACAGGGTCCGGAGGAGACAGGATTCAGAGGTGAAGGATTTTCCCAGAAAAAAGTAGGTGGTGGCTTGGGTGAACGCGGGAAGGAGGTGAGGCTCAGGGTATCTTACCGTAGTCTTCCAACAGCTGTTTCTGGAACTGCGAGAGGGTGAGCCTGTCTTGTGGGGAGCTGGTGCCGTCATCATCGAAACACACTTGGTTCAACTAAACCCCCAAGAGAACCAGGCGCGTTGGCTCGGAGTGTGTCCTGAGCCAGCGTGCAGCTGCAGCTATGGCTGCTCAGGCGCTGTGCTAGTGGCGTGGTTACTGGGCGGGGATTACACGGTGAAAAAGGCAGCCAGGAGCCAGGAAATCCACAGCCCGGGCCGACATGAGTGGGTGACACGTTAAGCAGGTAGAACCTGCTGGCAGAACCGAGCAGAGGGAAGGGCGTGGGGGAGGAAAGCAGCGCCTGCCTTCAACCACAGGTAGTCCTCCGTTTTGTCGGCCACTTCGCTCTGGTTGTCGGTGACGTCGCATCTGCCGATGATACAGTACACGGCCCGCTTGTAGGGGTCCGTGTTGTTCCGGAGGGCCCTGCGGTAATGCAGGCGGAGCTTGTTCTCTGTGGCTGGGGACAGTCTAAAGACACAGGAAACAGAAACAGAGTCACTACGATCCTCAAGGGCATCAGAGAGCACCCGGTCCCTATGGCGTAACGGAGTTAGACACTCTTCCTTCACGCAGGTCACAGACACTGCCTGCCACCCCCTGGGTCCCTCACTTTAATCTGAAGGGTGACAGCCTGCCAGCTTCCTCCAGTAGAGGCTTCAGGGCAGGGCAGAAACCTGGAGTGAACACTCCTCCCCCCTCTCCAGGGCCCTCCAGCAGTGAGGGACCAGCAGGGATCGCTTATCCAGTGGGGTCACATCCCAGATAAACACCTGCATGCAAATCCTTGCCTCCGGGTCTCCCTCTGGGGGAAACTCAAGGACATTAACCCTATTTAACTCTCCCATACAAACAAGACAGGGGTGTATGGCCTAAAACAATCTCCGAACAAGGCATTATTAACACGGCCAAACAAATTCTGCTACATAATGCCCATATATTTAAACTACTCCTAATTCTGGCCTTTGAGCTATGGAGTGCATGACAAATTCTGGGCTAGCCAGAAAAGCACCGAGTACTAGTCAGCTAACCATTCTGTAGCACCGCTGCGCCTGGGCTTTGCAGAGAAATCAACCACGCTGCCACCACAGCCTCTCCCGCACTAGAACAGGAAACGCCTCAGACACAGACGCGTGAACGTCTAGAAACGAGTACCGGAACGGGGCTGGCTCTTCCTTTACACGTTATGTTTCCCGAGTGGAAACTTACTGTGAGCCACGCAGAGGGAAAGAGAACACCGCTTCCGGACCGCCATCCCGCCACGTACCTTCGGTCCTTGCTGCTCATGTACTCCTGGAACCAGGTTTTAAACTCTCCCAGCTGGTGCTGGGCCAGGTTAACCACCTGCGAGGCAGCCAGCAGGTCTCCGCAGCGCATGCAGTAGTAAATCAACGCCCACACCGGATGGCCTTCCACCTCTCCATCCTGCAAGAGGAAAGATGCTCCAATGAACACGCAACAGAAGTCAACAGCTTTCTGGCCTGCTGGCCCTCAGCTAAGTCACCTCCTGAATTGGGTCCCTGAATATGGACCACCCCATTAGGCTGGCACCATTCATGGCTCCTCCTCCTCCCTGTTTTACAGACAAACAAAATGAAGAGTGGCACCGTGAAGTGTTCGCTCAAGGCGAGCTGAAAGTAGCAGTCTGGCTCTGAAGCGCTTCCTCTAAATCACTATGTGCCCCCCCACACCCACCGATTCGGAGCCAGCCAGCGGTTTCTCCACGGAACCCAGGAGCCTCAGAAATCAGCTAACAGGTTCTGCGACAACTTAGACATGTACTGCAACCCCACACAGAGGGCTGAAGATGGCCACTGACCAATAAAAGACCAGCGTTTTCCTTCTGAGTTTATAAAACTCCTCCAGCGAGGTGAACCACAGACCTCCCTTCTGCCTTCCCCATCCACCCCTGCAGGACTCTGTCTAAAACCCAGATCTTATCGTATCACTTCCCGCCTAAACCCCTTCGAGCTGTTTACATCCGAAATGCTTAGCCTGGCACTCCAGGCCTTCACTAGCCAGCTGCACGCTTGCCACGCCCTGGCACACAGCCAATACTCCAGATACTCTTTCCTGCCTCCATGCATCTGGTCATACTGTTCCCTCCTTGTGGAATATGCTTTTCCACGTCCCAGGCTGGTGAGCCCCCGTTTATCAAGCACAAGTGTGAGTCTCACCTCCTTTATGAAGCCAGCCTCCTGTGTATCCCAACACTCAGTAGCGCTTTCACCCGGTATGATAAATGATGAGGTAATTCCCCCACCGGGATTGTGAGCTGAGCAGAGGCCACTTCCTAAGAACCATGTGAAACTCTATTCGTCTAGCTGTCAGAGCCCACAATCTGCCTCCCACGCCCACTTCCAAGTTCTTCACGTCCTACTGGCTCTATTTTCTTTTTCTTTTCTTTTTTAAAAAATATATTTCATTGATTTTTTACAGAGAGGAAGAGAGAGGGATAGAGAGTTAGAAACATCGATGAGAGAGAGACATCGATCAGCCGCCTCCTGCACACCCCCTACTGGGGATGTGCCCGCAACCAGGATACATGCCCTTGACCAGAATCGAACCTGGGACCTTTCAGTCCGCAGGCCGACGCTCTATCCACTGAGCCAAACCGGTCTCGGCTGGCTCTACTTTCAAAACACATCTGGAACCCAGGACATCCGACGCCCCGTCCCGCACACACACTGAGCTGAGCAAGTGCCCCAGCAGCCGGCTCCTGCGCTACTAGCCCCCCAAGGCCTCCTGGCCTCTCTCCTCCCCTCCTGGTCTCTTCTCTGCACGTAACTTCATCTTAACGGAAAACTCCGGAGGTATTAAATGATCACACAGAGAAAATTGCCAAACCTGAAGTCCAGGCAAAGGAGCTGGCAGTTTAATGTTCAGGAAACTTCGAACCAACTGGTAAGTCCCAGGCACGCCACCCAGGTGGGCCTGATGCAAATTTCCAAAGACCGTCACGAGGGTGTAATTCTTATAACTGGAAAACATTAAAGGAAAAAACTAAGGAGGCTGAAAACCCATGTATTACACACATGTGTTTCCATGTCCGTGGCATCAGATAGACAGTGAACTCTGCAGGGCGGGGCCTGGACTGCAAGCCTGACCCAGAAGAGGAAACGGCGCATATTTAATGAAGCAAAGCGCATTACTTATGCAGCGGGCAGCAGATCGCTGTAACGATTTCTCATCACTGCAGATACTCAACAGAATCCCTGGAGGAACATAACTATGGACTTCAAATGCATTAGGGCTAATGCGCAGAATAATAATTGCTGCCGCTCCCAGCCTAATGTTCTAGCGAGTTCTTTTTAAACCTTTTCTTTGGAAAAATGTCCACCTACAAAAATTTAAGAGAATAGCGCCAGCAAAAATACTTTAAAAGTGAGTATAATTATTCTAAAATGTTCTTTTGATCAACAGGTGACAGTGAATCCTTGAAAAGAATGCCAGCAGGGAACAATGCCGCTAGAGTGAAAGAGGACACCGTTACAATAACGTGGACAGGAAACTCCCCAATAGCTCCAAGCGCTGCTAAAGGAATTACTGGGAGAAGATAATTCTAAAAACCTACATGAAAAGGGTAATAATAATAATAGTAATAATAATAATAAAGGGGCGGGGAGGTCTTGCTTACCAGATATAAAACCAAAGAACACAGCGTGATACCACTGGCAAGGCAATCACCAGTGTTAATGGAGGGCAGTGAGTTCAATGTGTCTCGTGGTATTCATTTCGCGTAGCTACTGTACAACACAGGACCTGGTATGAAAACCTCTTCTCTGCTGAATTTCCTCAGTTACACCCAGGAAGCCTTATGAGTTCCTAATGAAGTGTTATTCTGCTGATTAAGGGGACCCACTGCCAGGCCGCAGGCAGCTGCACAGGCCTGTGACAAGGAGCTGAACTGCGCAGTGTATTCAGCTTGGCGTTTCTTCTCGAGCCAGAGCCCAGCACCCTGTCTCTGCAACAAACGGGGTCTGCTGCGCACGCATGACGACCCCTGCTGGCCAATTCAGAACTGGAAGGAGTGTCCACAGGGAGGCATGAATGGCACCAGCCCTACCAATGAAGGGGTATCACAATAGTTAGGGCACAGCCACAGCCCCTCAGAGACCGAGTCCAATTAGTGAGGGGGTGGCACAGATCACAGGCACCGGCAGCTGGGGAGGACTGGACTCACACGGTTAACGGAGAGAGCCAGAAGGAAAAGGAAGGATCAAGGGGCCTTCCTGCGGCTTAAAGGCGGCAAGGCTGCCGGGTGTGAAAATTAAAATGCTGAGCAAAAACAAAGGAGCCCAAGGAGACACTGCCCAGCCGCATGAGGGAACAGGATCCCCACCGAAGGCGCCTGGGTCTAATCATCACGTTATCGCCATGAGGGGCAGCGGGAGGAGAAAGGGAAAAGAAGTGTAACAGTGCCCCCACCTACCACGATTGTACATCGCTGCGGAACTAATCCTGACAGAGAGATGCTTCTGAAGACAGGATTATTCCCCTTGGGCTGCTCAACTTGTTCAAACTGCACCAGCGACACAGCGCTCAGCGTAAGGACTACCCGACACGGGGGAAGTGAGTGACTTGTGGGCCCCACTGTGCTGCCGCCTTACCTCTGCTCCAGGTACCCCAGGGCCTGCCTGACCAGCTCCATGCGCACCTCCACGCTGCTGCGGCTCTTCAGGGCATCCATCGCCGGTGCCAACAGCACGTCTGTCATTTGCTTGACCATGGTCCACAGGTCGGAGATGTTCTGCACATGAGGAAGAGGGCACGTGACGATGCTGTGGGGCTGGACAAAGCGCCGGGCGCTTCCTCGCACTGACCTGCTCACCGCAGGCAGCGGGGCGTGGAGGGGGAGAGGCTGGCGTCTCCTGTGAGGCCCCAAGCTACGCCCAGCACAGAAGATGCACCTCAGCCCCGCTACCTGCCAGGTTTTCACCTTCCAGCGAGCAGCCTGTGCCACGCTGGCTTCCGATCAATGACCACCCCAGGCCTGGCAGAACCACCCACACTCTTAGGACCACACGCAACTAACAACAACACTGAATCTCAGTGGGTTATCCCTTGAGAGAGAGTGGATACTTTTATAATCGTCCAACGCGCTAGGAGTTTGAACTCAAGTAGCTCATTTCAGTCCTTACAAGGTCATTTCCTTTTTTAAGGCTTCAAATTGAAGCTTAACCTAAATAATACGTTTTGTCCTCCAGAGACTCCCCAGGGCCACTGTTCTTAGCCCATTTTGGAAGTGTCACAGCCTCCCCTTTGCCTTCCCACTCAGTCCCTGCTGCAGGCGCCTCCTGCGACAGGAGCGGGGGGGCAGGGGCGGGCGTTCTCGCCCTTATTCCCACCACACAGCTGGGGCGCCCTCTCCCAGAACCCGCCTGGCTATCCTCCCTCCTGGAAAGTGTGTTCCCTGAACCTCTGCGCTATTACAAAGTTAAGAATCCCTGGCCGAGTGGAGAGAAGCAGGTTTACACTTTTCCAAAGGAAAAAAAGAAAACCCTGTTTTCACTGTCCTCTCCAAAATCAAAACTGTAGAAAATCCACCCAAATTTGACTCTTCCTAGCTGGTGACATGGGAGGTGAATTGTGTATCTTCTTCTTTAGATGTTTGCAGTGCCTTATATTTTACTATTTTTTTAAAAAAGCAAAGTTGGATGGATTTTTGAAGGAAAAACAAAATCTGTGTATGCCTGCTTACTTCCATTATACCCTTTCTCTTTCCCCCTTCCTCCTGGACCCCTACCGATCCAACCATCCACATAATTTCTTTTCCCCCTGGGGGATAAAATTGGTCAGGAATAAGAACTGAGGGATGGGAATAAAGAGGGGGAGTCAGAGAGCAAGGGAACCAGCAGCATATGAAGAGATGAAGAATAAAGACTCCACCAGAACCACATTCAAGAGGCTCCCGGGTGTGAAGACCACATACATCACCTACACAACCCAGCTGCCCTCAGTCTGCCCCAGGAGGGAAACCAGTGAGGGAGGGGTTAAAGCCCAACAGGGCTTCAAAGCAAGCACAGCTCAAGAACTCCTGTGGCCAACAACTGATCCTGGCGGAAGCTTCTGGAGATGCATTAAAAATGCATGTATAGCACCGTCATCAAAATACCAACCAAGACAGAGCCGGTTTGGCTCAGTGGCTAGAGCATCAGCCTGCAGACTGAAGGGTGAAGGGTCCCAGGTTCAATTCCAGTCAAGGGCACATGCCCGAGTTGCAGGCTCAATCCCCAGTAGGGAGCGTGCAAGAGGCAGCCGATTCATGATTCTCTCCCATCATTGATGTGTCTGTCTCTTTCTCCCTCTCCTTTTCTCTCTGAAATCATTGAAATGTATATATATTTTTAAGTTATTTCCAATACAACTCCGAGGAACCGTTAACATTTTATCCCATGGAACAGTGTTTCTTCAGCCACTTCTGCCCGGTCAGCAAGCTGCTAATCCCCTCTGAACACGGGCCGCCAGGTGCCTGCTTGGCTGGCTCTGGGTCCCACCTTATCGTCCAGCTCCGCGACGGAAGCGCACAGGTCCACGAGGTTAGGCTGCAGGTGCCCGTTCACGATCTTCTCGTTATAGATATAAATCTGAAATAAGGAAAAGCAAAGGCCCATCTCTATTTCCATCTCTTCCTTTCAAAACCTCTTGAAACAGTGCTTACGCCAGCTCCTGCCCCAGTCAGCAAAGCTCTAGCCGACCTGTCCTTCTGCCTGTCCATCCTGCCCAGTGGGCAAGGTCACAGCCCTCTCCCCGGTGTGTGGTTGAGCAACAGCCTCAGCACAGAAGAGCTGACTGCTCCCTCACCTTTCTGACATCCGAGACCCGGGAGCAGGGTGGTCCTGGGGGGGTACCGTGGGCCACTGTGTGCCTCTCTGCCAGCAGACCACAGTCCCGGGGAGCCAGGACCACAGGGAGAGACGGACAATGGAAGGACTCCCGCAGCTGCTCCCTAACACCCTGAGGCACAGTTCGGAGATCTTTCCGGAATGGACAAGGGAAGAGTGGGGAGGGTGTGACCACAGCCCTCCTCAGGCCAAAACACAGCCGTTTGGAGGGTCCTTTCTCCTCAGCAAATGTTCCCAAGGAAAAGGAATTATGTGGTGTTTAAGGTATAGAGAAACCACTATTACTTTGAATTATATTTTACAAGAACTAAAATAACAATTGTACAAACTAGCAAGCTCTACTCTTTATATCTGAAGTCCTTGCTCTACGAGGAACTAAACAAGGTACTGATGTTAGACAAACCCACCGAACCCTACTTCCCTCTACCATAAACGGGGGGTGCTATTACGTAGCCTCTGGGGGTGTTGTAAAGATTTAAAATGGGTTTTAAACTGTAAGGTGGTGTTTATTCACTCAATGAGTATAGGAGCCCTCCCCACTTTGCAAAGTATTATGTTCAATCTGGGATGTAAAGATTCACTCCGCACCGGAAGGCACAGGCACTAACCAGCTACATGACACCGGGGTGTCCTTAGTGCTGGGAATGTTAGCTCTCTGAACCCTAGTCTTCACAGATAAAAACACTCAGTTTCTCTCTTCAGAAGCTTACTTACTAGCCCTGAACGCTGGTGGTGGCTGGGGCAGTGGAAGGAGTCAGCCAAACAATGAAGGTGAAATTTAAAGGATGTAGATGTAGCGGGGAGGGATCTCAAAGCTGAGGGATTTGAGGGGGGGGCGGGGGGGAAGCTGGCGTCGGCTGCCTGGTTAGAAGTGGCCACGGTATACTGAGACTTTAAAAAAACTACTTAGAGCTCTTTTCACCAAGGAATGTAAGAGGGATGGAAGTCTGCCACTCTCGATTCAGCAATTTCTCCTTTTTGATACTTTGTGCAAGGAAGCAACAAATTGGGATAAAACATACAGGTGGCCAGCACTGCTTTATTCAGAAAGTCAGCTCCAGCCCTAGCCGGTTTGGCTCAGTGGATAGAGCATGGGCCTGCAGACTGAAGGGTCCCCAGTTCAATTCTGGTCAAGGGCACATGCCTGGGTTGTAGGCTTGACCCCCCCTCCCTCCCCGTAGAGAGCTTGCAGGAGGCAACCAATCAATGACTCTTTCTTATCATGGATGTTTCTATCTCTCCCTCCCTCTCCTTTCCTCTTGCAATCAACGATTATTCTTTTGTAAAGTCAGTTCCAGGTAAGTAGTATCCTCAGGGCCTTTTCAGTCCAATGAGTCCCTGTGCTCCCCACACCCGCAACTTTACCTCAGTCCACACCCATACCATTACACGGTCATGATACACAACTGGACCACGGTCCCACAACAGCGTGAGCTTGCCCAGGACAACATTAGAAAGTGGTGAGTACACGCCGCTTATGAAGCAGAAAAGCATTTAGAAAATTTCTCAGCACAAGGGTGGAAAAGGATTTTCTATAATGCCAGCAGCCTACCAGGTAATTGAGTTAATAGAGAACTCCATTTGCTAAGCAGTGCAGTTACCCAAGGCTTTCCTGGGCCTGGGCTAGTGCCAAATGCAAAATGAGATGCCTTGGGTAGAGGCAGAGTCCAATTTCCCTAAATCAAATCGGAGTCCGTCGATGAGCCAATTTGAGAGAATTCCCCGGGGCCTGGACGGTGAAATATTAACCAGGCCTCTGAACGGGGCTTCAGGGTTTGACTCTCACGTGAGGTCTCTGCTCTTTTACTCCCCAGGGGCCCACGTTTTCCGGGACTCCCTCTCCCCTGAGAGAGGCTCACCTGCCGGGCGTAGGCCATCTCGATGCTGTCCAGAGAGCTCCGGCCAGGGGGTCCCACATCGCTGATGTAACTGGGCTGTAGCGAATGCACATGCACAACTGGTTAGGAACAGCATTCAGTCTTATAAACAAACAAACAAAAATTATATGAACACATGCCTGTCCCTTTGTAATGTTTTTATTTGAGAGAAAGGAAGGAAGAGAGAGAGAGAAACATCTATGAGAGAGAAATATCAATTGGCTGTTTCCAGCACCTACTGGGGATCGAGCCCGCACCCCAGGCATGTGCCCAGATGAGGCATCCACTGGCGACCTCTTAGTAACCAATGCTTGTCTTTAACAAAGTCTGAGGAGTCTGCTTCCTTGTCAGACCTCCTCCGAATGATGATTTTAGGGGTTTCGTTAGAAAGCAACTTTTTTACCATGAACATGAGAAGAGGGCGGCCATGGGACTCAATTAACTAAAAAACAATGGGAGGTGGGGTAAGTTGTACGGATGTCTCAGTGACGGTTCTGGAAATGCACTTTTTCCCAAGTTCAGTTTCCATGCCAGGCCCCCTCCCCATCTCACCGCCCCTCTCCATGGTTCAGGGCAGCGAGGCCATCATGGTTATGAATGGGCCTCCTGTGTCCATCAATCATCTCACACGGCTGAGGGGATGGAGTTTATAGGGTTCAACACTTCCAGTCTGCAGTCCACACTCAGACAGCAGCTACGGATCAGTTTCCTGCACCTGGAGACATGAAGCCAGGCGAGGCTGGGCAGTCCTTCAGCCATTCAGTAAGCACCCCCACTACGTGCCTGCCTGCCTGTGCACAGCTGTGTGCACATCGGCCCCCACATGGATGACAGCCAGCCAGGCTGGAGACCCTGCCCTCAAAGACCTTACCGTCTGCTGGGGAGAGTTAGACACAAATATATGGAAAAGAGTGTAAGTATTTAAAAAAGAGAGAGAGACTAACATTAATCTTTAGCTAAGCTTACTCCCTACTGTAAACAAATATGGATCAAATTTAGGTGTGTCCTATAGGTATATTCTTAAATTTCCAATACTTTGCACTGTACCGTTGCAGAAACCAAATTTTTGTATACATTTCTCTCATTTAAAAAGAAATAAACGCTCTATTCTCTAAATCTAAAGCAAAGCAGTTTAAAGCTGACTTCTAGGAAACCAGGGGCAGAGAGCAGCAATCCTTCCGAGCACTAGCAAAACCGGTCCAGGGAAGACGCGTGTGAGCTTGGCCTGGGAGTTCGGGAGAGGAAAGAGGGCGGGAGGCGGGAAGGTGGGCTGCGCACACTCAGGTTCTGAGAATGACCGGGACTGTCGGGGCACCTGGGTGCCAGGAGGGCCACTTTCTCCCTGGCTTTGGGGACTGGCACATTCTCTTAGTCTCTGCTTCCCATTAGCTGAGTGAAGGGCTGTCCCAGACAATCAATCTCAAGAGGTCCTCCTCAGTGCTGACCTTCTACAGTCACGAATGTTAAAAGAGCTTTAAACACTTCGCTCACCTTCCTTGGTGGAAGCTGGCTGACCCAATGCCTATTCCAAACCCCTACCTCTTCTCTTCGCCCCCTGCTGCCTTTCAGACTGGCACACCTAGTTAAACATATACCCAATGGCCATTTCTATCTGAGTCATGCAATTACTGAAAACTACGAGGTTACAATAATTGCACTCACTGAGCACCTACTACGTGCCAAGCACTGTGTTAACATCTATGTGTTCACTCTGCAACCCTATGAGATATGTACCTTCACCGTATCAATTTTAGATGGAGACATCAAAGCACACAGAAAGCAACTTGCCCAAGGTCACTCCTACAGGAAGCAGTGGAACCACGGTGGCATCCGAAGTTAGCACCACACTGCCTGCCAGGGCAGCTTGGCACAACTTTCCAAGGACAGCCATTGAACCACAAGAGTGGTTAGAAATGCTGGCTCCACTCTCACTGGCGTGTGACCTGGATGGACAGAGTATATAGCTTCTTTGGGGACTCAGCTGCTTTAGCTATCAAACAGGAGCAGGGATGAGATGCATCTCCTAAGTCTGTGCTGAAGATTAAGTGGGGAGAAAAGCAGTATTCACAGCCACTGTGTGAAGAATAAGCAGAAAGAGCTCAGCAGAGTGCCCAACACTCAGCCAGTAAATGCTAGCTGGCATCATGTTTTAAACAAAAGATAAACACAGAAATAAATCCTACACTGAACAATAGATAGATATGGACATTACAGAAACATAACTTGAAATATTTTACTTGGAGCTGGCTGGAAATCCTCATCTGGTCTTTTTGTCATAAACACACTCCTGTACGAACAGAAGCCCCAGCTGCTTGTTTTCGACATCTGGACTAACTGTGAGTGTCCCCTGTAACGGAGTTGAGGGCTGCTCGGTAAGACCCCCGTTCTGGACCAGCAAGTCTTTTTAAAGAACAGAGCTTGGTGCCTGCGAATCCCAGTGACCTGGGGAGGAGTGAGGCGGGGGATGACAGGGGAGCGGTACTAAAGTATTTTTGCAAGGACACAGCTGTTTCAGCTAAATACACATCAATAGCCTTGAGAAACATTATCCAGGACTAAAAACCCAATTTTTAAAATTATCCATTTAACAAGTAGTTGGTGTTCAGGCTTCAGATTTCCATTTAAATTAATTTTGCTTAATGCTCTTGTTTTCAAAAGCACCTTTCCTTCATTTGCCCTTGGCCCAGCCTCTATGTCACCGCACATAAAGTCAATTATCCGTCCACAGGATGTGTACGTGCGCATTCCTGAGCCGAGGAACCAGCAAGCGCTTGTTGGAATTTCAAAGCCAGGGCGGCTTGAGGCTGGGAAACCAGTATACTCCCGGGGATAACACTGCACACTCCTCGTACTCCTCTCCACAGGGCCCAGACTGCACACAGGGTGGGTGACAGGTTCAGGAGCCAGAGGTCAGAGAGGCAGGGAGGGAAGACGGAAGGCAGGGCTAGAGAAGGAGCTCATCCAGGAGTCTAGAGATATGTGGAGAAACAGCCACTTCGGGGAGCACAGCCACCAGGCGGGTCCTCTCGGAGCAGATGGTGTTCCCCAAACAGTCATTCTAGGAGAGCATCCCAGAACAGGTGAGGGGTGGCTGGAGAGTGGCAGGAGGGAATTACAAACTTTTCCTGAGCATCTAACTTTTGCTCATACCCCACACAGATCAGAGGCAGGACGGACTAGGTATGGTACAAGGGCTCTCTGCCAGGAGCCTCTTTCTTGCTGCCAAGTATATCCTTCTTATTCAGCCCAACTTGAAAAGTTATTAACCATCTTCCAATCTCTACCTTCCTTTAAAAAGTAGACCTCTTTCTCCAATGCTATCCTAAGGGGATTAACTTCCCAAACTGAATCTATGCCACTGAAGCACATTTCCCGAACTGGAACTTGCCAGGAACAGACATGACCAATGTGTCACTGCTCTTCTATTATCCGACGGCTTCGGGGAAAATTTCTCAAGAACCACCATATCCGAATTCATTTTTGCTTTAAAAAAAAAAAAGCCTCAAGCCTCTCTATTACATTACCCAAATTTGAACATTTTCCTCCAAATGTAAGGCCAGCTCAAAATGAATGGAAGTCTCCTTTCTAACTAGTGACTCTGTGGATTCCGACAACCTTTTCCCTGACAATAAACACTTAAAAAAGAGCAGGTCCTATTAAAATGATTAAAATAAACTTAACAGTGCAGAGCTCACCAAATAACAACAGTCACTAAAAATGTCACTAGCATGTGCTATGTGCTGTGTGCTCTGTGCCAGCACTGGGCTAGGGCTTTATACATGCCCTACATTCCTTCTACCAGTTAGTTCTTCAAGAGAGAACCTGGATTTCAAATGCTGTCTCTGGCTTCACACTATGTGGTTTCCTATAAGAGGACAGAGAAAATGCCTGCCCAAGTGAAGATAATATTACCTTTCCATTACTTTGAAGAAAATTATATGGAAAAGGCCTGTAAAAACACATGGTTCCACATACCCACCAGAATGGTTAAATTTAAAAGGACAAAATGTTCACAACAGCGCTATTTATAAAAGCCCCAAACTGGGAACTATCCAAATGTCCATCAACACCAGAATGGATACACAGATTGTAGTTATACTGTTCAGCCATGAGAATGAATGGCCTACAATGATATACAGAATGTTAAGCAGAAACAGGAGTACATATTGTATGACTCCATTTACATAAAGTTCAAAAGTAGGCAAAATCTCTCTCTCTATAAGCCTAATATGCACATTGTCCCCACGGGAGTTCAGCCAGCAGACCAATTGCTCATTATGATGTGTGCTGACCTTCAAGAGGTGGTGTGGAATGAAGGGGGGACCCTGGCCGGCAGCCAGAAGGCCCTGATCGGCCCTGATAGCCCAGCCAGGCCTAGGGACTCTACCTGTGCACAAATGTTGTGCACTGGGCCTCTGGTTAATCTGTGCTGTTAGAAGTCACAGCAGTGGTTCCCCTGCTGGAGGCAGTAGGGGTAGTAACTGAAAAGGCGTCTAAATGAGGAGGACTCTGGGGTGCTGGTAATGTCCTGTTTCTCCATCTGGATGTATTCCATTTGTGATCAATCACTGAGGTGTATTCTTAGGATGTGGGCTTTTCTGGACACGTACTTTAGGGGAAAAGTTCAAAACAACAGCAACAAACAATAAAACCCACAGGGGTTCATAAAGTGGCAATTTTCTGGATAACCTGGAGAGAAAGCCACCACACCATTCACTCGCTTTTACAGCCAACCCACCTACTCTGCTAGGTGTCACAGAGAACAGCAAGTTAACTTCCCAGGGGGACTCGAGATCAGGGAAGAAGAGTCTGTTAAATAGACTAGTCTATTTTTAAGAGAAGAACAATCAAGAAAGAACATCTCATTAACAGCTTATAATTACTTCCAAATCCCAATACAGACCACAACCTATTAACACCATTTTAAAAAATGAAGTTTATAAAACCATGAGCTATTCTATTTCTCTGCCCAGTCTCACAAGAAATGGAGAAATATTAGGCTGATCAAGGGCTTTGGACATTAGTTTTTCCTTCCCAAGACTCTGATCGGAATCTTGAGGTCTCTGAGTCTAAGCTATGTGAACAGAGCCTTAAGGAGTAATTTCCTATGACAAGTGACTTTAGCGCCTTTTTTATTTGGGGCTAACTTAAGAGAAAAACTGGTTTTTAAATCAGGAGTGAATTTATAGATATGGAATGTGTGAAGTTATCCTGCAGGCATGACAAACTGTCAAGCTACCCACCCTCGACCCAGACATAACAGAACATGGTCCAGAAGGAGACAATCCTGGGTCTCACCAGCACATTACACATCTCTCTGAGCCCCAGCTATCCCAGCTCTTGTGGGAGAAGAATGCTAGCTAACTATAAAACAAAAATAACTTATTGGGAAAAATAACTTATCGAAAGCATTGGTAAAAATACTTGAAATGTCTAACACTATAATTTTCATAACATTATAAATTTTAATCTGCACCTCTAAATTATCTGAAACTGCTTTTTACAAAATATAGGATGGGATGGCCATTATGGGTCAGGTTACCACTAATCTT
>JAAGEH010000452.1:3983479-4044563 GCA_011751065.1 Lasiurus cinereus | reverse complement strand
CATAACTAACCAAGCCACAGTGTCCCAGCACAGGGCAGACATCACTAATCAAAGACCAGTGTCTCAGCACAGGGCAGACATCATTAATCAATCCACAGCTTCTCAGCACAGGGCAGACATCACTACTCAAGCCACAGTGTCCCAGCACAGGGCACATATAACTACGCAAGCCACAGTGTCCTAGCACAGGGCAGACATCACTAACCAAGCCACAGTGTCCCAGCACAGGGCAGACATCACTACTCAAGCCAGTGTCCCAGCACAGGGCAGACATCACTAACCAAGGACCAGTGTCCCAGCACAGGGCAGACATCACTAATCAAGCAAGACATTCTTCCTACTGATTCCAAAATGTAGCTGCATAATCCCTCTCAGGAAAGGTCTCTAGATATATTCAGAGAAACAAGCAAGATACAGTACAGAGCATACAGTAGCTAACTTTTGTGTAGGAAGGAGGGGAGCATAAGATACGTATTCTCATACACTTGTATTTTATAAAGAAACATTGGAAAGATACACAGGAAAGTATTAATAGTGACTGCCTCTGGAAGAGGCAAAAAGGGAAGGAATAGGCTTTTGGGAACAGGACACTTCAGTTTTTGAATCATATCAATACACTGCCTTTTAAGTACAGATGTATTTTTACTGCTTTCAGAGAGGAAAGAGGAGGAAGAGAGGTCGAAATATCAATGATGAGAGAGAATCATTGGCTAGCTGCCTCCTGCACCCCCTTACTGGGGATCGACCCAGCAACCTGGCATATGCCCTGACTGGGAATCAAATGGTGATCTCCTGGTTCATAGGTTGATGCTCAACCACTGAGCCATACCAGTCAGGCTACACTGCCATTTTAAAAAATTAGATTTTTAAGAAAAGAAACCCCTCAACCTAGTATTACCATCAATCAATTCATCCTAAGGAGAGAAATAGACAATAAACAATGAAAACACATAAAACATACACAATGATATATGGGAGGAAGTGCTAAAAAGAAAAATAAAGCAAGACAGGGGACTTAGGAGGTGCTGAATGCAAGAAGTTGGCTTGGGTTCCAGACAATAAGACCTTGGAAGGCCCCAGTGAAATGGCACTGGGTAAATATTTTTTTTTTAATATATTTTATTTATTTTTACAGAGAGGAAGGGAGAGGGATAGAGAGTTAGAAACATCGATGAGAGAGAGACAACGATCAGCTGATCTTGCACACCCCCTACTGGGGATGTGCCCGCAACCAAGGTACATGCCCTTGACCGGAATCGAACCTGGGACCTTTCAGTCTGCAGACCAACGCTCTATCCACTGAGCCAAACCGGTTTCGGGGCACTGGGTAAATACTTGAAGGGAGACAGCCAGGCAGCTATCTGGGGGAGGAGCATTCTGGGCAGAAGCAACAGGAAGCACAAAGGCCCCGAGGCAGGAGTGAGCCTGCCAGGTTCGTTCAGGGACCTGTAAGGAGCCCATGTGGCTGGAGCAGCCAGAGCAATGGAGAGGACAGCAGAAGGAGAGTACGGAGAGACCAGACCGAGTCTGGAAGGGGACTTACAGGCCGGGGTGAAGATGCTGGTTTTCACTCCAAGTGAGCAGAGGAGTGACGCAATCCAACCTGTTTTAACAGCGTTACTCTGGCTGCCGGGTTGGGATCATGCAGGAGAAAAGTGGGGGAGACCAGTGTGGTTGTCAACCTCTCAGATGATCCCCAATAATCACCACCTCCTGGGACTTAAGCCCTTGTATAATCCTCTCTCCTTGACTAGATTTAGTGACTTACTTTGAACAGAGGGGATCGATGGGATATCCCTTTCAAGATTAAGAGATATGAAGACTGGCTTTTGTATTGGGGGCCTTTTAGCTCTCCCTCAGATCCCTCGCTCTTGCTCTAAGGAAAGTGAGTTATGTTGTGAGCAGTAACTGAGAGACCTATATGGCAGAAAACTGGTGTCCCTAAGCCAGGAGCTGGAGAGGACCTGAGGCTTGCCAAGAGCCACGTGAGTGAGGTTGGGAGTGGATCTGTCCTGAACCGAACCCTAAAATGAGTGTAGCCTCAGCCAATACCTTGCAGCAGCCTCAAGAGATCCTGAGCCAGAAACACCCAGCTAAGCTGAATGCTTGTTTTCGGCCTCTCTGGGTTGGAGTGCTTTGTTACCTGGCAATAGCTCACTGTAACAACCAGTTAGGCAAGTTCCATCATCTGAGCAGGAGCTGGCAGGGGTCGGAATCAGAGTGCTAGCAGGAGGTGGTTGGATTCTGGGTACGTTTTAAAGTAGTGTTAACTGCATTTACCAACATGTGCGAGAGACAAGGTGAAAGGAAAGGACAAAAATCAATCTGTGGTTTTTGACCGGAGCGAGTGAAAAACTGGAATTGCCATTATAAAGATGATAAACGCTGAGAAGAGAGGCTGGCGCTGGGAGGGACATGGGGCAGTTGCTATCTGGACTCAATTTTGTACGTGTGTAGCTTGAGATGGCTCTGAGACATCCATGGACAGCCAAGAAGCCGTCAGATAAATGAGTCTAGGGCTTGAGGCTACGATGCATATTTGAGACTTCAGCAGATAATAATTACTCGTTTATTTATTAATATCAGAGAGAGGAAGGGGGGAGAGAGGGAGAGAGAAAGAAAGAGAGAGATGCAATTAATGATGAGAGAAAATCATGGATCAGCTGCTTCCTACATGCCCCCAACTTGGAACTGAGCCCACAATGCAGGCATGTGCCCTGACCGTAAATGGAAGCATGACCTCCTGGTTCATGAGTCGATGCTCTACCCAGCAGAGCTGCTTCCCGTTTTTATTAACAGTGGTTCATCTTCTGGGCCCAACCTACCTCACTTTCTTGAGTAAAGTCCAGGGCGTCTTCTCCTGATGCCAGCAGGGTGTGGAGAATTCGCTGTTTCACTTGTTCCCACTCGACCAGCATTGACTCTCGATGGTACTCCTCAGCCATGCCAAAGGTCTGTCCGGGCCGAGCAGAGAGAGGCAGCCCAAATGAAAAAAGCAAAGAGCATAGTTTCCATTCAGCCCCGGCCCCCCGATCTAGCATTTGTCCATAAGTAGAGGTAAAGCATTAAAAATTACCCTTAAAGAGTTCATTGACACGTGTCTGCAATATACCATTTTATCAAATCTAACACATGAAAAATGTTTAATTGGGATAAAATACACATCAACAAAATTTACCACCCTGAGCATTTTTGAGTCTAGTCAGTGTCCTGGGTACATTCACACTGCTGTGCAACCGTCACCACCTCCATCTCCAGCTCTCTCTCCATCTTGCAGAACTGAAATTCTGGACCCACTAAACCGTGACTTTCCATTCCTTCCTCTCCCTAGCCCCTGGCAACCACCACTCTGTTTTCTGTCTCTATGACTGACTCTCTGGCCACCTCACAGAAGTGGAATCATCAATATTTGCCCTTTTGTGATGGGCTTATTTCATTCAGCATAATTTCTTCAAGGTTCATCCATGTTGTAGAATGTGTCAAATTCCCCTTCCTATTCAGGCCAAATAATAATATTCTATTGTATGTATATACTATAATGTGTTTATCCAGTTATCTATTCATAGGTACTTCAGTTGCTCGTTTCTACCTTTGGGTTATTAAGAATAATGCTTGCTATGAACGTGGGTATACAAATATCTCAAGTTCTTGCTTTCAAATCTTTGGGGTATATACCCAGAGTGGAATTGCTGGATCACATGGTAATTCTGTTTTAATTTTGTTGAGGGATTGTTCCCATCAAGGCTGTATCATTTCACAATCCTATCAACAGTGCACAGAGTAGAGTTCTAATTTCTTTACATCCTTGTCAATACTTATTATTGTGTTGTTTTTTTATAGTAGCCACCCTAAATGGGTGTTAGGTGACATCTCGTGGTTTTAATTTGTATTTCCCTGATGATTAATGATGCTGAACATCTCTTCATGTGCTTATTAAGACCAATGTAGGGTGGAAGATAATATAATAACACAATGAACAAGAATAAACTGTTTCACATACCCACAACTGTAAACCAACTTCTGCCTCACCCTGTATATTTTTCAAACCTCTGAAATTAGGCTACCTATTACAACTGACAGCATGTCAGTTTATTTTCTCTGTAGTACATGAAATGATGCATTATAAAATCAACGCTAAAGATTTAATAAGCATCTAAGATAAGAAGACAGAAAAAACAAAAGTGTCTTCATTTTTTAAAGAAAGTCATATTTTCATAGGAGGAAGCAAACCAGTAAAAGAAAAGCAGAGCCTTCTATGGTGAGGTTTCCTACCCGCCTACTCCCAGTCACCACTGACATGTCTGGCAAACCTCACTCCTGTCTACTGCTGACACTGCAGTTGTTACCAAAACAAAGGCACCCAGAAGGAAAAGAAAAGAGGGACAGAAGAAAGAATTAAAGAAGGAAAAGAGGGAGGGAAGAAGACAAGGTAAAACCTCTGAGGAGGAAATTAGAGCAACTTACAGAGATATACTGAATCATGACCATTCTTAGCCTATTCTTCTTTAATTGGCAGAACAAGTCCGTATCAACCTAATCCTACCTTTCAAAAAGCCATTTCATCTACCACATGATTACAATCAGACTGGCATCCAATTAGCCGCACCGAGGGAAGGAGCATCGGTAATGCCTGCTTTATTTTTGGCAATGCAGATCATTTATACTGATAACAACCATATAGAGGTGAGCTTTGGAAAACTGTCAGAAAAATTACATATACTCTTCTCACAAATGGGATGTCTGACTATGGACCAATATTTATTGAAATGTAAAAAAGAAGCACACCAGAGTTGCACAAAAATGACTAGGAAGAAGGCTGGCACATCCTGAAAGCTTGATCTAGCAATGGACCCCTTTTTTAATATGCATCCTGAGGACACAAGGAGAAATGGCTGTCGCAAACTTTAAAGTCAGTGTCCCACCTACTTTTCTTTAGCGAGTCAGGCGGAATGGACTGCTCCAGCCAGTTAGCCTGGACTGAAGAAGTAAAGAAAAATCGTTTTCTCTTGTTATATTAATGAAGTTATATGTGAAAGCTATATATTTTGAATAGAGAACAGTATGTTAGAATAGAAAGTTGGGGGTGAGAAGAGGGATTTCCTAGAAGATATCCAGAAATAGTGTACAAGTGAATCTCAATTTCTTCTAAAATTCTTCCCATTTAGTGGTCAGACCAACCACCTCCTCAGTCTTGAGCCTCTCTCAGCAATGGACCATGGAGGGCCCTGAGGCACGAGGACCAGGGTGTGTAGAAATAAGGAGGCGGGGCAAGGCTTGCCAAGCTCGCCACAGCCAGTGAGGCACGGATAAAGCTGGCACTAACCCAGGACATACACAAGCGTTTTTCTCAAGGACAAGAATGGCAGAGTAGGAAAGGAAGTTGAAGAAAACAGACAATACACCATCCACAGATATTGCTGGAGAGGATGGGGGAAGCAGACTTCCAGCATCATGTAAGGGTCAAGGTGCCAACAAGCGGGGATTAACCAGCCCATGAAACAGGCTGCCCACCCGTGTGCCAAGAACTCTGGGGTCTTGAATACAGGATGTATTCTGAAAACTGGCAGCTTTCTGGGCTCCCATCCTCGGATAGATCGGAGAGGTATGCCAGCTTCTCATTTGGAAACAACCCCACAACCTGAATAAACAGCACGGTGGTTCCATTCATCATGAGCGTGATAAGAAGCCGCAAATAAAAATGAATGGCCCCACATTAAAATTCTCTTCCCTTGACCATGCCGGCCCCAGCTTATCTTAATTACATTAGAGATAATGGAACATCCAATTTGTGGGCTAATCAGGAATGATCAGCCACCCATCTGCCCTATTCCAGATGATTCCCTTTAGATCCCTCTGATGGATTAGGTGCAAAGAAGAATGTCAACTAGGGGAGCTCATGAGAAAATCAGCAGTCCCACTCAAATAAAAACTATGAGAGGAGGACAGTGGGGGCTGGAGGTCCGGTGGGTGCAGGGAACAGGAACAAAAAGGCAAGAAACCCAAGGGAAGAAGAAGGAATGAGCAGGAAGGGCGTGCAAAGGTCTAAAATTAAAAGAAGACAGAACCAACCATAGAAAATGTCGAAGCAGTTATGTGTGGGAATACAGCTCTTTGAACACAGTTAAGAGAGGAAGGCAGGGAGAGGACTGGGCAACTGAATGGAGAACAGGTGGGGAGCACTCAAACCCCTTTTTTCATAAAGGGAAGAGGGCAATATGCTTTGACTTCTTATTGAGCTGTTGCTGGCTTTTAGACACTCCACATATGTTCTGATTATGTTGTTCTGTTTTTGCTGGGATGCACCACATGGAAAAAGATAGGACACATTTGTGGTTTCGTAGCTTGTTTTCTTGGCATTTAAAGCAGGACATTGGCATGTTAGTCAAACATGAAATTACCACCAAAACGCCAGGAAGCCGCTCAGCCAGCGTTTGAAAAATGACTCCTGCTTAGCGGCAATTTCCCAGCGTCCGGACAGGGGAAAGGTCTCCCCGAGGCTGGCTTCTGACGGGGAAAAATCTCCCCGACAAACACATATGCAGGCGTTTTGCACTGTGGTATGTCACTTAAATGTTTTGGCTGGCTGCACATTTAGTCTCAGTATGGCACAATGTTCAGAGGCTGCCAATTCTGGAAGCGCATTCCACAGGGTAAGTGGATTAATAAGGCTCGGTAGCATCCGACCGCCCTAATTTTATTAGCCCTTTACAGCAGGAGAATCAAAGTTGGCGGCTCATTCAAAGTGTGAACAAAAAACAAATTTCAAAAAAAAATATTTTCAAATCCAAATCAAGCGAGTTTCTCTATTTCTGGAAATAAGTATTGTTGCCAAAAATACAATTAATAAAATTTTAGGGCATTTTACTCTGGTAATTAAACATGTTAGTCATTTTGGAACATTTTCTTATAAAAGAGAGCTAGCAAGCCCCCTGCTCCCTTATCTCACAGCAACCCACTGAGACACTTCTACCTCCTGGGACATTTCAGTGAACCATGGTGAGAAGCAGCTTTTTTCCACTTTATTCCTTTTTACATAAATAAAACAGACATGTACTTCACTTGAGATGAGGATTGCATAAGTAAACGGCAAAACGAAGTTCTCTTTCACCCCTCCTCGCCTTTGCAGATGCACCCGTTGCTGGGAGACCAGCCGCACTTGTAGAACCAACTCCACATGATTGATAATCTTCCTCCTCCCTCCCTAAAAGACTCCGGGGGCCGGAAAACAGCTTACTCAATAATGGGAGCTTTGGGAAAGGTTTTTATCTTTTAATCCTTGTCAGAAACAAGTAGAGATAACTCACGTGTTAGTAAAATAAGCAACCTTTGAGTATCCGGAGGGAATGCTTGTTGCAGAATATTGCTGCACGTGTAATGACTGTCCTGGCTGATTTATTTGCTACTCTTTCAAGGAGTAGTAAACAAATCTTTTGTTTTTTCAAGAGCTTGGAAAAATCATTATTGTAGAAGGCAGCATATAGAATAAGATCTTAAAAAAAAACAAAAAAAAAAACAGCCAAGACCGGTTTGGCTCAGTGGATAGAGCGTCGGCCTGCGGACGGAAAGGTCCCAGGTTCCATTCCGGTCGGGGGCATGGACCTTGCTTGCGGGCACATCTCCAGAGTGGGGTGTGCAGGAGGCGGCTGATCGATGTCTCTCTCTCATTGATGTTTCTGACTTTCTATCCCTCTCCCTTCCTCTCTGTAAAAAATTAATAAAATATATTTTAAAAAAAGAAAAGAATGAATCTTGCCCTGACCAGTGTGGCTCAGGTGATTGGAGCGCTGTCCCTTACACCAGAAGGACATGGGTTTGATTCCCAATCAGGGCACATACGGTTACCTAGGTTTTGGGTTCAATCCCCAGCCAGGGTGCATACAGGAGACAACTGATTGATGTTTCTTTCTCATCTCTTTCTCTCTCTTAGATGTTTCTCTTTCATCTCTCTCTCTCCTCCTTTCCTCTCTTTCTAAAAAATCAATTAAAAATAAAAATACGAGATCTTGCAATTTACAACAATGTGGATGGACCTGGTGGATATTATATGAAGTAAAATAGTCAGATATAGAAATATCATGTGATTACACTTATATGTGGAATTTAAGAAAACAAAACAAATGAACAAATAAAACAAAACAGAAAGATTCACAGATACAGAGAATAGGAAAACAAACCTTCAGTTATTTAAAAAAAAAAAGTCATAGGCCCTGGCTGGTTTGGCTCAGTGGATAGAGCATTGGCCTGTGGACTGAAAGATCCTGGGTTCAGCTCCAGTCAAGGGCACATGCCCTGGTTGTGGGCTTGATTCCCAATGGGAGGCATGCAGGAGGCAGCCAATTAAGGATCCTCTCTCATCATTGATGTTTTTATCTCTTCCCGCTCTGAAATCAATAAAAATACATTTAAAAAAAAAAGTCACAGGAATGTAATGTACAGCATGGGGAAAATAGTCAATATTACTGTAATAACTATCTATGGTGATCGGTTACTAAATTTATTGTGGTGATCATGATAAATGTTGAATCACCATGTTATATATCTGAAACTAGCATAAACTGTGTCAACTATAATACAAACAATAATAAAAATAAAAGGTAGCACAGAAAGTCGACTTGGGTGATAAAAGGAAAAGAAATTGAGGGAAATTATCCATGATCATAATTGCCTCTCTGAACTGCTGATTCAGTAGAAACCAAAATACTACTTTTTCCTGTAACAATGAAACCAAAGAACTGTCTGGCCCTTACATGTAATTTAAGGTTAATTTAGTAACTAATCGATAGTCGTGTTTCAGATACATTTCGGTCACTAAGTACACATGGAAGTACAAGCATGATGTTTTCCTGCAAACAGTTCCTGCAGAACTCCTTCTGTGCGCTCACTGTCCAGGGAGGAGTGCTGGGCCCTGGGCACAAGCTCCAGCTTCCAGAACCTTCTCCCGGGACACAAGGCCGCCCTCACCTCAGTAGTATGTTACACTCACCCTCTTCCGGGACTCCTCAATGGCGGACAGCAGGGCATTGTCCTTCTCATTCTTCAGGAAGCCCTACGAAAGGGGGAGAAACGACACAACTTAAGTTCAAATTAACCTTCCACACGCCAAGAGTACACTGTAAGGAAAAAAAGTCCCATTACAGATCTTCCATCCTGCCCACTTTACCCCTCAAAACACTCTCTCAACTCAAAAAATATCAGATTTTTTTTAATAGACATTTCCTAGTTTCTTTCATTGTGGGAGCACATGATGACTGGCAGAAGGTCAAGTCCCCATGAAACAGTAGTGTAAAGTCTCATGCCCTACACACATACAATGTGAACAGTCAGGGGTGTCCTTCAATTCGTAAATGGCTCATATTATAGATACAGACACAGCTTTGGCTACACAGCCAGTCACAGTGCCTCTACTGTTCCTTTATCTATATTTCTATCTAGCTACCTTTCTATCTATCTACCTTTCTTTCTTTTAGGTGAAAAGGCCACTTATTTCATGCCTACAACATGTATTTATTATTGATCTGTTTCTCTGTTGCTTTCAATGAATTCTTCCATTTCTTCCTAAGATTGAGGAAGCCTCACGATCTACTTGCCTGGATGGTTTTCACTTGTTTGTCAATGACTGGGATACCCGAAAATTCATTCAACATTGCTGCTGGGGGTCTGCCACATGCGCACCCTATTTCAAGCCTGATGACACCGCTGCTTGTTTAATACGGGTGGCGTGAGGAGGAGACAGCCCCGTTTGGTGTAACATGCACACTTGCCCACATGGCAATGGCCCCATAAACCAGAGCACGTACAGGAGTGGGCAGTCTGTGGCCATTCTCTGGCCATGGCAGGGGAGCCAGACAAAAGTGATGGGAAGGATTTTAATGAAGGACTTTGTTTATATCCTTCACAGCACACGACTACATCAAGTCGACAAACTCTTCTGAAGAATTTCCATTCTTGAGTGGTCTTCGGCTTTCGTGTCACAGTTGCAACCACTGTCACTGAAAGCTGGTCCCGGACAAAGAGCCGATATAAATGGTGCTGTGAGGCACCTTATCCTGGAGGCTGCTGCCATGGGAAGCAACTGTCACATCAGGGGAGGGGACCAGGAGGGTGATAACCACTGCCTGCCTAGGCCTGGTCTTTTCAATTCTTTTTGGTTGGGGTGGGAGGGGCTATGCCAACTGCCCCACCCCTCACTGGGCTTCCTCTGCTCTTTCCAATCAACGACCAGCCTCTCCCATTCTCTTGACTGCACCCATGTCTACATATAACCCACATACACATACACACCAATAAAACACAAATGCAAAGCAACAATCAGACACATTTGTTTTAAAGCAACATACTGTAAGAAAATTTTAAAAGTTTTTTTAAGAAATTAAATTTTAAGTAGTAGTTAAGAAAGAAAAAGAAGAAGAAAAGATATTGCTCTGGGCAGATTATTTTCTTTCTTAAAATATTCATCACCATTATGTACCTCAACAATTAGGCTTTCTCTACAGCACAAACTGAGCCCATAAGAGAGAGAGAGTTTGAATTTTTCATCTTTTATTCCTTTCTAAAATGAAACACTAAAATAGGCTACAACTCACATTTTATTAAAAAAAACCAAACACATTTTTGGTGACTATCTTTTGAAAAGAACCTTAAAATGTTTAGGCAAATACTGCTGGGTCTGTGCACCATCTAGTGGCAGTCTGTTTCTTTTCAGGACAACAAGAAAAAAAACAAATGGAAGAATTAAAAAGTTGGGCAGAAAAAGACCTGCCTCAGCCCATGCTTTCTTTCTACAGGTCTCTTCCTCAGTTTCCCTTTTCCACCCGTTTCCTTTTCTTCCAGCTGTCCTGTGAGACACCTCTCATCCCAGAGAGATACTTTTAGGACTTATCATAAATGGGTTTTCTGGAGAGGTGAGCTGGGCAGGAAGGGAGGTGCCTTCTGTCACTGGGTGGGGATCCCTGCCCCAGTGAGGACCCCTGGTCATAGAGAAGGCCCACCTTCCACGCGGAGAAGGCCCACCTTCCACGCACAGATGCCAGTGGTCTACCCGAGACCCTCAGCGCTCCTCATCACTAACATCCCCTCTTCATGCCAACAAGCACGTTTGAATTGCTCAGAGGCTCCCACCCAAGCCTTCTATGTAACCTTCTCAATAAGGACCAGTCCATGGGCATCTGCAGGCCTGCAAGGTGAGATAACCACTCCTGATGTCCCCATCGGTACACTGCTCCTCTCAGCCAGGGTCCTGCAAAGGAGCCTCTTCTAACTGGCTCCTTGAATGGGTTTGGGCTTCAAGCTTTCTCTCCCATATTATAGCTGCCATTCGGGAAGCAACTGAGGGTCAGACACTGCTCCGTGCAACGCAAAGACGGTATTGCTAACCTTTTAACAAATGGAAGAGTGGGCATGATCACCCTACTCTTACCCTTCCCCTCCACTCCGTTTTATGGGTAAGAAACAGATTTCAGCATTTAATGTGACCAAGGGTTCCCCACCAGGAAGAGGCAGCGGCAGAATTTTAACTCTCATGAGACCGACTGTTTCTGAGATACTTAGGGAACCGTAAACGTAAAGAAAAACCTTTTTATCTCTAAAAGGAGAGTCCAGGAGGGGAGCAAAAAAGCCGTAAAGTGGTTTTCTTCATCAGTTACTAGTTACCCTTCAAAGATGATGTTGAAAGCTCAGAGAATACTAGCCCCAAAACCAGTACCAATAGGAGCTAACCCCCATGGGTATGGTGATTCCTGCGTTCTACATCTTTGTTACACACATCTGGTTATAGTCCTCACCTTTAACCTAATTCTAGACTCTCTCAATACGACTTAACTGGACCATACTTCAAAGTGTGTTCTTAATATAGGTTTGTACTAGACTTACCGGGGTGATCACTTCGTAAATTATATAAATGTCTAATCTGAAACTAATATAATACTGTATGTCAACTGTAACTGAAAAATTAAAAAATGTTAACTTAAAAAAATAGATTAAACTTTTAAAAAACTGTTAGTTTCCAGAGCTTCTACCAACTCTCAAATGATATTAAGATCACCTGGTTTGTAAGTAGCAAAGCTCAGACTTAAAATCCAAATTTTCTAACCCCTTTTCACAGTGGATAAACAGATGTAATGCTTGTATTATTTATTTAATCCTTTCTTCCTCCTACTTCACATTGTAAAGTTTTTGGCATTTCTTTACAACAATGCTATTCAAAATGTGGGTCAGGACCCATAATTGGATCACGAAATCAACCAGCAATTTTTTAAATGAAATCGAATACTACAGAGATATTTGGTATGGGTAAATACTGTGTTGTGGAACTTCATGTACTTATGTGTGTGTATGAAGTGGGTTATTGCATAAAATGTATTTCTTATTATGGGTCACAGGCAAAAGAGCTGGCAATTACTGCTCTAAAGGTCGACTCTGTAGCGTTCCAAAATATTAATATTTATTGCCATGGAACAATAAACACCGTACATCTGTCCAAGCAATGTACTCAGTTACGTGTTCCGCCTTTAACAGAGGAAGCGGACTGCCTTGCACTGTGTACTGGCTGAGAACAACCCAGAATGTAACCCCAAGGTAAGTTGATTTGCCTATCAAATGTGGGGTCACATCTCAGGGACCTGGCGCCAAACTGGCTTTAAAGTAGTTCAGGTTGAGAAAGATGGGCCTGAAAATGCACCACTTTTAATCATTTTGCAGACTTTGGTTTCCAGAAGACAAGTGGCAGCTAATGCCAACTGAAGAAAAAGAGAACGAGCAAAAGGATGTTTGTTTTTGTCAAATGGCCAAATTCTCTTAGCTTATTTGCTTTCCCAAAGTGAGAACTGTAAAAAATAAGGGTCTCTGTGAGAAAAATGTCAGTATACACTTCAGCATGGAAAATAACACGGCAAATAAGAGCCGGCACTGATTCTTTCACATGTCTCTTTCCCACCTCCTTCAAATAAGTGATCTGTTAGTTACATAAACGGTTTGAATGGAAGAACACACATTTCCTGACCAGCATTAAAAGATAAAACGGAAAAAGATAAAATAATGACTCTAAGATAAAATAACAAAGCAAAAGCCACACTTTACATGGCTCTCAAAAAACAAAAAGGCCATTCCCTGCCTCTTCCTCTTCACGAGACCAAATGGCAATCCACTCGGTCAAAACTGACAGTGAGGCACCACAGCAGGCCAGCCTCTGTGCCAGAGGAACCTGACATAAGATAAAAACACATGGTGGGAGCAGTTAAGTCTTGTATCCTCTCCCATTTAACACATACACTATATACAAAACAGGAAACCTGTAAGCAACATTCCGTATCAAATAATACAAACAACTGAAAGCAGTAACAGTAGAAAATGGTCATTTGGTTCAAAATAACCTTGCCGAGATACAAGCAATAGCTAGGACAGCAATGAGATGAAATGAAAAATAAGCAGAGAGAAAAAAAAAACAACTTAAAAAAACAAACACAGAATAATGAAGAGGGTCTGCTCCAAGATGAAACAAGAATTCCAATACGCACTCTAAGTTCTCATTAGATTTCCAGGCGGTGAATGGAGAAATGTCCAATTTCCCTAAAGACAAAGTATTTTTGCTTCGGCTCCTTCTCAGGAAGATGTCTACTCCCTCAACCTCTCCCAAACCGCCCTCCCAATTTCTGAACGAATGGCCTCTTCTGCAGCCTTCTCTTGGGTGAGGTTTTTACGAAGGTAAACTGTCACTTTAAGGAGAAGGTGAGGGAGGACAGAGCAAGACACGGCTTGAGGATGAGCACACAGAGATCGCGGTCCTGCAGCCCGGGGCTCATCAGATGGCGTGGACACTCTTCATCAGCTCCCTTTGGGGTGCCTGGAGAGAGCACCTCAGGGAATTTCTCAGGTGGAAGAGATGTTCATTGTTGATAAAACCCAAAAGATGAAGAGAGACATTTTAAAGCCAGGGCATTTTCAGGATTTGGGAAACTTACATTGGTTATAGCACATTTGGTTATCGTCTTAGACCAATATTTAATGGAATAAAATAAGAATACATAAGATGTCAGCTTAAAAGGCCCACAAGATGAGGGCATGCGTGGGGGGATGGGGGGACAATGGGGAGATAATGACACATTTGTAATACTTTAATCAATAAAGGGGGGAGGGGGAAAGGCCCACAAGAGCCCTAGCCTGTTTGACTCAGTGGATAGAGCGTTGGCCCACAGACTGAAGGGTCCCAGGTTCGATTCTGGTCAAGGGCACATGTCTGGGTTGCGGGCTCAATCCCTAGTGGGGGGAGGGGGTGTGTGTGTGCAAGAGGCAGCTGATCAATGAATCTCTCATCATTGATGTTTCTATATCTCTCCCTCTCCCTTTCTCTCTGAAATCAATAAAGAAATATATATATATATATTAAAAGACCCATGAGAGACTGAATCTCCTTTTGCAAGGAATACAGACTGAATAGAGAATCAAGACTTTATTCTCCTCCTTAGATATTTAGAGTAAGTCCCACTGCTTGTTTTCTGCAAAAATAATAATAATAATAATAACAACAAATAAATAATATTTTAATGTGTTTTTTTAAATTACTTTTTTACAGAGAGGAAGGAAGAGGGATAGAGTTAGAAACATGGATGAGAGAGAAATATCGATCAGCTGCCTCTTGCACACCCCCTACTGGGGATGTACCCGCAACCAAGGTACATACCCTTGACCGGAATCGAACCTGGAACCTTCCAGTCCGCAGGCCGATGCTCTATCCACTGTGCCAAACTGGTTCCGGCAAATAAATAATATTTTAAATAATTTTTTCACAGACTGAATTAAAATATCTATCGTTAAAACTACCCCTGCAGAAAGCAGTGCTGAGCTGGCAGAGCTGACATGGCCCATTGCAATCCGTTTTTAATGTCGCTGTATGATTTCTCCCTGTGCCCTAAGCACAAGCCTCGCTGCTCTCACGCAGCAGGTGGCAGCAGACCCTGCAAGAGTGGCTGCAGAGTCCCACCGTTTGCCAGCTCTGCAGCTCCATGGGCCGCAGGCAGCTCTGGAGCCACAGGTGGCAGACCTTGGCTCTATCACACGGTGCTGCATGGGCACCAGGCCATCTGTCACTGCCAAGCTGCAGGGTCCCATTTTGTACATGGTTTCTGCTCCTGGGCTAAACAAAGGGTCACAAACCTATGTGATGGATTTGGGTTCATTAAGGCAAAAGGAATCATTTGCTCTCCATAATTCAAACTGGTTTACAGGCTGGTCTACAAGTTCTCAGAAAGAGGAAAACTCAAAGTGTGCAAGAAAATTCGACACTCAAGAATACACGGCTGCCAAAACCGGTTTGGCTCAGTGGATAGAGCGTCGGCCTGTGAACTGAAAGGTCCCGGGGTTCGATTCCTGTGAAGGGCATGTATCTTGGTTGTGGACACATCCCCAGTAGGGGGCGTGCAGGAGGCAGTTGATCAATGTCTCTCTCTCTCATTGATGTTTCTCTCTATCCCTTTCCCTTTCTCTCTGTAAAAAAAAATCAATAAAATATATTTTTAAAAAAAGAAGAAGAAGACACGGCTCAGAGAAATACCTCCTCCAGGACCAGCACTCTGACTTAAGTATACTGGCACGCCTGGTCCCTTCAAGGGCATGCCAATATAGCCATGAGACGATTCCAGGTCACCCGAGCCTTCTAGAAAAAGCCACCCACTTTTGAGAAAGCCATTCATGTGAGTCTAAGTGCTTTTTGTGAACCCTCCCTATTATCCTCCCCTTCCCAGCAAAATTGGAAGGGAGGGAAGAAAGGAAAGAAAAGATCTTAGAGCAAAAAAACAAACACACACACACACACACACACACACCGACTTTCCAAGATTTTCAGCACTGGGTAAAGAAATGACCCAGAAGGGAGTCCTCCTTGAGAATGGAGATGTGCCATTCCTGTGGTACAGGAGGAAGGGGTGCAGGGGTGGAGGTAGCACACCTCCTTTGTCAACACAATGTGGGCACCTAACTACTAGGCGCCTCTTCTTACCTCTACAACAAGGCCTCAGGCTAGGGCTGCACCCTTGGAGGGGCCATTTCAGCCTCCTGTGCTATAGCTGCAAAGCCATTTCTGCCCTTTTAGGGCATTCCTGCTATCTGCTACCTCTGTCTGGCCGTCCAGGAGAGAAAGACAATCCAGCCAGCTCAGTCACTGGGTGGGAGACCCCGTGCAGAGGGGAAGCCAGCAGTGAGGGAGTAACATAAATGGATAAAACAGTGAGTGATCGACATTTGGGCGCTAGTGGGGGAAAACGCTTCTCAGCAGAATCCCCGTCCTCCCAAATCCAAGGAACCCTGAAGTCCTCTTCCAGGGTCAGTGAGTAGCCCTCCTGCTGGTCAGCAGGTCTGGGGAGAGGATGGATTTCTCAACGCTCATGGTGCACCCCCTTCCAGAAATTAGCCAGAGCCGCACCCGGCGAGAGGGCCGTCCCCGCTGCAGCAGAGCAGAGGATAGGCTGCAGGGCTGGGCTGGTGCCGGCCCTCCTCTCTCTCCACTCCACTCCTGGAACTGGGGTGGGGTTGGGGGGCTCAGGGCGCAGGCACACTAGGAGCCAAGAAAGGGGGAGGGACCGCAGCCAGCCAAATGCTCCCAGACTGCTGAGGTGGCCCCAGGGGAGGAAGCAAGGACAGAGTCAAGCTTTTTATCTTCTCCCTGCCACCCCCACCCCAATTGCTAATTCCGGGGGACACAGACCAGAGAAGATTCTGGAGAAAACTTTCCCATCCGGCTCTGCAGAGAGAACACCGCAGTGTGCCAAAGCGTGCGTGGCTCAGCCAGAGGTACGCACAGCTCTCAAAACCCTTATGCCACAGCCACTCCAACGTGATGGGAAGCTAAAGAGGACGCGTTAAGGGACAATAAAAAAGGCTCTAATATTCCTCCGAGGAACTGACTTCCACCTTGAAGATGGAATGTGGATGAGTCCACATTCAAAGAACTTCGGGTACTAACACTGCATTGCAGTGTAAAAAGAAATGGAAATGCATCCATAACGGCCTTTATTGTGACCACCATCCCCTCCCCTGCCCCTCCAACCCACGCTAGGACAACTCCTGAAAACAACGCTGTATTCTCTTTTAAACCAACAAACCCCCAGCTCCCCTGCTTTGTCAGATGGGGTGTCCTCTCCCTTGGGGATCAGGAAACAAAAGCAAGATTGGGGCTGTCAGGAGGGCAGCCGGGAGAGGGTGTGTCTCCCAGCCGGCCAGGTGGGAGCTGAGCGGTTTGGCGGGGCTGCTTTCCACAGAGTCCGGGTTACGCCTCGGGCTCTCTTCAGCCAGCACACGGAGCGCTATCAGCGAAGGCAAGGTTTGGGCACCACGTGCCCCATTCACTCCCCGCTGGGCCTCGGTGTCCGCCATGCACGCTGCAGTGGAGGATCACAGCTCCTCCCATGGTGCAGCACAGCTTATGCCCATGGCACCGGAGGCCTGGTCATCACGGCTGTCGGCAAAGGGCACCCTGGTTTTCCTGCAGTTCCCTCCAGTTCAGAAATGCTTTCTTCATTGTAATGCATCTGTCTGGAGACCAGCAAAACCAACAAGGAAAACAAACAGGAGTGCTTCCCTTCGATCGCTCCCCACTGTTTAAATGGCGTTTGTCACGGTGCTCCCCTGCCAACAGCTTGGGGTTTCACTCTCTCTCCAAACCTTCCCCAAGTCTGAAAACGCTCTGATTTCACCCTGCCACACTGCGGGAGGGACCACTCACCACTGTCACCACGGGCACACAAAACGCAGAGCGCTCCTTAGCGGGAGGGACAAACGCAAGCCCCGGGAGGAGAGAGGGCAAGACCGTTTTTCAAACACAAACTGCCCGAGACGGAAGGGAAGCTAAGACCTTTCACCCAGCCCAGCCATGAGGAGGAGGAGGAGGAACCTAGAGTGAAAGGGCACGTCAGAATGCCACTCCATCAGAATGCCACTCCATCAGAATGCCACTCCATCAGAATGCCACTCCATCAGAATGTGACGCCCGTGCCTCTCCCAGGAGACCTTTGCCCTTCGTGTCCAGCCAACACAATGGACCTAAAAACTTGACCTGCAGGTTTATCTTCTTCTTCTTTTTTTAATCCTCATCTTAGGATATTTTTTTCACTGATTTTTAGAGAGTAGAAGGGAAAGGGAGAGGCAGAGAGAAACACCGATGTGAGAGAGATACATATATTAGTTGCCTCCTGCATGCCCCGAGCAGGGCTGGGAGCCTGCAACCCAGGTACATGCCCTTGACCGGAATCAAACCCGGGACCCTTCAGTCCACAGGCCAACGCTCTATCCACTGAGCCAAACCAGCTAGGCAGTATATCTTATTTTTAAATGTTTGTTTATAAGTGATAAATTTATAAATGCACATCATCTCCTACCACAGGCCCCGGAAGACTCCATCCACAGCTCAATGAGTCATTTCTGGCAAGCTCAACCCATAGATCTATCAGTTACCAGTAAACCCACAAAAGAAAGATGGAGTCAAATGCAGACAGAGGCACAGCATCGACCAGGAGTCAGGTGGCCTGGATTTAGGGCAAAATTGAGTGTTTTCCAGATTTGTAACCTTGAGAAAGGTTGTTTCACTACAGTAAATCTTGCTTCACCTAACTGTAAGATGAGCTGGTTGTACTACAAAAACTCTGAGGCCAGCTCCAGAAATTCCGACTCCATGACAGGTGGGAACAGTAAGAAATGAGCACAGTCACTAACACTATAGCCATAGCTCACTTCCAAAATAATCCGCACCTTGCATCACAAAAGAAATAGAATCGATGTTGGTTTTGAAAGCAGCAGACATATATTTTATATATAAAATTACCAAACCCACAAAGAATGAGAACGAAAGTCAGAATCAAACATGAGTAACATTCTCATAGGAATGCCAGTTTCATCTGGCATAAAGGAGCAGCATCCTGTCTTCTGCTTGCTCAATATCCATCTTGCACTGGAAGGAGTAAGTGTCTACATTTTAAAAAAGAACAAGGGGGCACAAAGCAATGGATTGCAGAAGTGCTGATAGAAAATACCTGTTTAAAATCTTACTTCATTCCTATTTGCCAACCATTTCTTGAAAAGCATTCATCGGAAGCTACCTGGGTATAAATGCTAATTAAGTCTTTACTTCAGGAACATCCCAAAATGTCTACCTTCCAACAGAATAAAAAGTAGCTGCTGCAAATTGGCAAAGACCGTGTGACGAGGGAGACTTGAACCCGGACTGAAGGAAGATAGCTCGCGTGCGGTCACCTCTGCCACAGAGCGAGCTCCTGGTGCCGCCATTTCCTTTCCTCCTCCCTGCCATCTTAGTGCCACCACCATGCGTCCGAGCGGGCCGGCAGGCGTGCCTGCTTATCTGCATGATGCCACTCACTGCCAGAGCATGCAAAGGTTTGCTCTGAACACATTTTTTTTTTCTTCTGTAGCCAAAAGAGCCAGCCCCTGACTCTGCACTGCCAGCCAGACTAAAATTTCATGAGAAAACTGACAAGCATAGAGTCAAGCAATTTGGGAAACCCCTACAAGTCCCAGAAAGGGGAGCCCCTTCCCAGCAGCCCAACTTGGGTCGCCCATGGTGGAGGCAAAGAAAACGGGACGCACCTGGGCCTCTGCTGTGTCCCTGGGCACCTGCTACCCAGCTCCCATCAACCAGAGAAAGAAACCTGACCAGAATCTCCACCCAAGTCCTAGTGTAGACATTTCAAAGGCTGTCACCTCCCATGCCGTCCAACCAAACATTGCATGCACGCGAAGCTGCAAGTCAAATGCAGCTCTGATTTGCTGCCCTCACACTTTTATTTCAAGTGCAAGCCTTACAAAAGCGAAGGAGAGGGACTCCTTTTGCATTTTATGCATCTATATACCATGTAGCTAAACAATTAATGTATTAAATGTCCCTCTTGGGGTTAAAAAAACAAACAGAGATCTAGGCTTTTATGCTGCAAGCGTAAATAAGATTTCTGCAAGCTTTATGGAATCTTTGTAGGATTCTAAACAGGACAACCAACCCTTCGATTTCAGTGAAAAGACTGATATGAAAATCCTCCTCTCTGGTTTCAAGAGCATCTATTAATTAGAAAACAGCACTCAGTGAACACGGTGAACAGCAGCTAGTGCCACCAGACCTGGAAGAACAGCTGGTTTTATAAATTTGATGGCAAGTTAAAAGGCTTCTCCAAAAACCATTCTGTGAAGATTCAACTCCTGGAACAGCCACTAAGGCCTTTTGAGCAAATTCTTCATGGTGCAGTTTACTGTAAATATACACTTATTATAAATCTTAAGGGTTAAGGACCTTTAAAACGATACACACACAAATCAAAGTTAAAATCCACTTGTTTCCTCTAAGTAACAGCATGAAGGAACAAAGGAATTAGCCCAGTCAAATCCAATTAATTTTAAAAATCAAGATTTCTAAGCTTACAATTGCAAACCAGAGTTTTCCACAAGTAGCTTTGAAGTGAAATTAAACAGAAGGCACTAAAAATTATCCTCATTAGTGAATGAAAGTCCCAATCTATTGATCTTTTAGGGCAAAATCTTGTGTTAAAACATTTTTTTCTTGCATATTTTAATCAGCTGTTACAGACCGTGAAAATATTTTCTTAAAAATAAACAACAGCAACAAAAACCACTTAAAATCCAGCAATTTCCTTTAGGAATGGAAAATAAACTGACTGTAAAGGACAGTGAAAAGAAACCGGAACTCTTTTAAATATACCACATTTAGATTTCTTTTTTCTCTCAAGTGTCATCTTCATCTTTGACTAGTAATAAATTCAGACCTCTCATTACCTTAAATTAACGCTGCATAGTTCATTAAAATCTTCAATAAAACCTGTATTTCAAGCATATACATCCCACTTGGTTTCCCACACATACATCAAAGAATGTACCCAAGAACCTTTGTTACACCTTTAGCATCTGCAGCATTCGTTTTAAAGTCTTTCCTCCCACTCCACTTTTTCAACCTCTCACAGCTATCTGAGTATGAGGAATACTTACTGGAGACAAAAGGGTTCCATTTTCTTCCAGGGAATGTTCTCCACCCTCCCAGAGAACTCTGGTGTGCAGTCTGCAGATGCATGTCTGAGTTTTCCAGGCACAAAGCTCTCGTGGCACAGACCTAATGTAAACGAAACGGCCCTGCAGCTGCCTTCAGAGCCCAGCTCACCTCAACCGGGATGCAGCTAATCGCTAAAAATGGTGGCTGAGGTATTTTCCATACATTCAACTAAGGAGCTCTGATTGAAGGCGTTGGCATCCACCCACTTCAGACAAAGGAAAATAATTTGCAACTGTACCGGGCATGGGTAATTGAGTCATCTCCCATCCGGGGTCAGTGTGAGAGGTTTTCCTCCATCTTTACAAAATGCAAACCGCAGCTCATTGTCTCATCTCAGAAATCAATTCTTTGCAATGCTGCGCTGGGTCAGAGTTTTAACGGAATCCTGGTCTTGGGTAAATCCAGACCTCCAACCCCCCCGGGGACCAGCTAAATTCTCAGTCCCTCTCCCTTCCCTGAGCAGCCCTCCTCCGTCCCCCCCGTTTGACAGCTCCTCAAGTCTTCCTATTGTTAAGAGTACAGAAAGTCCCACGCCTCCGATGGCAGCTAAATCTCTCAACGAGGTGAGCAATTTCCAAGTCCCCACGGAGGAAAGAAGTCCAGACCTTACTGGTCCCCTGGCACAGATCCATCCCTGCGCTAAAAAGCTATACGTCACTGTAATATGCATATACAACAAGAAAGCTGCTTTTTAATGCCGAATTAAAAGCATTTTATCTCTGATATTACGCCAGGCATTAAAAGCGTTATAGGCAACATTTACACTTTTATTACCCTCTGGATAATGTTGCATGACTTAGGAAGTTTTCATTTCACTTACACAAATCACATTCTCTACACCGAACGATCGGAAACATATTTAAAGGACTCTTCCGAGGATGAATTTTAAAAAGAAAAGTAACTTTAAGAATCCACATCTTTGATGTTACTATTTCTTTTTCATGGAAAGCCTTATGCTAAAGCATTTCGTGAAAGATAATTCCAGATATCTCTAGTTCCAACAGTACTTTTTCCCTGTAACAAAATATAAATGACTGAATTCCTTGGTAAGGTACCCTACACACACACACACACACACACACACACACACACAGTCACACAGTCATCTACAATCCCAAAGAAGGATCTGCTTTTAGCAATGAAAAGAAATTCTATTTTAATATTTTATCTCAAATAAGAATTGCCCTTCACATGCATCTTTTTAAAAGACTCCTAAAGGAAGTCCCCACTTCAAGATGAAGTCTGCAAAAATCCCACATAAACATTTAAATCTTTAAGCAGATCCCTCTCTGCCCCACCCAGCAGATTTTTTTTTTTTTTTAAAGAAAAATATCAGAATGACAAGGCACAAATCTGAACAATTCTCAGGAGAATCTAGTACTTTTTCCATCAGGCAAGTTAAATGCCTCTGAATTTTTCTGAGCATTTTAAACAGACCAGGACCCTGTCTCCCAGAGGTAGTACAGCATGCTGTCACTCTGTTTACGGGGTGCATTTATTTCCATTTCTTTACAAAACACGGCAAAGGCAGTCCTACCTGCAGCTCTCACTCTAAGGAGCTCCGGAGCGGCGGCTTCCATTGCTTGTGTGCGGGGCGAGCTCTGTTAGAAGCAGCTCAAGTTTTCCCACTCCGAACAGCAAAGTGGAGGGGGAAGGAGGAGCAGGGAGAGAGGAGAGAGGAGAGAGAGGAAGGAGAAAAAGGCAAAGAGGACACCCTGCAAAGGTTGACAGGACTGCCGCCCTAAAGAGTCCAACCAGACAATGAGATGGCAGGGCCCCTGGGAAAAGGGTGCCCAGCAGCCCCCCGGGCGCAGCACCGTCCTCCCTTCGGCCCCACACACACTCAGGGAAGTCAGCTGCCGGTTTGAAGGCACAAACTGATGGGAGTAACAGTTTATAGGTTACTGAAGGGTATTTTATTGTGAACGGACTGTACCAAGTTAACATTTCAGAGGGGGAGACACAACATGTAGGCAAGAGATGCTATGATACTTTTTTCCCCCCCGACCCCAGCTCCTGCAATTACTCTGATGTGAATTTTTGATGACTTCCGACATCTTGCCTGGTTAGCAATCGCTTCGGCTGGCATGCCTGGTTCACCGGAAGCTGCATTTGCTGCACTGTGATGGATGCAGTGATGCAGCCACAGATTGCCACCCCAGTTGTGAGGCTGGTCCCGAAACTGAGCAGGAGGCATGTGCACATGCCACGATGCTGAAATAAATGGTAGTTAGAAGATGGCATACAGGAGCAGGCAGACTCTGCCATTTTAGCCTACAGGATGTGGGGCTCCAACAGACACAAGCATCTCAGATGACTGCGCCCTCGTCAACTGCGCCGTCCTCCACCCAGAACTGCAAATTCACCATCTTACGTGTCTGGCCTCTCGGTGGTTAAAAGGTTTGGATACTGTTTAAATAACTATTCAGAGATTAATTACGGCTTTGAACAGAAACGAGGTTATTTGCATCTCAGGGATATACAGCCAATGAAACTGTCAGTGACACAGGGAAATGCAGACCTTTTATGAACATATGCTCAACTCAACTGTCACTTCTTTGTACCACATTTAGGGGGGAAATATATGATGTGTGAGTAATGAATATTCCCATTATACTTAATGGTTTTTAGAAGTGTTCCTCGGGAGATTTTCCCCTCCGTGTTTTAACGTACAGCCTGAAACTTAAAGACTCCATGAAAATACTAACGCGTTTTTCATCGCCGCTAAAAGAAATTCAATGCCGCCAACAACTAGGCAATTACAGAGAAGCTTGGGAAGAAGCAAAGATGAAACCGCCCTAAGAAACAGGAGCCAGATGATTAAAGTGAGCCAGGCAGGTAGTGGACTGTCATTATGGTGCAGACTGCAAAAGAAAAATCAAGAGAAGGACTCTTTCATCCTCAAAAACAAAATCCACAAACCCCGTGATGGCAATCTGCTGGCTGCAGAACCAACACCGACACTGCAGAACCCGGAGGGCACATGAGGGCTGGCGATTCCATCAAATATTTTATACAAATATTAACTTGCCTACCTGGCATCTAGCATCTGGCTACTTCAGGTTCTTAGTCGTCTACAAGCATTGATTTGGTATTTAAAGCAGAACCCAGTTACAGATTTCATTGCTTCGGAAGAAAAACAACTAATATAACTAACCAATGTATCTTTCCATACAACTTTTGCCAACTAAGTGCTCGGAGTCGAGATGTTTCGGACATTTGATAAAAAAACCAGAAAGCTATGTGAAAGAGAAGGAACACAGGACCACACTGGTGTGTGAACAGTCACAGTGGAAGAACTTATGTTGCTCACATAAAAATCAACTCACGACTCCCTTTGTTTTATTCATTGTGATAGCACCAAAAGCATCATGTGGAGGTGCATGTGTTAACAAGCACTGTAAAGCTCAAGAGCTTTCTGGTTTTGTTTCTCCCCCTCACTTAAAATTAACAGCACCAACACTGCTACTGATGCCATAGCGGATGCCACAGGAGTTGTAGCGAACATTCAACAATTCCAGGTTTTTTTTTTTGTTCCAGACCCAATACAAGGTACCACTAGCGGCTGAGAAACTGCACAAGGAAGGAGGGGAGAGAAACCGTGTGTGTTGGGGTCGCTTTGCAATTAACCAGGCTGGGCTTATGCTCCAATTACTGAACAAAAGACAATCGTGGGGGACCTCTTTCTGCACCAGTCCAAGAAGCAAACTCTTTTGTTTGGGGTCAAATAAACACTGCAGTGGAGCACAGTGGATATGCGGCAATAAGGGATTCTGCCTGGGGATGGAAGGGGCAAGAAGAAAAAGACCCCAGTGTGGGTACAGTCAAACCATTCCACCAATGGTTACAGCCTATTCTCTGAGGAAGCCCTGTGAAGTTCACTATAGGTGAATGAGAAAGCCCCCTTTAATGGCTAAGAAACAAAACAAACCAAAAAATACCTCATTGATCACTCACTATTAAGACACTTTTCTTCAGCAGTACGCCCAACAAATAAATTGGAAGGATATGTATGCTAGAATAAATTGTATACCAGCTCAAACTCCATCTCCCTCCAATCTAGGAGTATCCCAAGGAAAGCAGATTCTGCCTGCAAAGAACCTCGAAGCAGAGGGTACTGAGAGGGGTTAGCTAACCTGCCTCAGACCCCAGGGGCCTGAACATGTATGGGAAGGTCATAAACACTGGAAAGAAGCCACCTTATACCTCTCCTCTTGCTTTATCCTCAGCTGAACATAAAGTGTCCATTCCTAAATGCCTATTCAGTAGTCCCTTGTTCAATTTTGCTTTGTCTTTATATAGCCCTAAGCACCAAAAACTAAGAGAGAAAAGGGAGACAGCTACTGGGCACAGCATCCTATATAATAAAAGGCTAATATGCAAGTAGATCAAAGGGTGGAAAGACTGGTTGCTATGATGTGCACTGACCCCCAGGGGGCAGCTCCTGGGGGAGTGCCGCTCAGCCAGAAGCCGGGCTCATGGCTGGCGAGTGCAACGGCAGTGGCGGGAACCTCTCCTGTCTCCATGGCAGCACTAAGGCTGTCCGACTGTCGCCTCAGGCCTGCTCCCCCAAGGCCTAAGCCATCAGTCGGACATCCCCTGAGGGCTCCCGGACTGCGAGAGGGTGCAGGCCGGGTTGAGGGACACCCACCCTGAGTGCACGAATTCCATGCACTGGGCCTCTAGTTTATTAATATAAGGAATAAAAATGGGCTTGCTTATACAAATGCAAAGATGACATTTAATCCTTTCTACCAAAGAGGACCAACTTTTCAAAATCCTCTGCGCACTGCACCATTCTGCATATAACAGCAGCTAACTTGAACATCACTTACACACTATATAAAAAAAACCTAGACACCCACAAGTGTAAAGACAGATGGATCCTACTGCTACAATGGCCAAAGTGTATTTAGGCCTCTGTGTATTTGAAAGACCTTCAAATTTCGGGTGAAGGCTTGCATTTTCAAACTGTATTCCATATAAAACTCCAACAAAGCATGCCTTTAGATAGCTCCTTAGAATCCTCTGCAATCTTTCATAGAAAAGTTTCAAGTATTATTTCTATTTTCATCTTTCTATAGATTTTCATCTTTCTATAGATTCCCCCTAATCAGTCCCTATATGTATAGGACCCTCCTCCCCCGCAAAAGTTTTCCTAAAAAAGTAGGAACAATTACACCAATTTAAGATATTCAGATTCCAAAGACTTTCTGACCTTCTCACTCATACAGTTAATTGTTTTGAAAAATTTCTGAGTAGGAAGGAGGGAAAAATATTGGGAGATGGCTCCAATTTCCATAGGCCCATACCTGAAACACAACAAGGATGAGGAGACATTTTTGAAGGTGTGGCATTACCCTTCTACCTTTTTTCCGGTTATTATTAATAAACAAGATTGCAGAATAGGAAAAAGGAAGCCACTGAAATTCTGTGGCTCAGGTAGAATTATCATAACCACCAGTAAAATCATGTTCAAGAGAACAACTGGGAAGCTCTAAAGTGCAGTGACAGTATGAAGGGCGGCACCCAGAATCAAACTCTCACAGATCCCTGGTGCGCTCGGTTCTGCCTCTGCCAGGTTCACTGCGCTGCTGGGAAGATCAAGTAATATCACTGGTGGGAAAGTGCTTTTAAGCGTTAAGAACGGGGGGACAGGCAAGGTTGGGCAATTAACCATCCCCGAGTCCCCAGCCTTCTGAGGCAGAGCTGGATCCCGGCAGCCTCCCAGCCCACCATCAGCATCCTCCTCTGGCTCCTCTCTCCTCGCTGAGTCCTGCTTCCCCTGCCCAATGCTACAGACTTGTCCCATATATTTCTTTTCCCTGCTACAAGTCTATACCGGTGGCTCTGGAAAATTCTGTCCGGGGCTATTCTCGGAGTAATGTTTCTTACCCTATTGCTCAATGTTTCACCGTGATGTCTTCCCAGAACATCAAACACTGATATAAACTCTCAACCCTCCATCTAGTTAATCTTCCTAATTTCTCAGCCTTGACCGACAGCGCCAATCCGCCTTGAGTTATTTCTGAGCCTCCTCCTTCCTAAGCCCAAGGGTGATGTGTTTTATTGCAAACGTCCCTCATGCATCGCTGCTTCCTCTCTGTTTTCTCGGCCACCAACCTGGTCCTGGCCGTCATCACCGCGGCTGGACTGCTACAACTGTCTCTGGAAGACCTCTGAGCAAGTCTCCTTCCCCTGGCCAAGCCACGTGCCGCTTCCTTAAGTGTTTCCACACCCTCGCTGCTTCCTCTGGACATGACCTGCTCCAAATTTTCAATAGCAATATTGCCTGCTCTCCACTGCTTGGCAGCCCCCCCTTCCACATTGGAGGCCCCCTCTCTGACAGACTTTATTTCTCAGCATATAACCTACCTTTGGTCAGGGTCGTACTCTCACATCCGCCTTCACTTCATGCAAGCTAAACCCATGTAATCTTTCAAGGCCTACTCTAGGAGGCCACCCTCAACTACCCCAAAATTCATTCATCAGCACTCCCTCGCTCTCCTCTGAACCCCGATGGCATTGAGAATCTCATCCATTCCCTTTCAGTTTTGCCTGTCACTTTACACTTGTCTTGGCAGCTTAATCCTGTCATAGGACTGTTAGGCTTGGTTCTCCAGGTAGAGGATTTCAGAGGGCAGTATCCGCAATTTTTGTTTATTCTAATTTTCATCCGTGCCTACCACAGTGCTGTCCTTATGAGCACTCAACAAAACCACTTGGTTGGTTTTTAGTGTTCACTAGACCCCACCCAAGACAGATGCAGGCAACTACTTAAAGGGGCACTAAAGATAAATATTTACTTCGCTTGCTGTTTGTTCTTTCAAGTCTCTCCAGCTCCCTGAGATAAATGCTGCCTTAGGTAGTAAGAGAAAGAAATGCTGATGTGGTTCTTGGCCAACGTGCAGAGGCACCAAACTCCGCTTTGTGACTAAGCATCATTACCAAGAGTATTCAATTCTCAAAGTCAGCTTCCTTCCCAGCTGCATCCAGAGCCAAGGAGTTTCAGGGAAAATGAGCTGGTCCTGGCTAAAAGTCAGGGCTGTGGAAGTCAGAGCTGACATGTCCTGAAAATCAGCCGACAATGAAAAGGCAATCTGCTAATGTTACCGGTGGCCTTTCACCTTGAATACTGTTCTGAGTGAGGACCTCTGCCCCGGGTATGCCCACAAAACAGAGTGTAGAGGTGGGCTGCAAGCCGAGCCCCCAGGAGTGAAAGTAATTTCAGAAGTAAGAGTTCACTTTGAACATGTTGTCAAGAAGTAGTTGCCAGGAAATACAGTTACTGATGGGAACAGGCTTACAGGGGAGGAGGAAGCATCCTCCAATATTCCTCCAGGGCAATTCACACTGCAGTCTCTGCAGTCCCGGGTTTCAGAAACTCAATGATGAGAAACAGCTCCAACACACACACACACACACACACACACACACACACACACACACAGCATTTATCAAGCCTTAGTATTCAGATACAGGGAACAAATGATTTTGACAAGTACCTGTAGACTATAAGGAAAAGTTCTATCTTAATACAAAATAAATAAAACAATAAAGTATACGAAGACTTATCAGAGTCAGAGGCATACAATTTCAGGGGTAATTAATTTCCCCTGTGGCACAGATTAAGAAAATAAGGCTTACAGGGCTCTTTGCACAGCACTATGGGACACGATACCAAGAAAAGCTGCTCAGGTGTGCGCCAGAGCCCAGATTTCAAGTTATTACATGGGGGTGGGAGGGAGTGGACACAAAAGAACAGCTGCTAGCTTGCTAGTTCTTGTTACCGATGTGCTTTGCACAACAGATGTATTTATTACCAGGTTGATTGTAAATAGAATTCTTTTAGACAAATTCTATTTTAAACTGAGTAGGGAAGCTGTTATCTGAAGGAGTATTGAAGCTCAATATGGCCCCAAGATTTCTTTTATAAATGCATATATTGAGTCTGACTTTGCTTACTAAAGCAGGCTCCATCATATTATTAATATTATTTTAGATTAAAGGCACTAAAACCTTCATTTTTGTGTACTGTTTTTTGCTGTACATATTTACTATTTCTGCTATTGGTTGGAAAACACTGACGAGGCCAAAACTGATTTAAAAATAAAAAAGGCCTCCTCAATAGAAAAAAAGAAAATTACTAAAATTATCCAACCATCAATGACTTAAACAAGGGGAAAACTATATTCTGTTATCTGGTCAGAATTTCCAATTCACTGGCATACAAAATATAGGTTCCTGAAACTTTTCTATGAAGAAAAATTGTAGGCAGGGTTCTATTTTCTCATTAATCTCTTTTATAAAGTTGAATATGGCATTACTCAAAGCAATACATAAAATCTGAAATCAAGAGATAATCAAATTATATTCAAGGATGCAGCCTAAAAAAAGAAGAAGAACCAGAGTAAAATTATATGAGAGATAACAACCAAGTGAATTTGAAACAGAAAACACGGTGAGAGGACGCTCAGCCTACGTGAACAGGGCGGAGAGGAGAGTGAAGGCAGTGACTTGCATCAGGCGGACAGCCAAGGCAAGTGAGGCAGGCACTTTGTCTCAGCCCAGGGGGAGCCATCCTGCCCTATAATAAAACACCAGGTCAGGCCTTCCTCTCTGCACTGCACCCCTCTCCTCTCTAGAATAGGAACACAAGGATCTGAAATTCTGAAACGTTTGAGTGTTTTTAATTAGGCCGATTTTAAAATCTGCTTTTCGCACATCATTCTTCTGTCGGCCTTCCAGAGTTACAAGGGTACAGATCATTTTTAAGCCAATGGTTCAGTTTTGATTAACATGCTTCTTACCGCTAAGTCCCCCGGCAAACTATGAGGTGACTAAAGCAAACAGTCCCAGTTCTGCTCCTTTGCCATCTCAGATCCTAGGCATGTCAGATAGCTGCACCCCTCAAGTAAACTAAAACACTGAGAAGCTAATGAAGGTAGGAATCTATTATATCCACTGACAGTGCTTAACAAAGCACCATGCCCAGGGTTAAGTGCTCAACATATATTTATTGATTAACCTTTAAGTTGCGGAGGGATGTTATTCAGCTCTAGAAATGTCTGCACAATTGCAGATTGTTATCAGCCTTCTCTGACTCAAGTGCTTCTTGGCAAATTTACATTTAGAATTTAATCTGTGTGTTCCTGTGTAGCCTCTTACATATTCTTTGAGCCTATATTTAACGCCTGATAAGATTACCTACATACGATTTCTAAAAGCAAGAGGTACTCAAGTCTAGTGCAAAGTAGAAGTTGGAGTCAAAAGAACTCAGTTCTAGGTCACCCTAAACAAGTGAGGCACCTCATGTCTCAGTGTTCTCATCTGTAAACTGGGAAAATGTCATCAGACCTCAATGAAGTGAGGACACTATTCTTCCATGTCTATACAATGCAATTATTCTGCAAAGCAAAGAGAAGTCATTTTAAATGATTCCTAAAACCCAGGCTGCACGTTTTAATACATTTTTCAAATATGCAGGCTAATTTAGGCATTTCTAAGGAAATATTTATTCTGCCTTTCAGCTTTCTCTCACGGCATCTGCTGCTGCTGGTGGTGAAGGAAAAGAAAAATCTACTGTCATTAGCAATAGACCCCAGGTCCCCACCGCTCACTTAATGAGGGGGGGAGTCAGTGAGAAGCCAATGAAAAGGTGAAGGAAATGAGGACGAGTGGAAAGGCAGAGAAACTCGGGTTAGTGAGGAAAAACAAGTCCCTCTTTCATCTCCCCGGCTCCTCCTGATGGCAGACGGTGCATCTAATCTGCTGAGAGACCAGATTTAAGGCCTCCCTTTGGCATAGCCCATCCATGAATTATTAACATTTGCAGAAGCAATAGCAGACCCGCTCCCAGCGATCTGAGAGGACAATGACGATTAACCGAGATGGGATTATTAATCCCTCCGCTTCCCTTTCCTCTGTCGCCCTCTCTCCCTCCCCCTCTGGGCTCTGACTGCTTTTAGGCAGTGTATTTTGAGCTACAGCCTCAGTGATCGGAGTCAATACTACCTTCATGGTGAAAAAAAAAAAATCAATGACCAATTAGAAGTCATAAGATTTTAATATATATGTTTTAAACATATTTTATTGACCGCTGTGTCCTTGATGAAATAAAGATAAAAACAAGGGTGGGACATTCTTTATGGACTCAAATAATAATTTAAAAGTGGGCAGACAGCCGAGACCGGTTTGGCTCAGTGGATAGAGCAGCGGCTTGCGGACTGAAGGGTCCCGGGTTTGATTCCGGTCAAGGGCATGTACCTTACTTGCGGGCACATCTCCACAGTGGGGCGTCCAGGAGGCGGCTGATCAATGTCTCTCTCATCGATGTTTCTGACTTTCTATCTCTCTCCCTTCCTCTCTGTAAAAAATCAATAAAAAAAATTTTTTTTAAAGTGGGCAGACAGCTGGAAAAACAGGGTTTACCTACACTAGACTTCTGTAATCACCCAACCTGGTGGATCTCAAACTGGAGGGCTTGTTAAAACACAGATTCTGGGATCCCACCTCCATAGATTTGGATCCGGTAGGTCTGGGGTGGAGCTGAGAATTTGCATTTCACACAAAGTCCCAGAGATGCTGATGCTGGTCTGACCCCCAACTTTGGAATCACTGAGGAAGAGCCTCTTTCGGTTGCCAAAGGTACTGAGGGCATGAAGAGAATGGAGAAGGAAATTAAAACCAACCAGAGGTGGAGAGCTAATACAAAGACAGAGATGAGATTTACAGCTCCTTTCCCTTCCGAACTCCCAAAGAAAGACCTAGATGCCTGAAGGGCTCTGCAATATGTCTGCTATTCCAAAATAAACCCAGTCCCGCACAACCTTCCCCCTTCCCGCAAAAAATGAGCTAGTAGGAGCCCTGGCCAGTATTAGTGGTCAGAATGTCGGCTCGCACACCGAAGCGCATATACCTGGGTTGCACGCTCAATCCCATCCCAGTCGGGGCTTCCAATTTATGTCTCTCTCACACATCTATGTCTCTCTTTCCCTCTCTCTCTTTCTCTCTCTCTCTCTCTGGTAGGATGAATAGTTAACAAATGGCGAAGAACACACATGAAGCTGGGAGTTAATCTATAAACTGATTTCCTAAAACAAGAGAAACAAAATTAAATATCCCTTGGTCATTTTCTTCCCCATCATTCTCTCTATTTAGGGTTTGGCTTTACTGTATTATCAGTTCTTTTGCTATGTACTATAACAGAAAAATCTTACCACCTTCAATATCAAGCTGAGTCAGGTATCAAAAACACAAAAGTAGAATTTAAGCAGAAGCTTTGGGCAAGGGCCAAGAATAAGAAAAACAACTTCCGGGTACCCCTTACAAGAGCCAAACATGAGCAGGTTAGCTAGATGGGGAAAAGAAATTCCACTCCTTTGGGGTTTGCAAATGCAGAAAACCCCGGAATGAGAGCGTGTGAGGAAGAGGCTCATGTCTGGGCAGCCAGGAAGGCCAGGTTCCCACAGAAGCAGTCTCTCCACTAGCACCGTACAACCTCACATCCAGACGGTGCTCACTCCACAGAGAAGGCAGCCATGATTTCACAGCGAACCCCTGACTGGGAAAAAAGGAGGTCCACTCCCATTAGCAATGGCTGCTCTGGAGGACAGCCAGCCTAACAGGCTGGGGAAAGAGGTGCAGAGAAAGAGGGATGCAAAGGACAGACAGAAAGAAAGGAAAGCATAGTAAGAAGGGAAGATAGCCAGGGAAAGGAAGGAAATGGGGGTGAAACAGAAAGCAAAAACAAACAAAAAACCTCTCCCCCCAAATCTGCTCTAAACCCTGACAGTCTACCAATAGTTGGCCCTAAATTTCAAATGGGACATTTGTTCTGGTTTGCCACATGGCTTGCATTTGGCACCCATGACCTACTCAGACAACATACACCAGGTGAAAGGGCCTGGGGTGACAAAGCTCGGGAAACCCTGCGCCCTCACTTAAAGGGCATCAAATATCAGCACCACTCTTTGTTCCAAAGTGTAGCTACGATGGAAAAACGAGGCTTGGTTTACTCTTCTAAGGAGCATTTTCATCCGTACAAGTGATTTCATTGACCAGCAAGCCTTGCCCGTGGAAAGAATGGAAATGTCACTTCAAAGGAAATAGGTGAGAAAAGGCCCAAGAGAAAAGACCAAAACATCAGTGGCCAAAGCACCTTAGTGTCTTTGCAAAAAATAGTAACGTGGCCTTCCCCCAACCAGTCCAGCCCTTGATGCTTTCTCAAGGCAAGATCATAAGGATACAGGGCAAGGTACCGGAAGTATCTGTGTTCAAGTTCCGCCTCAGATAGTAACGAATCTCTCTGTTTGGGTCTCAACCACCCCTTCTAATAGAAATGATGACAACATCCATTTAGCCCACCTGAAACATTGCCTTAGGAACCAGACGGTACTGGACAAATGAAGAATAAAAGATGGGTCATTTCTAGGAATTGAGGAATTCTAAATAACAACCACCATTTTTTATAGTTTATCTCTAACACATGCTTTATGGACTAATTCCTCGCCTGTTAAAATAGACCTATTTTCCTTATCATTTCAAACAGATGTGCTATAGTCTCAAGTACCTGGTCTATACAATTTAACACTCCCAAAATGGTCCAGCAACTTCCAGGGTAATACAGCCATCAGGAAAGCGCTATGCAGCCATTTTTCAAGCTCTCTAAAGAAAGCGTGTCTTTGTTTTGTAATTAGGGAGAAAAGTGGATTTTTCCTCCTAAAGTCATTCAGTTCACATTCTCTCTCAAAACCTCTAATGTAATGTTTCCTTGTCATCTGAGGCCCGCAGCCCTCCCTTCAAGACGGGAGACTCGCTCTCCATTCCAATCGAGAGGTGTCCAGGCTGGGAATGAAAGTCTGTAATGGACAATCACGACTTCTCCTCCAACCACTCTGAGCCCAGGTCCCTCCGAAAGCAGGACACTGTCCCAGCCCTCGGCTGGATTCCAGGGAGTGGCATCAGATGCAGGCTGAGGGCCACTTACACCGGAGTGCTTAACTGGGACCTGCTCTTGAACACCACAAGGACATTTTGGGTCCCTGCTTGGTCTTCTCTTTGAAATTCTGTGATGTTAGTTTGCATTTATTTAAAAGAGCCAGTTAATCCAAAGGATACCCATTCGGATGACTTTAGTAAAGCATTCTATTCAACTCCGCAATTCCATGCTGTCTCCTAGAAATGAATAATTCTGCTGTATAGAGAAAATATTTCCTGTATTCTGGAGCAAACACCAAGTTGAGGGCTTTGTCTGTATCTTTAAAAACGAAACACACATAATCCCCTTAGACAGCCAAATCATATTATAAGACTCAAGATTTCAGCATTCCGGCACACTGCCAGAGCCTAATGGCCAGTCAGACGCTAAAGTAAGGAAATGGGTCTGCATTAAACCTACAAATAAGTCAACAATCAATAGTTCAGAATTACAGTAAAAATGTGATGTGCCCTTTAAATTGCTTCTAGCATCATCCTTCCACCTCAAGCTCGGCTTCAGAGGCAAAACAAAACAAAGATGATCAAGCAGAAGCTGAACACAACCCATTTTCAAAAGCACAAAGCCTTGGCATTTCAAAACTAAAAGCTGCTCCAGGATTTCACAGAAATCCTTTCCTGTGTACCTGCAGGGCAGGAAAGCTGAGACATATCTGTGGGGCTGAGCTTTAGACAGTAAATTGAACTGACAGCTCAGAAAGCAGAAAAGCATGACAAAAAAGCAAGCACCTGGAAAAGATCAAGGGATGAAGCAGGTCTGGCCTTCTGTAAACCTCCACTCCCCCCAAACAGCTGGAAAGCGTGTTCCCCCTTCTCCCGTATCAACACTGCTTTATTACCGAGCTTATGCAGATAAGAGCAATGCCTGCCACACCCAGAGAGGGCTTTCTACTCGTTATTTTGCTCTAAATGAATACTCAATTATACTTCGCTACTCAATCATACTCCCACTACCTCTCTCCTTCAAATATATCCTGGAAATTCACTCCTTGACTAAAGCACTCAGGCTACAGATGACATTTAAAGCCTACGGGCTGCACTCAAACCAACAAAAGGGAGCTCGAGTCTGGCACACCTAGCCTCTGAGGCCTCCGGTTCCTCATGGTGAAGTTCAGTGAGCAACAGGACCCGCATCAGGCAATTACCGAAAAGAATTAAATGAGGAAACGCAGGAAGAAAGTGTTTGGTACAGTGTCTGCACACAATCAATGTTCAGTAAATCTCAGCTTCGCCTCCTGATTTAGCTGCCATAAAAGAGCAGACAGGAATTGCAACTTCGGTGCCATGCTTCACTGTAACGGCAGGGAACACTTGAAATAAAGAAGGGAAGGGGAAAGGGAGCGAGAAAGCACAGCTATTTAAACGAGAACCACTCAAAGTAAGGCTGAAGGGGTACTAGCCCGCAAATAGTTTGTTCCCAGTATAAAAGGTAAAGACAAAAACTGAGGATAAGCATTTGGAAACTTTTATAGCAATCTAACAGAATCATTTTACATCTACTGAATTTAATTTTAAAAACTAGGGCTTATATCTTACGTCTTTCGTTTCATTTTTCCTGGTCAATTTATTTTTACTCCTTTATAAAAGTATCTCTCAGTTTGACATACAATGGGGGTTGGGAGGAAGCTTGTTTGAGAAGCACGGATTCCATGAGCACCTTTTTTTTTTTTTAATATATTTTATTGATTTTTTACAGAGAGGAAGGGGGAGAGATAGAAAGTCAGAAACATCGATGAGAGAGAGACATCGGTCAGCCGCCTCCTGCACGCCCCACAGTGGAGATGTGCCCGCAAGCAAGGTACATGCCCCCAACTGGAATCGAACTTGGGACCTTTCAGTCCGCAAGCCGACGCTCTATCCACTGAGCCAAACCGGTCTCAGCCCTTGAGCACCTTTTGAATGAACCATACTCCTTCATGGAGACATCTGGGCACTGTGGAATCTCATCACACAGCCAAGTGCTAGGGCGAATGCCAGTAAACCTTCAAGGACCCGCCAGGCCTGCTCATTTAGAGAGGGACCTGCTGAAACAGACTGATACGCACTGTGGATAAGAGAGACCTAATAAGAGAAGAAAAAGTACTCCCAGATAATATCACACCAGTGTGTTCTGGTAACTGGAGCAAATCAAGCATATGATAACCTTCCACCGCAGTTTCTACCTGTCCCCAAGATAGTGACAGCATTTTAAAATAGACAAATAATATTTTTAAAGAAAAGGGAGTAGATCATACTATCCCCCCCATATCATTTTGCTTATGTCATTCAAAGAAATATACCAAATTGGTTAGTAATAATAAAATCAACCAGTAAACCCACACTATGCATGTATGTTCTGCTGACCTAACCCCCCCCACCACCACCATTTCATAAATGAAGGAGCAGTCCTAGCTGGGAGGATGTTTCCTAAGACAAGGGCTCTTTCTGCAGTGTCACTCTCGGCCTTGCTCAGCAGACTGGGCTGCAGAACTTCAGTGCTGCTGTTTTCTGGAAAGCACGGGCAGCGTTTTGCTGCTGGCATCTCGGCCTCAGCAGCCACCCACAGTGAAAAGCGAGGGCTCGCCCTGCGGTCCTCCGGGATAATCAAGGCGCATGTGCAGCCCTCAGGATCACTGCAGATGGCTGGTGTTGCAGCCCAGGGACTGCCGGCCACCTGGGCTTGGGGGGCTTGCTCACCCTCTCCGTGTCTGGAGTACGAGAGGGGAGCGAGCCTTTGTGAGCAGGGAAACGCTGGAAGAGAAAGCAATGCACACTGGCGCTGAGAACCCTGCAGCGGAGACATTCGAAGCACAGGGCTTGTCAGGAGAGGATGCTGCCCACCCTGCGTGCCAGCTGCTTTTCCTGGTCCCCACCACGCAATCCAACAAAAAGGCAAACCAAGGGCCTGCCCTGTAGGAGCCCTCCTCTCAGTGCCTTCACAGACTGTGGGTTTTTAGGAGAACCCCAGGTGCAAACTTTGTCACTGAGGAGCCACACTTTGCAGCCACCACCAAAGGAAGGAGACACTTCAGGCTGCAGGCCACAAAGCTTGGATGTGACATTCCCAGATGGAAACAGATCACATGGCGCTGTGGCAAGCAGATCCAAGCAGCACCCGGGGTCAGGCCTGCCACCTGGGAATAAGAGCTTGGTCTACAGAAATGCGTTCACTGGGGGTTTTAACCCTCGCTTAAATCACACCGACTCCGGTGTCAAACAGTGCCCATCCCTGGTTCCCGAAACCCAAGCAATTTAAAGATACCACATTGAAGATGCTGACGGATGTGCCCCACCTCCCCGGTGCTGGGGCATCGACAGAACCGGAGGTAAAGAGACAGCTCATGAAGGAGGAAGGAGGACTCGGCTCTCGTTCACAGACACCAGGCCTGGCCAATATCTGAAGTGCTCTATTCAACTGCTGGGTAAATACTTTAGCCCTTGGCTTCTCCCAAAAAACTCGCACCGAACCATTGCAAGTTCTGTGAGCTGGTAATTGATACTCCCTGCTCACTGCAGGATATTAGAGACCTCTAAGAAGACAAAGCAGCCTGTCACTGCCTATTTGCTCCGAACACACTCAGCATCCATTTATTTGCTTTGTGAGAGCCCAGGATAAGAGTAAATAGACAAGTCCAAACCTGAAATCGTATATCCCTGGCTCACTAAAAAGCAATTTTTCACATCTTCCACAAACAATGCCTTTAACATCCTCTTTATTTCCGGAGTTCCCATTTTTAATTCCAGTCAAAGGAGCCTCTAATGGAATTGGCACCAGCCACACCGCCTACCTTTTCCCTTATCACACGCAGGCAGAAAAACGACATCATTTCAGGGCTGACCGCAGCCATCAGCATTAGACGACCTCATTATAAACACAGAACAGGATGGCACATGAACCTGCTTCTGGGAAGTCAGTATCTTTTGCTTCTTTACATGTTCGCCGGCTGTTATGAGCTCTGCGATTTACAGTGGCTCGGGGTTTAAGGACGAGGAACGGAAAATACGTTTGTGAGGCGGGGGAAATGCGGACACTGCGGTGTTCACACCGGAGGCAAAGCCTGGCACGGTGGCTGCCCTGAACGAGAACACGGGGCACCGCAAGATGTGTCTTTTCCACATGCACTTCCGCTGCTACAGTGGAGTGCTTGTTCCAGAAAGGGCTTCTCTTTAACAGAGCTTGGATACAGTGAAAACGGGATTCATTTGCTAGTGAGCCCAAGAGCGTTAACTATGGGTTAAGTCCAAAACAGGCAGCGGTTATAAGCTGGGAAAGGGCAAGATTCAAATACCCACTCAAGTCCTTTAAAACCTCAAGAGAACGGGTACCAGGAAGTGTGCCCTCAGGGGCAAGAGGAACATAACAAAGGACACCTGCTTAACTAAAAACCTTCGCACTATTAAGAGTCCACCCATAGTCACTCATCTTTTCTGATGTGAAAACATTTAAAGAGCAAAGTCTTACTCCTTCAGAGCCCACCACTTCAGAATTTCTAATACTCCATCTGGCCTTGGTCACCATTATGTGCAGAAAAGCCGACTCAAGCATATCAACGGCACGAAGAATATGAAAGAATGGTGTTTTTCCTACTGAGACTATTTCTCAGACTTGTTACATAAATTCTCAGTCTGCAAATACATGCAATCTTAAGAATGAACCCTCATCTCTTCCTTAAATTTACTAAAGCAGCTCTGGTAAGACCTCTCTCCTTGGTACACATGCTTAGTGATTTCAATTTCTAGAAACAGATGAAAAGGACAACTCCATTTCTTTCAAAATAATCCTGGAATTAAGCTACAGTTCACCCAAGCAGAACGCACTTCCCTTCAGCTGAGCTGAGCCAGGGAAAGCTTACTGTGCCTTTTCCTCCATGTTACGTTTTACCTATAATCTTCCTGAAGAGCTGCAGATCATTCGAGGAAAGTCTGACCCTCTTTCCAACAAATCACCACAGGATTTCTGAAACCAATTTCCCCTAAGAACTTGCCAGTGCCACAAACACATCATTAGCAAGCGACACAACCACTTGTCTTCTTACGTGTTATGTGTAGCTGCATTTAAGCAGCAGTATCTTAATTCCAAAGATATAAAGTTAAAAGATAAACCATGAAAATAACAATTTAGGTTTATATCACAATAAGGGGTTATGCCAGCAGCGTGATTCATTTTTATACTTACCAAAGCCATTTAGTTTCTTCTGATTACTGAAATAAACTAAGAGTGGTTTGAGCATACTCTTATCTTTCCAAAGCCAAGAACAGAAAAAAAAGGAAGGAAATAATGAATATTTTATTACAGACACAGTGTGGTAAGCAAAACAAGGTTTTAACAAGTCAATTATTACTGCACCATTAGTCTTATATGTGATAGATCTGTTTCCCTGACTTTAATTTTCTTCTAGTCATTTTATTGTGTTTAAGACTTCGTTTTTCTCTTTCCTCACGCGGGGCAGATTTTCAACTGGGAATTCAGACATTATGAAGACTTTTGGTTTAGGATTCTTTATCCTAAAGAACAGGCTAAAATCTAGGATCTGAATTGGCTGCTAAATCAATTCCAACAACATATTCCAAATTTCTGTTGACTTTGTGAGGGAACATTCAGAAAGTTCTGCTTTTGCTTAAGCAGTAAAGTCACCACATTAAATTTGGAGGTCATGGGGAGGAGAGAGCTAAGACCGTTAAAGGGATGGCATCTAAGGAAAGACTAAAGTTAGGGCTTGCACATTACAAAGGTGCTACTCTATGCTAAAGAGAGTGGTCAGCAAAGGCTGAAAAGAAAAAAGATTAGGCCACTGTTTGGCTGCATATACAAACACCCAAATTAGCTCTTCCTGGCTTAGAAAAGTAGCACAACTTAATCCTACTTATACTTACCCTAAAAACTAGGTTTTTAATACAAAGCAGACTGTTTCTAGTTGGAAAACGTCGCTACAGAAATCTCTCACACACATCATCATCCTGGACTTAGGGTAGACCCTAAACCAGTGACCAGCAGTGCCCTTCCAAAGAAGACATAGATTTGCCAACACCAGGAAACACCAGGGAAGCTGGAGGCAGAGGATGGAGTTTCGCTGCCACAAACCATGGAATGCCAGGAGCTACCAGGGGCCAGAAGAAGGGTTCTCCCCTAGAGTCTTCGGAGGGGAGCACGCTGCTGCCAACACCTTCATTTCAACTCTGGCCCCCAAAACTGAGAGGTAAATTTCTAACGTTTAGGCCACACAGTTTGTGGTCATTTGTTTGGCAGGCCTAGGGATCTAAGGCAATGCGCTTAGCAATAACATTATTCTATGTGATCTAGTGTCATTAGAAAATATTATGGTCTAATGCTGGGAAATGGCAGCTCCTGTGTTTATGACTAACTCGGGCTCCTTCTGCATAGCCTTGAAATATATCTGCAATCCAGTGGGAAAGCCACGACTCTCACTGAACTGTGTAAATCTGCACTTTATTACTATAAAGTACACGTCAGCCATGGTACATTAGGTCTGCTCAGATCATAATAAAGATGTGCAATCTGCCCTCAATGTTTCTCTCCACGGAAAGAAGTGAGCAAGTGGGCCTTGGTGAGAGGACCCGTGCTGGCAAGCTCCTTGATGTCACTTTGATACAGCAGGACAGTCGTGTCGGTAACATGTCCTGTTCATAGTTCTTGCTCTACCTCTCTTTCGCAAATGTGTAGGCCTTCTTTAAGACCATTTCCAAAAAATCAAACCAATAAACTTTTTAAAAATTCTATTAGCATCAGCCATACCTATATTTAAGTGTTATTTAAAGAAGATGCCACCTTTGCTGACGTTTTTAAAATGTATTCTCAGTGCATGCCAGCCAACATCACTGATTATGACAAACAAAAGAGTAACAACCGAAAGACCTGCATTAATTTCTTTTTAAAAAATAGATATATTTTTTTAATTTCTTTTGAGAGCCAAAATTTTTTTTATTGTTTAAAGTATTACAAATAGTAGTACATATCTCCTTTTTTTCCCCCTTTGACCTCCCCCTGGCTCCCCCTACCCCCCAGTACATGCCCTTACCTTCTCTCCCCCGACCCCCAGTGTCTTGTATCCACTGGTTAAGCTTATATACATGCATACAAGTCCTTCGGTTGATCTCTTACAGCCCACCTCCCCCAACCTCTCCTGCCTTTCCGTTGTAATTTGACAGTCTGTTCAATGCTCCTTTGCCTCTGTATCTATTTCCCCCCGATTATTTTCTTTAAAAAAAAATCTTGCCTCTGCAGACTACAAATAAACCTATAAGAACAAAAGATGTTTGAGTCCCAATTTCAATGTTTTATTGATTTTTTTACAGAAAGGAGGGAAGAGGGATAGAGAGTTACAACATTGATGAGAGAGAAACATCAATTAGCTGCCTCTTGCACACCCTCCACTGGGGATGTGCCCGCAACCAGGATACATGCCCTTGACTGGAATCGAACCTGGGATCCTTGAGTCCAAAGGCCAACACTCTATCCACTGAGCCAAAATGGTTAGGGCGACTTGCATTAATTTCAAGCTCCATTAGAAACGGAAGGAAATATGATCAGTGTTTACCAAATAGAAAAGGACTATCCATGCATATACAGATGCAAGCTTATAAGTTCTGCAAACAACTACATCTACCAGTTGGGCAGCATCTACTAGTATAAAGGATCCTGTAGCATTTCCTTTTATGAATTCATAAACTGACATCATAAATTCACTCTGTGTGGTACTTAGCCCAAGAGATTAAAGTGTACTCTCATCTCAAAAACCACATTGGCTAGAAAACAAATGTTTATACACAAAAATCCATCAGGTTTATGGTATGTGAATTATGTATCAATAAAGCTGTTAAAATAAATGGAAAAAAAAGGTCCATCAAAAAGTATGCCTGGATTTCTAAAAACAAAAAAATTGAAAATGTCCAACTTAACTCTTCTTGGATAATGAACACATTATGAGAAGAATGAAAAGGAAGACCACTCCATACTAAGGGCAAAAGCTGGCTTGGTTCTTACCTTGACTTCCAAATAAGAAATCAGACAAGGACATGACACTACTGTGCAGACCGGAAGTTGGAGCATAGATCAGCTGAGCCACACAAGGCAACTTAAAGCTTCCAATCCCTACCAATAACTAAAGCCATCTCAGATCCAGCCCCAGTGTCGGCCCTTTGAAAGTTAAATTTTCTCCTAAAAGCCGTTGCCGGCAAGAAGGTGAAGTCAATAAAGGACTTATTTGAAAACTAGGAAGTCTTTACTTCAGGTCTAGATGCTCAATTCCCAAGTAATCAAAAGTTGTCTTGTATTGACATTTTGTATTTCTGAAGGTATTCCAGAAAGCCCAACTGAGAGGTAAAATTTTGAAATGGAGGCAACCTTCCTCTCAAAATTCCAAGATCTCCCAATGGTAAGACAAGAACTCTTAGCTATGCTCATTCCAAACCAAAAAACACGCGTGTGACCAAGCGTGCAGTGCGTGGAAGCCATCTGATGGGAGGCTGGAGGGGCTGTTCATGCATTAAGTAGAAGGTCAGAATAAATGACCCCTATGACTCAGCGCATTCAGGAGCCCATCATTCACATCTCAGAGCACAGAATGGAATACCACATCCATGGGAATTGGTGAAGAGCATCAGTAAATATGGCCGAGTATTCCAAACATGGACTGTAAACACACCAAAGAAAACTTAAAAAGCAGTTAGTTTTTAAAAAAACAAAACTTCCTTGGTATTTTAAACATAAAAAACAACAAACAACAATCTATTTGAATCAAGTGTCAGGTCTTTCCAACTATTGGGGTACTCCCCAAAATACATGGTAGTATCCTAATTATTTGAGCACTTATGCCATTCACCCACTTCAACCCTGTTATAAGTATTTGTTTATAGAGAATCAAGCAGTTGAAATACAAGGAGGGGAGAGGAATAGCTAAAACTAAAACTAAAACTAAAATCTAAATAAAAAAAAAAAAGTTAAATGATAAGTATATATCCCATAGCATTTTTGTTTGTTTTTGTGGGGTTTTTGTTAATCCTCATCCAAGAATATTTTCCCATTGATTTTTTTTTTTAAGAGAGAGAGTGCGAGAGGGAAAGAGATTTCTAGTTTCATGGATGTGAGAGAAACACTGGTTGGTTGCCTCCTGCATGCACCCTGACCAGGGCTCGGGATGAGGAGGGACCTGCAACCAAGGGACCCTCTGGTCCACAGGCCAACGCTCTACTCCCTGAGTCAAACTGGCTAGCACCTCCATGGCATTTTGGGATTACAGAGGAATAAGAAGGTAGCTATGAGGTAACAGGCAAATATGATTTATACTAGAAAACAACTAGATTTGCCTACTGGGGGACCATATCAGTAACAGGAAAAATAAAGAATATCTACAGTTACTCAACTCTCAACTCAAAGTACGGTGCTTTAGGTTTCTGAATAGGACTAAATACAAAACTGTGGCCATTAGATGGATCAAAACAGCTCTTGGGAAGGTAGTGGGTAGAGAGTATTAATCCAAATTGAGCCCAAACAATAACACAATTAGTACCATTTGTACTAAGATTTACCTTGTAAGGTCCGGGTCCTTCCAATTCAAAGGTAAATCAGTAAGAAAAATGGTACCGCATTATCCCTTTACTCTAACACAAATGCAGTTTCAATGCCTCAAAACTAAATGGATCACACAAGTTGATTCTTTAACTATGATTCATTCACACACACACACACACACACACACACACACACATCAATTTCTGATTAGGTTAAAATAGCAATCAACTGTGCCAGTGACATGCTAGGTTAAATGAGAGCAGAGTGCTCTATTAGACAATTTCCTGGTACCACTAATGTAGCCAAATACTTCCTAGAAATTGATGAGTAGGTTTTAGTAAATAGTGCTCTAAGTTTCCCCAGCTCTTTGCCAAGCACTGCAAGCAAGACGTAGAAAAGAAATGCGGAAGAGGAACAGTAAAATTACTTGAGATGGAGCAAAGAAAACAAGAAAAACACACAACTAATGTTTGATCCTTGGATTAAGCCCAAAGAAGAAAGAGGAATCTGGTCTCACAATTACAATAATCTGAAAGTGCAGGTCGGAACTGCTTCCTTAAATTCAGCCTAGCAGAGACTCTGAAAATCACCCAATGCTCCTCATAACCTCCAAAGCCGAGTATCTGAACATCCGAGGAAGAGGAGAATTCAAAAAGAAACCGGGAGTTTCTACATCAGCGGGTCAGCAAGGGCCAGGGCCTCCAGCCTGGCTTGCCCGCTCAGGTTGCCACCGCATGGGTCCGGGCACCGGGCAGCGCTTACCTGAATGTCTGTGTCCTTCACAGGCTCCAGAGGCTCGAAGGTGGTGGCCGCGCTCAGGCTCTCCAGGCGCTGGGAGATGTGGGAGATGTCAAGTCCCCGAGACCCAAGGAGAACCGACCTGTGTGAAGATCAAGGGCAGGGAGGCAAAAGCAGGATTAAGACCTCAGTACCTTTCATAAAATACTAAAGAGTATTTCTTACCCAAAACTCCCTCTATACTGTCTAGACCAGCGGTTCTCAACCTGTGGGTCGCGACCCCTTTGGGGGTCGAACGACCCTTTCACAGGGGTCGCCTCAGACCAATGAAAACACCTATTTCCCATGGTCTTAGGAACCAACACACCGCTCCTCGGTGTAGCAAAGTGTAGCCATGTAGTTTACTGTTGTCCTATGAAGACTGTTACCCATGCTACACCACAATTCAAGACAAAATTTCATTTATTTGTAATTAGAAATAAATATTTCACAATATATAATTACATATTGTTTTTGTGATTAATCACTATGCTTTAATTATGTTCAATTTGTAACAATGAAAATACATCCTGCCTATCAGATATTTACATTACAGTTCATCACAGTAGCAAAATGACAGTGATGAAGTAGCAACGGAAATAATTTTATGGTTGGGGGTCACCACCCCATGAGGAGCTGTATTAAAGGGTCGTGGCATTAGGAAGGTTGAGAACCACTGGTCTAGACACTCTTCTGATATGGTTGGTTTATACCTTTCCATAAAGATCTATCACCTGAAATAATAGACCAACACTGCCTTTGGTAGCTAGAGAGAAAGTTCTCGTTGTGCCTGAATTAGAGTTAAGGGACTTGGCAAGAGTAACATGAGAGTATATCAATAAAACAGGCCAGACGGCTCCAAACAGTTTCCAGTAAAGGAGATCATGAGCCAGGTGATCTTCTCATTCGTTTTGTTATTTTCAGCAACTGCAGCACAAAGCAGCATGGGCAGTACGCAAACAATCGTGGCTGTGCTCCAATACACTGGAACGGGCAGCGGCTGGCTCTGGCTCATGGTCATAGCCTGCCTAGCCTTGAACACCTTTATACATGTCATCCATATTCTTCTTCATGTGTGAAAAAATGTAACAGTTTAAAAATATTAAACAGGAGCAACATTCTGTCAAATCTGTTCCCTAAAATAAAAAATCCAACGAAGTGTATTTAAACTAATGAATTCAGCACCGAACAGTTCAATCTTAAACCTCCGATCTAATTTTAACTAAAATCTCTAAGACAGTTTTCTTTCAAAATTTCAGTGAAGAAAACATTTCTTCCTCAGTTCTCTCCTCTGCCCTCATCCTGCACTAAAATATGCACAGCACGATTTACGTCTCTGGCAAGAAGATGGAAAAATACAGTCAACAGCCCTTTGGTTTCTTTTTAAGCACCTGCCCCACCTTATACCCATTCTTTCAATATTCTAACTTCCTCCTCCCTAAAATAATGAATTTAAGGTAGAAAGAGATGAGGAAGAATGGAAATTTACAAGAGAGCATGACTGGTAATTGTTACCAGGAAAACATTTTCCGTTTTTGCTCTTAATAGGCTGGAAAGCTGATGCAATTAAATTATAACTAGAGCAGCTCAGCTGGCATGGCGATCCTCTGGCTGCAGCAGCATCCCTGCACACGAGCACGGGCCTGCACACTCAAGACCGGGGGACTGCAGGCGATGGGGAGCGGCAGTAAGGAGCTCAGTTAGCGGAAATGTCTAACGGCTGGCTGGGAGCAGTTGGTGGCAGGTAGCTGCAAGGTTGGATAGTTCAAATCCCTGCCAGGGCTCCTCTGACTTACTTTACCAATTCCAACAGAACCAAAACTAACTAGTACTGATTTTAAAAATAAACTTTGGGGAGGCCTTCAGAACGATTTCTACAACCTATTTGCTGACTTAGAAGAGCAGCCGAAACTTTCAGCTCTCAAGATTAGCTGGAAAAGAATGTAGCTTTTATACTCATTCCTGGGACGTTTATTACGTACCCAAAACAATGTACTTCTCTATAATAATAAAAGCATAATATGCAAATTGACCCAACGGCCGAAGAGCGGAGGACCCTTCGGGACGACCTTGTGGACAAAGCCGGGCTGCGAGGGCCTGCTCTTGCACAAATTTCGTGCAAAGGGCCTCTGGTGGTAACACAAGCACTTAGGTCTTTCTCAAGTTCAACTGAGAAACTGACAATTTCCCACATCTCCCACACAGAATCTCTGGCTTTCCAGACCCACCAAGGTCACAAATAACAGGTCCCCTCTCCATTTGCATGTCTCTGGAGTCAGCCTGTCTGGGTTTGAACCCTGGCTCATCACTCACCAGATGTGATCTGAGAATTACTTGCCTTCTCTGAGCCTCAGCGGCTCAATGTAATAAGGGGACAACAATCCTCATGTTCATGGCGAGGATAAGCAAAATCTTAAGTAGTCAGTAAATCACATTTCTTTTTTAAAAAAATATTTTTACTGATTTCAGCGAGGAAAGGAAAGGAAGAGAGATATAGAAATATCGAGGAGAGAGAATCATTGATTAACTGCCTCCTGCCCGTCCCACACTGGGGATCGAGCCTGCAACCCGGGCATATGCCCTGACTGGGAATCAAACCATGACCTCCTGGTTCATGGGTGGATGCTCAACCACTGAGCCATGCTGGCCGGGCTAAATCATGCTTCTTCTGGAAAGCACCAAGATGTTTTTTCTGGCTCCAAAATGATAAGCTCCTGGAAGCCAAGGACCATGTCTATGGTAGGAGCCCCGAGAAGTCCCAGGCCTGGCACAGTGAGGACCCCAAACACATGTCTGTGGAGTCAACAGCCCAATCAGTGTGGTGCAGGAGCGGCAGCCACTGGCCGGCCCGTCAGTCAGCACTTCTCTGCAGCTGCGCTCCCCGGCGCTCCCCCACCTTCCTGCATAATCCGCTGGCAGACACTGCATTGCCAGGTCCCTCAAGACAGCCCCCGGGGTCACTGACCATCAGCAGACAGAATCACTCCTCGCCTGGATGGCTGCTCGCCGCTGACGATTCATCCATTTCTGCAAAGTGCCCTTAAGAACACGGCTCACCTCTGAGCGCTCCCTGGCACAGGCAGTAACACCCACCTGTGTGGCCACACTGACTCATGCACTTATGGGAGCCATTATGACCCTCCCGTCAGCGGACCCGCGCAGGAACGGCTGTGACCGGTTTCTGCCTGACAAAACTCTTCGCCCCTGCCCATCCCGACCATAGTTGCTTGTGGGATGGGCTCACAGCTTGGTCCGAAAGACAGGCGGCGAACCCCGGGCAAGGAGACAAGGCCAGGCCACTGACTTGCTTACAGAATCCCTCGGAGTTCCCAAGCATCTGGCTGGTGTGTCATTTCCAGACTGCATCCAAATCCAAGACGGGAAGGAAGAAATGGATCCTGCCCCCCGCCACCGCCGGTACTCACGCCTTGACATCTGCTGTCTCCTGGGACGTGCGTGTGAGGGTCCGGGAACGCAGGCGCTCGCCCGCCTGCTGGATCTCCTGCAGGTTCCGCTCCACATGGGGAAGCTCTGAGATGCCCTCGGTCTCAGCAGCAAGCTGCTCGGCTTGCTGAAGGAGCTCCCCAAAGCCCTCGGTATCCATGGGCGGTGCAGATCCTGGAAGGAGAAGAAAGGAGACCTCAGTCAAAGGAAAGACAGCTTCAAACACTACCTGAGTCTGCTACAAGCTGACCGAAACACTGGGCCTTCTTTTTTTTTAAACATGGAACACTTCACGAATTTCTGTGTCATGCCTGCGCAGGGGCCATGCTAATCTTTTTTTTTTCCTTAATATTTTATTGATTTTTTTTACAGAGAGGAAGGGAGAGGGATAGAGAGTTAGAAACATCGATGAGAGAGAGACATCGATCAGCTGCCTCTTGCACGCCCCCTACTGGGGATGTGCCTGCAACCAAGGTACATGCCCTTGACCAGAATCGAACCTGGGACCTTTTTTTTTTTTTTAATGTATTTTATTGATTTTTTACAGAGAGGAAGGGAGATAGAAAGTCAGAAACATCGATGAGAGAGAGACATCGATCAGCCGCCTCCTGCACGCCCCACAGTGGAGATGTGCCCGCAAGCAAGGTACATGCCCCCAACCGGAATCGAACCTGGGACCTTTCAGTCCACTAGCCAACGCTCTATCCACTGAGCCAAACTGGTCTCGGCCGAACCTGGGACCTTTTAGTCCGCAGACCGAGGCTCTATCCACTGAGCCAAGCTAATCTTTGTATCGTTCCAATTTTAGTATACGTGCTGCCGAAGCAAGCGCAACACTAGGGGCTTTTTGTAAACAGACAAGTGGATTTTTTCCTGAACATACCCCAAGAACAGGCCTGACAGAGAAAATGAATCAAGACTGTTAAGTAATCGATCATTTCTAGCCCTAGCTGGTTTGTCTCAGTGATTAGAGCATCCACCTGCAGATCCAAGGGTCCTGGGTTTGATTCCTGTCAAGGGCACATGCTTGGGTTGCAGGCTCAGCCCCCAGTAGGGGGCGTGTAGGAGGCAGCTGATCAATGATTCTCTCTCATCATTGACATTTCTCTCTCTTTCTCCTTCTTCCTTCCTCTCTGAAATAACTAAAAATACATATTTTTAAAAAGAAATAGATCATTTCTGTGTATATTGACAGTCCCAAGATTGACTTCTGCCATCAGAACAAATGCAAAGATACTACACCATAGCCCAGGATTCCTGCCTTCTCCCTGGACTCAGAGCCGACAAGGAAATGCAAGTGATGGTGGCAACTTCTGGGAGACTCAACGAACCACCACATTCCACCTCCCATTTCTCCACCTGTAAACACCACTACCCGCAGCACTAGGCAACTTGTAAGGCCCTTCTCTCATGACTAGAGGCCCAGTGCATGACATTTGTGCACTGGAGGTGGGGAGCTGGCCTAACCCAGCAGTTTGACATCACCCCTAACTGCCTTCTCCTGCAGGCCTGGGTCTCCCCCAACTACCCTTCCTTGCAGCCCCAGTCACCCCCAACTTCTCTCCTCTGTCACCCTGCTCACCCCTAACTGCCTTCCCATACAAACTTGATCGCCCACAACTGCCCTTCCCTGCAGGCCTGATCCCTCCTCCTCTCCTGCTGGCCATCTTCTGTCCACACGGGGGCAGCCATCTTGTGTGTTGGAGTGACCGTAAATTTGCATATTACTCTTTATTAGATAGTATAACAGCTGGCTTCTAGACCATGAATGTTAACAAGACCACCTGTTTCTCCACCAAATGAACAAGAAAAGCCCTATGAACAGTGTTAAAATTTAACAGATATTATATATTTATGAATTACATATATCCTGTACTATCCTTATACAAGATTCTTAACAAAAAGATGTTAAGTCCTACGAATATTTAAATAATCAGAAGATAAATAGTATCACCATCATTAGGGAAAAAAAATTTTATCTTGCTAAAAGGTTAACAAAGTAATTTATTTAAAAAAATACCAAAATTCCTTAAACAATAGCTCTTGTTGATTATACTTTTCTACTTTGTTTTAAACCTACTTTTGAAATCCCACTGGTCTAGAATTGTGCTTACAGTACTAATGTAATATATATCTTAGCTGTGAAGGACCGGTTAATGTTAAAAGGGCACAGTTACCATCATAAATCTACAACAGGAGAACAAGAACTTTTTAAAGTGAGCATTAAGGAACATTAACTTTAAAGGCAAGGGCTCAAGGTTAACACAAAAGTAGCTTAGCTGGAGTAATCATGAAAACACTTTGAAATTCTTTATGAAGTACTAAACTGAGTTCAATCTTTAGATAAAAAGTCATACACCGTAACTTTTCCCTTAAAGTTTCTAGATAATCACTGTCTTTACCCCAGAGAATCTGGCGATCTCTACCTGTGGGAAAATGGGGATGGCAGAAAAAGGCAGGTTTTCTCAAGGACAAAAAAAGGAGGACATTTTTAAACAACAGCTCCTGCCTAATGGAGAAATGCTTTACCTCAGAAACTCTTCATTCAGATCAATGACACTCTACTAACTACCAGGAACATGGCCGATCACCAGGAAGAGGAAAGAAAAGCAATTTGCTGCCTCTTCCCCATACATTTTTCTCACTCAAAGATAAACATAATTTGTCTATCAGAGCCAAAGCAAAGGAAATACGGTTTTCCTCCATAAGGAAAATTTTTGAACTCCCTGAATAAAGAACGGAATGAAATAAACCTTTTCTATGTTTAAAAGAGGAAGAACCCAGCCGGTATGGCTAAATGGTTGAGTGTTGACCCATGCACCAAGAGGTCACCAGTTCCATTCCCAGTCAGGGCACATGCCTAGGCTGTGGGCTTGATCCCTAATAGCAGGCATGCAGGAGGCAGCCAACGATGTTTCTCATCTATCTCTTTATCCTTCTCCTTTCCTCTCTCTGAAATTAAAAAAAAAGGGGGGGAGGGAGAATAAAATTTTACAATCATGTAAGAGAAATTCAGACAAAGGAAATGCTCAATTTCTCAAATGACCTACCCATATAAAGATTTAGAGTGATGATACCCAGCCGGATGTGGCTCAGCGGTTAAGCAGTGACCTAGGAACCAAGAGATTCAATTCCCAGTCAGAGTATATGCCCAGGTTGCAGGCTCGTTCACCAGTGGGGGCATACAGGAGACAGCCAATCAATGATGCTTTCTTATCACTGATGTTTCTCTCTCCCTCTTCCTTCCTCTCTGAAATCAATAATATACATATATATTTTTTAAAAAAGTTTAGAGTGAAGGATTTGAATATAAATAATTAAGACAAACAAAAGTCATGATTCACTTTCATGTGTCCAATAAAAGACTTTTTAAAGTTATTTAAGTAATTATTTTGACCATGGTAAAAATAAAGCCTGAATCTCTAAACAACACCCTTAATTTTATACGTCCCAAAGTGAGCTCTAACCTTGGCTACAAACTTGTTCCTTGCCTTCTCAGTGTGGAGACACCATTACTCAGTTGCTTCAGCCAAAATCTTTGAAGGCTTGCCTGACTCATACCTCCCATCCAATAGGTCAGCGAAGCCTTTCAAATCCACCTTCAAAGCATCCAGAATCAACCTCTTCCCACCACTTTCACCCAACTGAGTCACTATCACCCCTTGCCTGACCTCCCGCTTCAGCCTCACCGCCTAGTCTATTGTCAACCCCGCAACCAGGGATCCTTTTTAAGTCAATCACATCCCCCCTCTGCTTAAATCTCCTGTACAGAGTGAAGCCCTTGAGAAGCAGCCCCCCGTCTCCTTACCTCCCAGACTCACTCCAGACCTGTCCCCCCTTTCTTTCCTGGGCTCCAGCCACTCTGAGTCCTCTTTGCTGGTCCCCAATGGTTAGACACATTCCTTACCCTGTTTGTACTCCCTGTTTTCTCTACTTGGATCGCTCCTCTCTCATATATGCTCAAGACAATTCCCTGTCTCTCGGCTTCAGCTAAACTGTCACCTTGCCTTTGATGACAACTTAGAACAAAATAGTTAAGAGTACAATCTGCAACCTCCACCGGCACGCCTCCATCTCTCTTACTGTCACCCCTGCTAAATGGAAGCTGCACAAGGACAGGGACTTGTCTGCTTTGTTCACTGATGTTCCCTAGGCTCTTAGGACAGTGCCTGGCACATAGGAGACAATCATTTTTTGTTGAATGAACAGGAGGAGTTTTATTCTTCCGCCCGTGGGGTCTGTTCTTCTCCAAGGCTTCCTGCACTCCCCTGCCAAATCAGCACCCACTGCCAAGCAAAGAGCAGAGCAAACACATTCCCTTCCGACGACCAACTGATACTTAACATTTCCGAGGCTGCAGAGCATAAGGCGGTGACAGTATAAATGGCATGGTTTCAGATCACACTTGGTCCAAACTAGTGCTTTTCCCAGACAAAAAAAGCCAGTGATATTTTAGAAGAAATAACCCAGTTTTCAGGTGAACAGAAGAATAAATATACAGAAAGGAAGAAATTTGCGATAAAACTCCAGAGTAGAAAATAAACTTGTTCCATGTCTCTGAGAAATGTATATAATATCATATTTAAGAAATACTGGATCTATCCTGCATTGTATATAAAGCAACCAGTGGAAATTAATTTACAAAAAATTATTCCCAGTCAGCATGGCTCAGTTGTTGAACATTAACCTGTGGACCCAGAAGGGTTCGATTCCCAGTCAGGGCACGTGCCTGAGTTGCAGGCTTGATCTCCAGGCAGGAGGCAGCCGATCCGTATTCTCTCTCATCATTAATGTTCCTATCTCTTCTTCTTCCTTCCTCTCTGAAATCAAAAAAACTTATATATCTTTTTTCAAAAATTATTAAAGTTTCCAAATCTCTACTCTGATATAGTCATCATCCCAGTTTCATTAAGATGTTTTAATGTGTGCCCTGGCCTGTTTGGCTCAGTGGATAGAGCATCGGTCTGCAAACTGAAGGGTCCCAGGTTCGATTCCGATCAAGAGCATGTACCTTGGTTATGGGCACATCCCCAGTAGGAGGGATGTTTGATGTTTCTCTCTCATCGATGTTTCTAATTCTCTATCCTTCTCCCTTCCTCTCTGTAAAAAAATCAATAAAAAAATATTTTTAAAAAAAAAAGATGTTTTAATGAGTGGTTAATTTAAGGACAGCTTTTAGCACCTCTGCAAAATACCTATCAAATTAGACATAAAATATAGGGGTTAAACGAACCAAATATCAATTTTGACCCGATACTGGAAACTGATGGTGGAATTAACCTCCCTAGCTTTGTCCAACAGAAAGAACTAAAATGATGGGGGGCGGGAGAGGGATGAAGTCCAAGCTTTGTGTGTGAAAATCTGGCCAGGACACATGCAGAGACTGGACGCCAGCTGCACGCGGGGGGAGCTCTGGGAGGGAGCAAGGAAGGAGCCTGAGAACTCTCGGAAGTGGGTTGTGGACAGTCACTGGAGCAACCCGGGGCTGGATGGGAATAGGCCGGTAAGGACCACTCACAGGACCACTCACCGCCCCGAGTCCTCTCTGTCTGCAGTGACTCAGCCTGATTGTGAGGGCTTGGGAACAAGGTGCTTCAGGGAGCATCACAGGGCCCCAGGGCCCGCAACAAACTGCTCTCTGGGCCCCTTGGCAGAAATCCTCCTGAGCCTCCAAACCTCAACCACCAAGCAACTGAGAGCCTGAAAATGAAGGGCAACTCGCCACTGCTGTCAGAAGGCAGCACTGTTTGCCCTTGCAGGGGGATAGCGGAAGGGAGGCTTCGAGAAGGTGGGATGGGAGGAGAGAGGGCCCGCATAATTTTCTGTGGTTTTTTTGTTTTAACCTGGGAGCTGCTTAACAGTGTGTTTGTTCAATGAGAAAATCCACTGAGCTTCACTCAAAGGGGAAGGTGATCAGGATGGGGCTGGTCACCAGAAAGATCAAGTGATTGGAGGGCTGAAACGTTCAGCCTCACCCACCACCCTCTGAGAAGGGGAATCGGGGCTGCATATTAATCTCCATACATACTCTTGAACAGCCCAGCCTGCATGGCTCAGTAGTTGAGCATTAACCTATGAACCAGGAGGCAACAGTTCGATTCCCAATTGGGGGCACATGCCTGGGTTGTGGGCTCAGTCCCCAGCAGGGGGCGTGCAGGAGGCAGCTGGTCAATGATTCTCATCGTTGATGTTTCTACATCTCTCTTCCTCTCCCTTCCTCTCTGAAAGCAATAAAAATATATATATTTAACCTGCGGGGTGGGAGTGGCTAGGGGATAGGGGTGTCAATCGGGGAAAAAGGGGTCATATGTAATACTTTAAACAATAAAAGAAATGCACACATATATATCTTATACACACACACACACACACACACACACACACTGAGTGGCCAATCTCTGAACACATAATAATCTGGCCACTAAATGTATATACATTTATATAATAAAAGGCTAATATGCAAATTGTCCCCTCAACCAGGAGTTTGACCAGCAGGCAGGCCGGCCAACTGCCCTTGTCCCCTCCCCCTGGCCAGGCTGGCCAGACCCCACCCATGCTCAAATTCATGCACCAGGCCTCTAATACACACACACACACACACACACACACACACACACACACTCTTAGTGGTCAATTACTATGAGTTCAGAGACCATAATAATCTAGCCACACACACACACACACACACACACACACACACACACACACTGGTGTCCTGATGCACAGATTCATGCACATTGAAAGGGAATCAATTAAAATAAATATTTTAATATTGCTATTCACATCTTGCTAATGAAAAGACAATAGGATTCTGTGCTGAAGGGGAGGGGAGGCTGGGAGAAGGTCAATGGGGGACAAAGGAGACATGTACTACTACTTTCATCAAAACTGAAAAGTACAACATGATGCTAAAGATTCAGCTGCTTCTTAACTAACAGAATAACACAGGCATTTTTATTTTAATGAACAATTTAGAAAAAGATTGAAATAAAATGTACTCCCATTTTAAAAAAAAGAAAGAAAGAAAATAGGATTCTATCGAGTCTCTTATCTACCTACTCCAGGACTTCTATGAGGATAAAATGAGATGAGGCATGGCAATTTTGTGGAACTGAACCCTTAACCCTTGGGATCAGATGCTATCTCCAGTTAGGTGTCAGAATTGAGTTAAACTGAAGAATAAGCAGTTGTGTCCAGAGAATCTGAGTGCGGCTTGATGGGTGGCAAACGCACACATCTGGTGTCAGAAGTGAAGCAGTGTTGCAGTCGGTGGTGTGAGCGTAGGAAGACTATGTTTCCCTCACAAGTACGGTAGGTACTTAGCTATTCACAACGCTGAGCACTTCTAGACCATCTTAAATCAGCATTCTCAGAGCCGCCCCTCCAGGATTTTGCAGCTGATCTGACTCTTAACCTGGGTCTGAAGGACACGGCCGGAGGCAGGCTCACCTGAACCTGCAGGCGTCTCCACTGCTCGGGTCCTGATTTAAGAGGATTCATGTTTATTGTATTAAAATGTGTACAGATCTATTTTCTGGCATTAATTATTAGCTCATTCGTTTACTGACTTTTAAAGCACCAGCCACAAGTAGACTATGTCTTCATTTTGTCCAAAGCTTTATGGATTCCCAGGCCAGGGAACTACCGAGTGCTTTTAAAGCCTGCTGGGTCATCCCAGAAACAGCTGTTACTCACTTAAGCCCTTTTCCTGGCTGCGGCCTATGCTGCTTCCAGTGTATATTCCCCCTAATTAGCACCTTAGGGTCTCAGAGCTGGCAGGAAACAAAGGAAAATACAAAAGAGCCTCAGAGCTACCCGTCCTTGACCTGTCTACCAAACTCCCTTATCCAAGCTCTGAGACTGGTATTGTAGGGCCAGAGCTGGCAAACATTTTCTTAAAGGGCCAACAGTGAATATGCTAGGCTTTGTGGGCCAGTCTCTTGCTACTGTTTAGTTCTGCTTGACAGTGGATGATGTGTGAACAAATATGGGTGGCTGTGCTCCAGTAAAACTGTAATCATGGCCAAAACCGGTTTGGCTCAGTGGATAGAGCGTCGGCCTGCGAACTGAAAGGTCCCAGGTTCGATTCAGTCAAGGGCATGTACCTTAGTTGCAGGCACATCTCCAGTGTGGGATGTGCGGGAGGCAGCTGATTGATGTCTCATTCTCATCGATGTTTCTAACTCTCTATCCCTCTCCCTTCTTCTCTGTAAAAACAAACAAACAAACTGTAATCATGGCTCCTCCATTTTGAATGTCATATAATATTCATGGCCCACGAAATAATCTTTGAATTTTTTTCAATGATTTTTAAAGACGTTAAAATTCTTCTTAGCTCATTTGGCCCCCCGTTGTAGTGTGGCAACCCCTAGTTTGCTGAGGGCACGGCGCTAGACCTGGCAAATAAATCCTGACTTGGTGCTTACTAACTACGTGCCCTGGCAGAGCCACCATCGCTAGGCCTCTGCAGTGGAGACACAGAAAGACAGTGAGTGACACAGTAGGCCTGTTGTCATTCCTTCTCTCTGGACGCTGTTCATCTGAAGAGCGTATTTGGGAGAAGTCTGCTTTATACATGATGAAACATGTCCAGGATAATGTGTTCTTTGGACCTGACGCACAGAATGCTTGAGGGAACTCACTGCCCTTTTCAAATACAACACAACATTAAACCATGTGAATTTTTCCTTTTCCTTTTACCCGCAGTCCAAACAGCCCAGTTACCCAATAAACACAAAGGACTGAGAAGATGGAAGGACAAAGACAAGGCCATCTGTCTTCCCTTCAACGTTAAAGCAATCTCTCCGATTCACCCACTTGCTTGAAATGATGACACCAACTACTTCCTCTGTGGAATTTTAATATAGTCAAACAATATTTGTTGCCTCTCCTGTAGAAATCTAATTTTACCACAGACCCAAATATTATCTCTTCAGTTACAAAGATCCTGCAATCTAAGAAATGCAGTTAGCACTGCTGTGATATTCCGGACTAGAGGCCCAGTGCACAGATTCATGCACCAGCGGGGTCCCTTAGCCTGGCCTGTGGGAAGTGGGCTGAAACCTGCTCTCCAACATTCCCCGAGGGGTCCTAGATTGCGAGAGGGCGGTTCTCAGGTGATGCACCCTGAAATCTAGCTCCCTCCTCTTTGGTTCCCAGTGCATCATTGCAGCTCAGCAACTCCTGCACTGAGCGTCTGCCCCCTGGTGGTCATTGTACGTCATCACTACCAGTCTGATGGTCACTTAGGCTTTTATAGCTGCTGAGGGAGGAATTTTATATACATCAGAGGAAATAACTCATGCTATTTATTTATTCCTTTTTTCTTCCAAATGTACAACTAACAATGTTATTCCCTTTTTCAATTATTTTTAAAAGTTTTAATATGACAAAATTATTATTTTTTTAATTCTTAAAACAGAATGGGTAAACAGAAGAAGACTGAATTTTGAACCCACAAACCTGGTTCAAATTTACACTGTTCAGTTAATAGCAAAACACTTCCCCTCTATAAGAAGATAATAATTCTTATTATTATAAGAAGATAATAATTCCTACTTCAAGAGGTTGGTGATACACAGAAATTATTTTATAAACTACCAACTTCTGTCGTTGTAAAAATGCTACTTTAGCTTTTTTCCAAAGCTGCCAATTTGGCAACACTCTGTCACTTAATTATAAACATCTCTGTTTCAAAAGTAAATATGTGAGACTAAATTATAACTTATTTAATCATAACTCATATCATTCAATAAGAACTTCTGGCTGAAACCGGTTTGGCTCAGTGGATAAGAGCATCAGTCTGAGGACTGAAAGGTCGGTCCCAGGTTCGATTCCGGTCACAGCATGTATCCTGGTTGCAGGTACATCCCCAGTAGGGGGCATGCAGAGGCAGCTGATAGATGTCTCTCTCTCATCGATGTTTCTAACTCTCTATTCCTCTCCCTCTCTGTAGAAAATCAATAAAATATATTTTTTTAAAAAAGAACTTCTGGAAGGCAGTTAGTTTTTATATATAAGTTATGCTCCCTATTAAAAAATATGGTTATTATTTTAAGTCCAAGTTTCCACAATAAAGCTGTGATTCAAAAGAAATTTAGCATTTAATTTAAAGTTAAAATCTTGCCCTCAATTCTTCTTATTAATTAAGCTATAATAAGAGCAGTGTTCAGTATTCAACACCAAAGATTAATGAGTAAATCCTCACTCGAGATTTCAAAGACTGGTGCTGCCCTCCTCTCTTCTTTTGAATATATAAACTATGGTTAGATGACAAGATCATTCCACTTTTTACTGTATCTGTCGGCTGTCGATTATAACCACCACCAAAATATACATATATATATATATATATATATATATTACATCTTAACAGATACTACTGTTTCTAAGGCTTCTAGGAAGAAAATAATGACTCTTCTGTTTACCCATTCTGTTGAATAGTTGGATAATTCTTTATAGTCTTGTAAGACTAAAAGACTATTCAGAAGGCAGACTCCTGGAGAAAACAAAGGCACGGAAATAAATTACCCTAGACAGAAGAGAAATTAAAAACAGGGTGATTCAGGACTAGCACTGGCCTGGATGACTTCGGGCCTGCAGTCAGGAATGGGGAGTATCAGCTTTCCTGATACAGAAAATACCACTTGCATTATTTCAATGAGCAAAGAGACACAACCTGGTATCACATGGAAACATCCAGTGTCCACCCAGGTCCTAGGTTACTACTTTCTGATGAACTCTCAGCTCCCAGGAGCAGCCAGGCTTGGGAACGAAGGACAATGGACGCCAGCCGGGCTTTGCCCCACATCAGCCCTTTACTTTGGCACTAGCCCTTGACCCCCCTCTCTCTGGACCCCAGTTTGACCACCCGTGAGGATGAGGTTGGCTGAGATGATTCCTAAGGGCCTGACCTCCCTGAAGAACTTACAAATGTGGGCTATGGTAATGCAGTCTTTAAACTCCATGTGTCTTCAGAAGGGGCAGCCCCGTCTCAGGGGATGGAAACTACCGTTTCCCCGAAAGTAAGACATCCCCCGAAAGTAAGACCTACTTCCAGTTTTGCCTCTCGCTCTAATATAAGGCATCCCCCTCCCCCGAAAATAAGACCTCCCCGGAATAGAAGGCCCCCGAAGGTACCGTCAGGCGTCTGACTCCTGATTTAAAGAGACCTCGCCCTGCCCGAACAGCTCCGGCTGCGCTGCGGCCCATCAGGGAGCTGGTTTGTGATGACAACGACTACCATAGGGTAGACAGGTAATAAGTTTCCTTTTTTTCTTGTTCAACAATAAATGTGTGCCGTCTTCTTCTTCATGGAAAAAATAAGACATCCCCTGAAAATAAGACCTAGCGCCTCTTTGGGAGCAAAAATTAATAGAAGACACACTGTCTTATTTTTGGGGAACACAGGGTATCTGTATACCGAACCTCAGGAGTGACAGCCGCCCCACCTTCCAAAAGATCACCCAGTAAGGCCTCCAAAAGGTCTCTGGATCTGGCTTTTCTCTCTAAACCTCCGATTCTCAATTGGGGTCAAGTCTGCCCCGCAGGGGCCACTGGCAACATCTAGAGCAGCGGTTCTCCACCTTCCTAAGGCCGCGACCCTTGCATACAGTTCCTCATGGGGTGGTGACCCCCAACCATGAAATGTTGCTACTGTGATGCATCGTGATGTAAATATCTGCATTTTCCGATGGTCTTAGGCGACCCATGAAAGGGTCATTCGACCCCCAAAGGGGTCGCGACCCACAGGTTGAGAACCGCTGATCTGGAGACATAGTTGGTTGTCACAGCTGAGGGAGAAGGGGTAGGAGAGATCAGAGGGACACCCCACAAAGCACAGCTCCGCCCCCACCGCCAAGAACTGCCCAGCCCCAAACAACAGCGGTGCTGAGAGCGAGAAGCCTGCGGCCGGCCCTGGAATGCTGAAGAAGAAAAAAACCCCCTCCACGTTGGTTTTGCCTTTGCAGAGAGGATGGGGTGCTGGGCGCCCCGAGAGAGCCCGGAGAGCCACCTCTCCCCCGGGATGGGAAGCAGCAGGCCCCCCGGGTGCGGCGGAGGAGACGGGCTAAAGGCCGGGAGGGCTCACGGGGTCGCCACCCTCGCCCAAAGCCGCCCTTCCCTCGGAGGGCGAGGCCTGCCGGACAGGGTGCACCCCCGGGGGGCCCGGCCGGTGAGTGACAGCGCGGGGCGGGGGCGTGGCTACCGGGGAAGGGGCGTGGCTACTGAGGAGGGGCGTGGCTACTGGGGAGGGCGTGGCTGCCGGTGAGGGGCGTGGCTATCGGTGAGGGGCGTGGCTACCGGGGCGGGGGCGGGGCTACCGGGGAGGGGCGTGGCCACCGGGGAGGGGGCCGGGAGTCGGAAGGGGGCTCCAGGGGGGACACGGCTCCGCACACAGGAAAGAGCGCGGACAGAAGGTCCCCCCGGGACGCCGCCCGCGCCCTCACGGAGGCGGCTCGCCAGGCGCGGTGTCTCGCCGGCGTCGGTCAGACATGCCCGGCTCCCTGAGGCCGAGTGGGCCAGTGCGGGCAGCATGGCTCCGGGCAGCGTGGGGACCCAGCTCCGCCCCGGCGCCTCGGGGCCCCCGGTTCCAGACCCCAAAAATAAAAATAAAATAAAAAATGAGAAACCCAGACCCGCAAGGCGCGGCCGCAGACAGGCTCACCTGGCTCGCCAGCCGCCGCCGCCGCGCAGGTCCCGGCCCCAGGACGCGGCCGCCGCTTCTCGCGCCGCTCGCCCGCGCTTCCTGATTGGCCCCGGCCGGCGCTCCCAGAAGCCCTCGCGCGCGGCGCCGCCCATTAAACTTTACGGAGGCCCGCGGAGGCGGACAGGGACGGGGCGGGGGCGGGGCCGGGGGCGGGGCCGGGGGCGGGGCCTCGCGCGGAGCTGTCACGCCCCGCACGCCGGCGGCCGCCGCCCTCGCCTCTCCCACGTGGTGGCCGAGGGCTCCGTGCAGACACAGCGGCTCCTGCAGGGCCAGTGCGGGTGTCTTACCCTTCACTGGGCGCCGGCCTGGCGACGGGCACCAGTCTAGGCGCTGTGGGCGCAGTGGCGACGACGACAGCAAAGATCCTGCGCTAAGAGAGTTGGCAGGAGAAGCGGGGGGAAATAAAATATAATCCATAGCTGCTTGCCAGGAGGGCTCGGTGGTCCGGGAAGGTGGCGTCTGAGCCGAGACATGGCTGATAACGGGGACTCAGCCGTGGAACATCGTGGCTGCAGGACACCCCAAGCAGAGGGTTTCTTGCAGAACATGCCAAGCAGAGGGTTTCTTGCAGAACACCCCAAGCAGAGGGTTTCTTGCAGAACAC
>JAAGEH010000452.1:3957911-3978479 GCA_011751065.1 Lasiurus cinereus | reverse complement strand
CCAGATACATTTGGAAAACACTGTTTTAATACAATATACCCTCATTTTATGGCACCCAAAGTAGGTGTAATTACCCCCCAAGTCTATGCCAATTTTCCTCAAGATAAATTCAAAGGCAGTTGATCCTACATGATATACGCAGTTCTAACAGGACCTGTCGTCATAGAGACGGTAGAAAAGGTGGGAGCAAAGTTAGTGCACTAAAGATTCAAACCGAGGCCCGAGGAAAACTGGCAGGACATTGTGTATACCGGCTCATGCTAACTCCAAACTGCTTTCCCAGGGCCTCCCTGTATACCTCTCGCTGTCCCAGCTGTGAGCTTAGAACTGCTTTCCAGCATCTGAGGAAAGCCAGTCTGGTTGTCTTAACCTTTTGATGTGCAGGTTGATTGACAAGTGAAACTGAATGGGAAGGAGTTTCCCGTAGCATGCCATAAATTAAATGGCCGCCAGGTGGCAGAAAACACCCAGTAAGGAAAGTCCATGCTTTTAAGCTTCCATAGAATCTTTTTTTAAAAAACCTGGGTATTTTAGCCCATCGGTGTGGTTCAGTGGTTAAGCGTGGACCCAGGAACCAGGCGATCACAGTTTGATTCCCTGTCAGGGCACATGCCAGGGTTGCAGGCTCGATCCCCAATAGGGGGCGCGCGCATAAGGTAGCTGATCATGTTTCTTTCTTTCTCCCTTTTTAAAAATATATTTTATTGATTTTTTTACAGAGAGGAAGGGAGAGGGATAGAGAGTTAGAAACATCGATGAGAAAGTGACATCAATCAGCCGCCTCCTGCACGCCCTTTACTGGGGATGTGCCCACAACCAAGATACAGGCCCTTGACCGGAATCGAACCTGAAACCTTTCAGTCTGCAGGCCAACGCTCTATCCACTGAGCCAAACCGGTTTTGCCTGATCAATGTTTCCATCCCTCCCCTTTTTCCTCTCTCTCTAAAAAAAAAAAAATCAATAAAAACATATATCTTAAAAAAATGACATTGAATAACTTTGTTGCAGTTTTAAAATATTAGAAGAGTATTTCCTCAATATTTTTGGTGCTATTTATAATGTAAGGGTTACACATTTCAGCTTTAACCTGCATTATCGACATTGAGTGCCTCACTTTCTTAAGTGTAGACAATCTACAAAACATAAATCGAGCCCTGCTCTGCGGGGTCTGCCCCCTTGGAGAGGGTAAATACATGCGATGTCTCTGACGCAGAGTTGGAAAGAAATACCCTATTACATAGCACTTCCATCCATCGGATAGGATAGATGGAAACAATCTCAAAAGCACGGATCAAGGACCAGTAAATAATAGCCCATGGGCTAAATTGGGCCCAAGCTTGGTCTGTGAATGGCCTAAGAGTGATTCTAAATTTTGAACGGGTTTTATAAATAAATAAATAAATAAATAGCCCTGGCCAGTGTGGCTCAGTGGTTGAATACCATCCCCGCACCAAGAGGTCACTGGTTTGATTCCAGGTCAGGGCAAATGCCTAGGTTGCAGGCCCCATCACCAGCAGGAGTTGTACAGGAGGCAGCCGACGGATGTTTCTCTCTCCCTCTCCCTTCCTCTCTCTTATTAAAAAAAAAAAATAAGTAGCCAAAACCGGTTTGGCTCAGTGGATAGAGCGTCGGGCCTGCGGACTGAAGGGTCCCAGGTTCAATTCCGGTCAAGGGCATGTATCCTGGTTGCAAGTACATCCCCAGTAGGGGGCGCGCAGGAGGCAGCTGATCGATGTTTCTAACTCTATCCCTCTCCCTTCCTTTCTGTAAAAAAATCAATAAAATTTATTTAAAAAATAAGTAAAATAAATAAATAAATGACTATGCAACAGAAACCATAGGCGGCTTTCGTCTTACTAATGAAAGCAGCAAACACGAAGCGGCGTTCATCAGACTGGAACTACACTTACTCGGCAATTGCAAACCATAGGTAGACTGGTCACAGACACAACCGTTTAGCCACAATCGACGAATGCATTCCGCGAGAAAAATCAATAGGCTCTAGAGACCGTATCAAGTACAACAAAGAGTATCGCATGTTTCGTGGTTGTTCCTAATTTGTGTGATTTTTTTTCTGTGTGTCCCCTCTATTATAACGTAGAGCGAGTGGATGCACTCGTGTGCAGGAGTGCACCAGTCATTTGTACAATCAGTGCTTGTCACAGGCCCAGGCCGTGGAGGTGCCGGGAATGAATGAATGAATGAATGAATGGCCCCCTTCCCGCAGGTCCCTTGCCCCTGAGCCCTCGACGGCCCCGCCTTGTCTGGGCAATGGTCACCCAGGGCCGTTCTCTCCATCTCCCAGCCTGTCCTCACGGCGGACGGGGTGGGCACACTGTAGGGAAACTCGGTAGAGCCCTCCCTCCAGGAGAGCTGGCCTCTGGGGCGATGACCTTGACTTTTCATGTGTACCAGGCCCACACCCTGGGACCTGCACGGCTCTGAGGAGCCCCATCTGAGTGGCACAAACTTGGAAAGGTGAGTTTCCCAGGCCCGAGAGTAGCACCCTCCCCCCTTCTGTATCCCCCGACCCCCCTACTCCGCTGCAAGGGCAGGGAGGAAACACCTCATTACCCAAAGAGAACCTCACCCAGGGCGGGTCCCACAGGCCCAGGCACGAAGCGACGCGGCCCAGGACGGGAGGTGAAATCCAGGCGCCGACCCGGTCTGCCTTCCGTCTCAGCCCCTCCGGGTGGTCCTTGAGGCCCCGGGGGAGCCCTGTGCCCCCTCAACATCTTCTCCGGACTCCTCGGTCACCGCAGCGGGACTGGGCTGAGGATCACTGGTGGGAAGGGTGAATGTGAGGGACTGGGGGCCGAGCATAGGAAGGAGCAGGAACAAGGAAATGCCATAGGGTTGAGGTGCAGGGTCCACAGGCCTGGACTCAGGGCCTGAAGAATCCGGTTGGTCGGGGCTTTTGTGCCTGTGACAAATGTCCCTGGAACTCCTTCTAGCCCACACTTGAATTCCGAAGGGGACTATCTGATTGGCTGAGGTTCGCTTTTCGAGCCTACTCATCACCAGTGCTCTAATCAGCGTGGCCATCAAGTGACCTTGTGGAGGTATGGGTGGCTGGATGGATGGAGGGATGGATGACTAGGATTTCCTCCTGGCCTCTGGGCAGACTGACTCGCACCCTCTACCCCAGGCTTCCTCACCTCTGCCTTAGCTGCCGCTCCCAGAGTCCCTGTGAATGGACCTGTTCCCCTGGAAGGCAGAAATGCTCCCTCTCTCCCTCTCTCTGCCCCAGCTCAGCAGCGGCATCTAGAAATGATAAAGAAATGTTCCCTGAATTCCACAGGGTTTTGAAATAAGTCCTCCTCCAGCAAAGAGATTGGATCTTCCCTCGCTCTGTGTGCTCAGCACGATGATTTACATACAGTAGGGGTCCAATAAATGCTCCTGCCATCTCATACAGAGCACTTACGGATCGCCTACTGATTGTCAGGCACCGTGCCTGGCCGAGAGGGCATTAGCATTTACTAAGAACCTCATATGTGCCAGAGACTGTGCTAGACACACTTCACCTCACAACAGCCCTAATGGAGGAGACACTATTATCGTACCCATTTTCTTTCTTTTTTTAAAAAAATATTTATTTATTTATTTATTTATTTATTTATTTATTTATTTATTTATTTACAGAGAGGGAGTGAGAGATAGTTAGAAACATCCATCAGCCGTCTCCTGCACACCTCCTACTGGGGATGTGCCCGCAACCATGGTACATGCCCCCGACCAGAATCAAACCTGGGACCCTTCAGTCCACAGGCCAATGCTCTACCCACTGAGCCACACCGGTTTCGGCTCTTGCACCCATTTTCCAGATGAGAAATATGAGGCACAGACAGGCCCAGAACCTGCCTGAGCAGTGTGGCTCTGCGTCCAGCCAGCTCTGGCTCCAGAGACGGCACATTCAGCTGCCTCCCAGTGCAGAAGGTATTCATGTCTGGAGTGAAACAAGGCATCCGATGCAGCCACAGGACATTAGGAAGATATTCTTGTCAGTGAACCTCTCCCACAGCCACCCATAACGGTCATGACCCCACCCCCACCCCTGGGGGAGCCGGGGCTTGGGGGCAGAGTGAAGAGGCCCCTTCACACAAGGCTGGGAAATAAAACGCCGCAAGCTAAGCCGGTGACCTGTTTGTCAGGGGGATGGAAACCTCGCATCCTCTTCTCTGGAGAGGTTGGCAGCTGAGGCTCCCCAGAGCAGAGTGGCAGAGAGCAAACTGTGGGCACATTTGTGACCTTGGCACCGGGACTTCAAACAGGACAGGGCCACGTCCACTCCTGCTCGAGCCCCAGGAGGTCCGGGCCAGGCTGGGATACCAGCCCGGGATTTCCACAGTGCCAGCCCCCCAGGAGGCACTGGGACACCCTCTCAGCAAGGACTGCTCTCTGCATGGCAGGCTGCCGGCCTCAGACAGGAAGCGGTCCCTCCAGGTTCAGCCTCAGGCCAGGGGTGGGCTGATGGCTCCAAGACCCACTGGGCTAGAAACACTTCCTGCAGAAGCCGCTTTCCTTCGCCAAATGACTCCCTGGGAGCATGTCCGTGGGCTGCAACCCGAGGTACTTGTTAAATACCCAGGTCCCTGCCCGGCCGGTGTGACTCAGTGGGGGGCATCAACCGGATGATGACAGTTCTAGAAGCTTTGAGAGAATTCAAATCGATGCCTGGATTGTGGGCTAGATCCCCAGTGGGGGGCGTGCAGGAGGCAGCCGAACAATGATTCTCATCATTGATGTTTCTATCTATCTAGCTCCCTTCCTCTCTGAAATCAATAAAAATATATTTAAAAAAAATACAGTCGTCCCCCGCCCCTGGCCCACCTTACATCTCAGAAACCAGGGTGGGGCTGGGAGGGGGTGCAGGATGGTGGCTTGGGGCCCTTTCCACCCCACCCAGTGATTCAGCCTCAGAACCAGGCGGGGAGTCATTCCGGGAAATGAGGCACTGGTCTCTGCTCCCCTCTCCAAAGGGAACTTGAGCTACACCCCTCACACACTGGCCCAGACATGCCGGTCTTCTTCCCCCCATCCTTCCCCCCTGCAACCCCCTCTACACCCTCCACCCCAGCACTCAGATCTCAGTGCCAAGGTCTCTCCGCTCAGGCTCACCCCAGCTCAACCTGTTTTAGCCCTTTGTCTCTTATTCCATAAATGTCTCTCCCCAGCGGTCTGTGCGCTTCGCCATCTCCCCACCGACAGCCACTGCCTGTGTAGACAGTAGGTGCAGCATAGAATACACACGGTGGCACAGGGACACAAAAAGGACAGGGACCAGTTCGTTCTAGAAAGTGCTAGAGGAATCACTCACAACGGAGAGACAGCCAACCGCAGGCCAGCCAGCAGGAAGCGGTTCACCTGCCCCATTTCACCCGCCCCACTTCCTGTGCCGACTCCCCACTGTCCCCCGGCATCCCCACCCCACCCCCAGAACCCAGTCCCATGTCCCCAGAACGCCCTCAGGCACATGGAGCCAGAAGAGTCTCAAACGAAATGTTTATTGTCATTCAAATACTTCATACAAAAAGGGACACAGCGTCGGGGTCAGGGTTTTATGAAAAAAACATCCGAAAACTCGGGTTTGGAGGCATTTCTCTATTTACATGCGGGCAGGCCCGCCCCGCGTCATGCACAGCAGCTGCACTTGTCGGAGGCTCCTTTGCAGACGCAGCCCTGGGCGCACTTGGCACAGCCCACGGGGCAGCAGGCACAGCAGCCTGGGAGAAAGGGCAGGGGAAAGTCAGCACGCAACACGGGCACCTCCCTGCCCAGCAGCAGGCCTGGCCCCAGCTCCCCCCCAAACCCCCGACGGGCCCGAGTTTCAGATGCAGGTCCTGTCCTGGGGCGATGGCTAGAACCTTTGGGACAAGGCTTGTCCTGCTCTCCTGAGCCCAGACAGCTCAGAAAGCTTAAGGGGGCAGTGCCAGGCCCTGGGGTGGAGGGAGGGAAGAGGGGAAGCAATGTAAGTCGGGCCCCAGCCTCCTAGGACCACACAATGAGGAGAGGAAAGTCCTCCGGATGAGGGAGGGGCGCATCCCCCGCCCTGGCAGTGCCCAGGAGGGTGTGGGAAGCTTTGGGCGGACTCTACGGGAAGGGGCTGCACCAGCAGGTGGGAGAGACCACGTTCATGGGCGTAAACGGGTGAGGACGCTAGAGGGGTCGGGAGGCTCCATCGTGAGGAGACAGGTTCCGGTTGGGGCTCCCTCCCTGACACTATCTGCTGACTTCCCTGGCCCTCAGTGTCCCGTTCTAGAACGAGAGGTGGGACTCCCCAGCTCTCTCCGCTGTGGTTCTGACCCAGTGGCTGGAGGAGAGGCAGGGTCATTGGTCTGCGGGTGCCTGCTGAGTTTGGGGGACACCCTCCCCACTTAATTCCACCCCCAGCTTCCCGGGGAAAGGCCCCTCACTCACTCTTCTTGCAGGAGGTGCATTTGCACTCTTTGCACTTGCAGGCGCCGGCGCAGGTGCAGGAACCACCTGCAGGACGAGAAAGAGGAGCCTGAGATGAGATGCGGGTTCGGGAGACAGGGCAGCCCATCAGCCATCCCTCCCTGCCCCGCGCCTCGGTGCGGACCCATCCTGCGCGCTCCTTCCCCACTCCGGGAAGTTCAAGTCACTCTCCGCCCGTCCCAGGAAGGTAGGTCCCCTCCTGGTTGACCCCAAAGGGGGGGTCCCAGACTCCAGACACAACCCGGACAGACGGGGGCTCCGGCCAGAGGGTCCTGTACCCTGAACCGCCAACAGGCCATGTCCCCACCGCCCGTCCGGTCCTGCACCGAACCCTGGGTCCCCGTCCAGCACCCCCCTGGCCCACTGGTCGACCTGGAACCCAGCAGCTTTGCGCCTCGGGACCCTCAACTCTAAAACCGAGGCACAGGGCGGCCGGGAATGCTCTCAGCAGCTGCGCTAGGAAGGACGCACTGACCGGATCCGCTGCAGCTGGAATCCAGGTACCCCCAGCTGCACCCCCAGGACCCCCGTCCTGTGCCTGGGGAAGGAGCATCCAACAAGGCGCAGGGCCGGGGCGCTTACCGGTGGCGCAGGAGCAGTTGGGGTCCATTTCGATCCGAGGGGGTGAAGGCTTGAGATCCCAAAGCGAGAGGAGAGAGGGTGCTGGTTCTGGTCCAAAGCGTGGTGGCCTGGAGGCGCCCGCGCGCTGCCTTTATAGCCGGGCAGAGGCGGCCCGGGCGCAGAGGCACCGCCCCGGCCTTGCACCCCGCCCCGGCCTTGCACCCCGCCCCGGCCTTGCACCCCGCCCGCCCCGCGGCTCCGTGCCGCCCGCAGCGCCCGGGGCCGGGCCGTGAGCACCGGGCCGGGCCGTGCGCACCGCTCCACCCCCCGGGCCTTTGGCCTCCGTGCGCACCGGGCGCGCTGCACATGGGGCGCCGGATCACGTGGAGGAGCTGGGGGGACACCGTGTCCTAGCTCCCCCGGCCTGTCCAATTACCCCCGTGGCGGGAACGGGGACAGAGCCAGCCACCTCTGTTCCCTGGGTTCCGGGAACTCAGCCCCTGAGTCCTAGAAGTCCTCCCCTCCCCACCCTCCGGCCCCCTCCTCTTTGTTCTCGTGTGCACCCTTCTCCCAGCCTGCGCTCCCGCCCCTGACTTGGCTGGAGGCCCGGGGTTGTGTGCAGAACCGTGGTGGAGGTGACCTTCACCCCCTCCTCACTCCCTGCCCCTGCCCCTGCCTCACCCCCTCTGCTCCCCTGGCCCCCTCCCCAGCATAGATGTCCCTCCTTCCTTGTTTTCCTGTTTATAGAGCGACCCCTTCCCTCTTTCTTCCCTTCTCCCAGCTGAAGCCCCCAGTAGGCAGATTGTCCTGGTCCCTCCTTCACCCAAACTTTCCAGGGTCCGCTCAGCCCAGCGGGCCCACCCCGCTCCAGGATGGAGGTTCCCAGAGCATAGCCTGCAATCTCCTTCCCTCCTCCCTCCCCTCCCCGCAGCCCCCCAAGGAAGGAAGGGATCCTTTCTAGGCACTTGGCTGACCTCGCATAAATGACAAGCAAGAATTATCACGTTATTTCCCTTTCGGTGCTCCTGACCGTTACATAAGGTTTGGTCTGTGCCAGTCTTGCTTAACCACTTTCACTCTTCAAATCCTGCCACCCCTGAGGGGAAATCCCAGGACTACACGCAGCACACGGAGTTTACCAACAGCCCGGCCGGGTGCCGGGAAGTGGTGCCCTGGATCTGACGCCAGTCACTTGCCAAAGGAAAGAGAAAGAACCTTCCCTTTGGCCGGTGTGTGTGTGTGTGTGTGTGTGTGTGTCCTCCACCACCCCTCCGAGTCCCGCTGAATCCGGAGAGTGACAACGTGAGACCCACAAAAGCAATACACTTTTGTGTGATTTTGTGGCCCCCTTCAAGGTCTGGAAGTAAACTGGTTCTTGTTTTCGGTCATGGTAAGGAGTTTGCTTTTCATGGAAATATAGTGAAGGAAACAGGGACGGTTTAAAAATTAAGTTCACCCGTAGTGCGGGTGATAGCCCTTCAGTACCGGCTATATACATCGCGAGTGCTGATCCTTCTTGGGGGGAGACAGGCTACCCTCCTCCGGTCACTGGTTTGGGGTCACGTGGTTGACAGGGACAGCGCAAGGCACCGCAGGCGTGGGGTGCTTCTCTGCCAGTAGAAACCTGTCTCCTCTGCTGCCATGACACTATACGCTGTTTCTTCATCTGTTACTGTATCACATGTGTTGAAGGACAAAATGGGGCTTGTATGCTGTCCCTTCAAACTTGCCCTTTTGAAATATATGTTTTTATTGATTTCAGAGAGGGAGAGAGAGATGGAAGCATCAGTGAGGAGAGAGAATCATTGATCGGCTGCCTCCTGCACGCCCCACACTGGGGATGGAGCCCACCACCCTGGCATGTGCCCTGGATCGGAATCAAACCCGGGGAACCCTTCAGTCCACAGGCCAACACTCTTATCTACTGAGCCAAACGGCTGGGGGAAACTTTTTCTTAATAATTCCCTTTATTTGACCAGAGTTGAGATCCGTGAATATGAGAAACTACAAAGAGGTCCCTCCCGCCCCCCAGTGCTTCAGAAGCAATCGGCCCTCCCAGGGGGTGCCCTGAGGTCCTGCCCTGGCAGCAGATGCCCCTCAGTGGCAGCCCCAAGTGCCTGAAGGCGCTCATTTTGGGGGAGATTAACTGCTCCCTCTAGCACTCCACTTTCTGAAGATCTAGCCCAGGCTCCTCCCAGCCCTGTGGGCACAGAATTCCTTCCTCTTGCTGCACCGGAAAGAAGCCAGGGTCAGAGCCAACCAAACCACTGTTCTTATCTCTCCCAGACTTCACAGGCAGAGAATGCGGCAGACGGGGCAGGGGGGACTGGAAAAAATAAAATAAAATAAAATAAAGTGGCTTGAACATGTTCTGGTTACATTGGGGAGCAGGCTCTAGGTCAGTGGTTCTCAACCTGTGGGTCGCGACCCCTTCGGGGGTCGAACGACACTTTCATAGGGGTCGCCTAAGACCATCGGAAAACACAGGTATTTACATTATAATTCATAACAATAGCAAAATTACAGTTATGAAGTATGGTTGGGATCACCACCACATGAGGAACTGTATTAAAGGGTCTCAGCATTAGAAAGGTTGAGAACCACTGCTCTAGGTGGTTCTAGGTGGTTCTAGCTTCTGTGTTAGAGGTGACTCACCGTGTGCCCAGCGTCCTTCTAAATCCCTCGCCTGTCTGAGATCATTCAATCCCAAGAGGCAGACACTATTATTTTCCCTTTTCACAGTGAGGAGCCTGAGCCACAGACGGGTAATGACACCCAGCGGTCAGTGACCCAGCTGGGACTGGCCCTCATGCCACCCGCCGGTAGCATCATGCCCTCCCACACCTCCCAGCACCGTGACATCACATGAAAGAGGAGGACGCGGCACCAGGAGGAGCAGAGTGGCAGGCAGGTCCCTGTGTGTGACCTCTGGGCTCCTGGTCACCATCTCTCAAGCCAGGAGCACCCCAGGGCGATCTCAGAGGCCTCTCCCAGCCGAGACCGGTTTGGCTCAGTGGATAGAGCGTCGGCCTGCGGACTGAAGGGTCCCAGGTTCGATTCCGGTCGGGGGCATGTACCTTGCTTGTGGGCACATCTCCAGTGTGGGGTGTGCAGGAGGCAGCTGATCTATGTCTCTCTCTCATCGATGTTTCTAGCTCTCTATCCCTCTCCCTTCCTCTCTGTAAACATCAATAAAAAATATATTTTAAAAAAAAGGCCTCTCTCAACTCTGGGTAACGAGAGGCGGGATCCAACACCCAGAGACAGCATGTCCCGGGGGCTCCTGGCCGGCCACCCACTCTCCCCAGGGCACGGGGTCAGCCAACTTCTCAGGCCTTCTCCAGCCTCCATCCCCTGAGCAAAGGCTTCAGCAGCAGGGAGCCTTTCTCCAGGAGCATGCTGGGAGTGAGAGGCTCCTCTCCGGGGAAGGTCTGTGTGGGCACAGGGACCCCCACTGTTTGCGCTGCCCTGGCCCGGAGCCGGGACTCGATCCCTCGGTCCTCGGCTGGAGATGTAATTTCCTCTCTGCAGACGGGGAAAAGGACGGCCGGGCCAGGGAGCGGCACCGTGGCTGGGAAGCAGGATGCCTCGCCCAGGCTGGCTGCCGCGAGCCCCTTCACGCCGGGCACCGGCGGGCAAGCACGGTCCTGACTCCCTCTCGGGACTTGGACTTGACTTTCCCTTTGATTTTTACATCAAATAGCAGCTCCCTCCACCACCAGCCAGCAGCGGGGCCAACCGGCGTCATTAATTACACGTCCCGGAGGGCCGCACGCCTGTCTGAGGAACAGCGTGCCCGCTGAAGGGCAGAGCCCGCCAGCACCGGCCTGGGCAGACGCCAAGGCCTTCACCTGGAAATGCTCAGGCACCTCCTCTTCTGAGCAAAGGCTTTCCCGGGCACCTCCCTGCAGTTCTCCCCACATCCCTAGTCACTCTGCTGGCTTCACGTAGCCAAGGGCTGGGTTTGGGGGCGGGGGAGGAGGGTTGGGATAGGGGAGAAGAGGTCCAGATATCTGTCTGACTTGGGAGGGACTTCCTCCCGAGATTCAAAGGCAAACCACGACTGAGAGCTCTCAGGGGGGTGGCAGGTGCCCTGTCAGACACACTGGACAAGAACTATGGCGCCCCATGGGGATATCGGGGAGGGGGGTGCATGGCTCTCAGGCTGTGTGCTCCACGCACCTGGCCGCTTACGACTTGTTTTCAAGTGCTCCGTGCACACTTTTCCTGGAAATGCGCACAGTGTAAATATCTAATTTTATTATGGGTTCTTCATACATTTAACCAGAGGCCCGGTGCACGAAATTCATGCACTCAAAGGGGGTTCCTCAGCCTGGATTGTAAGAGGCCACAGGCCAGGCCGAGGGACCCCACCGGTGCACGCTGGGGGCTGGGGAGGGCTGCAGGAGGTTGGCCAGTTGGTGAGGGATTGTGGGGGGGCTCCAGAGCATGTCTGGCCTGTCTCCCTCAGTCCTAATTGGCTGGACCCCAGCAGCAAGCTAACCTACTGGTCGGAGCGTCTGTTCCCTGGTGGTCAGTGCACATCATAGTGAGCAGTTGAGTGGCCTTAGCACATCATTAGCATATTACGCTTGGATGGTTGAACAATCAACCACACACTTAGAATATTGGGCTTTTATTATATAGGATTGCAATTACATGTGTTGAATGTCAAAATGGGTTTTGTATACTTTCCTTTCAAATGTTTTCTTTAAAAACAAATCATTTTTTTTTAATTATTATTATTTTAGAGTGGAAGGAAGAGGGAAAGAGAGATGGAAACATCAGTGATGAGAGAGAATCACTGATTGGCTGCTCCCTGCACGCTCCCCTCACTGGGGATGGAGCCTGCCATCTGGGCATGTGCCCTGGATCAGAATCAAACCTGGGACCCTCCAATCCATATATCAATGCTCTATCCACTGAACCAAACTGGCCAGCACAAACTTTTTTTCTTAATATTTCCCTTTATTTGACCAGAGTCCAGATCCGTGAATGTGGGAAACTACAACATGGTCCCCGCCCCCCCCCATTATGCTTCATAAGGAATCGGCCCTCCAGGGTGTGCCCTAAGGCCCCTGCCCTGGCAGCAGATGCCCCTCAGGGACATCACCATCTTTCCTGAAGGCGCTCATTTTGGGGAGACTAACTAACTGCTCCCTCTAGCCCTCCACTCTCTGAAGATCTAGCCCAGGCTCCACCCAGCCCTGTGGGCACAGAATTCCTTCCTCTTGCTGCACCGGAAAGAAGCCAGAGTCAGAGCCAACCAAACCACTGTTCTTATCTCTCCCAGACTTCACAGGCAGAGAATGCGGCAGACGGGTCAGGGGGGACTGGAAAAAATAAAATAAAATAAAGCGGTTTGAACATGTTGTTCTGGTTACATCGGGGAGCAGGCTCTCCCCCAACTTCACGCACAGCAGCTGCGCGTGTCCAACGCTCCCTTGAGATGCAGCCCCGGAGGCCATGGGCGCAGCCCTGGGGGCAGCCTGAGCAACAGGGAAAAGGAGGGGTCAGAGGTGACTACCAGGCCCCTCCCCGCCCAACAGCAGGCCCGGCACCTCCCTGGGCTTCAAAGGACAGGAGAGCAGAAGAGCATGCTCCATGGAGCAACAATTAGGAAGACCACTGGGGTCTGGGTTTCCCCAGAAGGCTGGCCTGCCCCATCTGAGCCGCGGACAGGGCAGGCGAGGCAGAGAGCCTGCAGAGGCAGGGACAGCTTTCAGGGGCCGAGGAAGACGGATTCCTCTGACCCATCCACTGCCAGCCAGCTCAGCGCCCCCTCCTCCCACGCCCCAGCCCCCAGCTTCCCAGGGAAAGCCCTCACTCACCCTTCCGGCAGGAGGTGCATTTGCAGGAGCCAGTGGCGCAGGCGCAGGAGCCACTGCGAGGAGGAGAAAGACAGGCAGTGAGATGGGTGATGCAGCCCCTCCACTCTGCTCCCACACCCCCTTCCCCCGGGCAGGGCCAACCCCCGGAGCTCCTGTCCCACACGGAACAGATGCTGGCCTACCCCACCTTCTCTGCCCTTCTGCTAGAGAGAGAGGGCAGTGCCCTCCCTGTGTTTACCCCGCAGGGACGGTCCCAGGCCCCAGGCCCCAGGCCCAGTTCAGTTAGGCTGAGTCTGGGGGCCGGGACTTCATGTCCTCAGCCCAGAAGAAGACACCTTGTTCCCCGCTTCCAACCAGCAGCCCCCCGACCACCTGATGATGTGGAGTAGGACCACCTCGAACCTCAGGCCTCCTCCAGCAGGAACCTCGGGGAGGCTGCAAATGCTCGGGCAGAATGAGGGCCCCTGGCCAGGGAGAAAGCACAGAAGCTGCTCTCTCTCACTCTAAGGCAGCGGTTCTCAACCTGTGGGTCGCGACCCCTTTGGGGAGTCGAACGACCCTTTCACAGGGGTCGCCTAAGACCATCGGAAAATGCAGATATTTACATCACGATGCATCACAGTAGCAAAATTTCATGGTTGGGGGGTCACCACCCCATGAGGAACTGTATGCAAGGGTCGCGGCCTTAGGAAGGTTGAGAACCACTACTCTAAGGAGTCCCAGAATACTCTCTCTCGCCTCCTCTGGCCTCCAGGTGAGGAAGGGGCCTCCTGAGGTCCAGAGCCAGGGGGTTCCTGACCAGCTGGGGCCCATTTCCAGCAGAAACCAGAGTCGGTCCAAAGCAAGAGGAGGAGAAGAGGCACTTGCGCCGGTGCACCGCCTGGTGGCGCCCCGGAGCCCCCCACGTGCGCACTTGCTGCCCAGAAGAGGCGGCCCTGCCCGGTTGCAGAGGCTCTTGCGCCCGGTGCCCTGCGCCCGCCCCGCCGAACCGCGCGGCCCCAGCGTCCTTGCCCGGGCCGAGCGCACCTGGCTGGGCGGGGCGCACTGTTCCACTCGCCCCGCTGAGCTCTGTGCGCACCGCGCGGGCCCCACCTTTGGCCCCTGATTATGCCGAGCGGCTGGTGTGCCGTGTGGCACACGGTAGCCAGCCTCCAGGCCTGACCCCTGACCCTTCCCAATCCCCTCCCCCCACCCCCCACCCCGCGCCCCTGCCCGGGGCAGCCACTCTCCAGATCTCCACGACCTTCTTCCTGGAATCCAGTGACCTCACCATCTTTTCCGGCCCTGGACCCCATGCTGCTACTGACCTCAGGCTAAGAGCCCGTGTGCAACACCCTCCCCCCCTCCCTTCCTGTCCATGACTTGGCAGAAAGGAAGGGGGTTGTGTGCAGAGGGGCCGTGTGCAATGGGACCTTGACCTCCCACCCGCATTTCTTCTCCTTGCTCCTTCCCCCTCTGCCCCCACATTGGGGCTACAGCTTCCTTCCTGGGGTACACTGCACCTGGCTAGCACAGGCCCCTGCCTTCTTCCACCCTTCCAGTCTCCTCTAGGGTCGGGGGTGGGGGTGAGGGTGGGGGGAGGTCCATGGACACATATGTCAGGTCCTTTGCAGAAAATGCTAGTGTTCCCCACAGCCTGCTGGTACACCCCACTCCCAGAGGACCCCGCAGCCTTGCTACCCCAGAGGAAGCATCATTTTAGGTGCTGGAAAGACGGCTTGGAATATTGTACCCAGCGGGAAGGGCGCCAGGGATTAGACTGGTGGGTTCAGCAACATGGATACTTGGGTTCTGGCTACAGAAGGATTCAGAGGATCTTCACAGAATGGTCAGCAGCTTTCAGCTGTGTCCACTCAGGGACGGGTACCCCAGATTGACTGGTGGGTGCCGGGGCAGGGCGTCCTGACCATGCAGCTGGTCCTGAGGCCAGCCAGGGGGTGGCCTGTCTGGTTTCGCTGCTTTTCAGGGCCTGGGGCTAATATACAACGGAGGCCTAGGTTTCTTTCTTTCTTTCTTCCTTCCTTCCTTCCTTCCTTCCTTCCTTCCTTCCTTCCTTTCTTTCTTTCTTTCTTTCTTTTTTTAGATTTCTTTCTAGGGAGGAAAGGTCAGGGGTCCCCACCTCAAGATCATCGATAGGCTAGGGGAGTGAGGTCCCCCCTCCAGGTGTCCTTTGCTAGACACCCAGGGCCGTCTGCCCTGGCGACCTTCTGTACCTGGCCCAGCATCCTTGCTCCGCTCATGCCTTGACTGCCTACCGGCGTGTCACTGCCAGCAGAGTGTCCCCCCCCCTCACCCCCCACCCCCACCCCCGGCTGAAGAGGACACAGCACTTGGTCAGCGGCAGGCCCTGTTTCCAGGCCTCTGGATCTCTGGACTTTCACCGCAGCCACAGAGGGGAACACTTCTGTGAGTATGTGGGAGCCCTCCCTGCGAATGGACCATTGCAACACGCGGAGTCTAAACCACTTGCCCGCGGCGACCTAGCCGGGAATCCGTGTACTCGGTGGAACCCAGCCAGGCTTCCCAGGGAAGGCGAAGAAGGTCCCTGCATCGCCAGCCTGGGGCTGAGGTCTGCTGACCACGCTTCTCGAAGACTCGAAGCCATTGAAACCAGAGCAAGCTGCCAGCTCACGTCCCTGGGACAGCAATACAAGGGAAATGTATAGATATGTATCCTGATGGTGTGTGTAATGATTAATAATATAAATATTTATTGTGGTAATAGTATATAATTACTAGGTTAACAATGAAATCGTCTGGCTGGCTCCAATGCCTCCCATCACACAGTGTCTTGCTCTCAGTGGTAAAATACTTGGCTTTCCGTGTGAATGTACTTAAGAAAATATGAATCATTTCAAAGCACCAATGGCAGTTTTTCTCTGGGTTTCTGACATTCAGGGCATCCTCATGCCTGGACATTTCCTGAGCTCATCACGATTGGTGGCAGAGTGAAGGACTCTGGTCTACAGGTCACTCACTGCCTCATGGTCAACACGGGACACACGGCCCGGCACGCCAGCCCTGGCTTATTTGTCTGGAGGCAAACATATGTCCCCCCAGCTACATAGAACAGTCCTAAGACAAGTCGGGTAGCATTGTAGACCACTCCCCACGTGCCAGCGCTCGTGTAGGTTCTGTCCCTGTACACATTCATTCCCTCCTATGACCCATGTGGCTCTCGTAGCCCTTGACAGTGAAGGAGGCTGAGCCACATAGCAGGTATGTCATGTGGTCTAAGTGACCCAGGCGGGACACGCTCCTCACCCACGGCCCTCCGCGCACATTTCCCAGGGAAGGGGGGGTGCCGGAACCCGGCTTAGCGGCATTGGTGGCAAGAACACTTAGCTGTTTCTCCTCTCTCCAGCCAGGGGCACCCATGGCGCCTCTGGAAAACCCCTTTGGGCTCTCCTTGTGAGAGGCCGGGCCGCGCACCCGGTGACAGGGTGGCCCGCTCGCGGAGGCCAGGGGCTGGAGCCACCTGGAGCCGCGGTTCAGACCTGTGACTTCTAAAGCAGGTCATTCAGCTTCCTTGGAAAAAAAAAATGACATCATCGCCTCAGCCCTCCATCTGCAGCCTCCCGGGCCCCGTGGGGATGAAATGACAGGGTGGGAAAGGCTTGGTGTCCGCACCCACGCGGTGGCAGTGTCTTGTCCCAGCGTGCTTATTACAGGCGGTCACTCTATCTCCCTGGCGCCAGGTCAGCACTTTTTAAAAATATATATATATATATTTTATTGATTTTTTTACAGAGAGGAAGGGAGAGAGAGAGAGAGTTAGAAACATGGATGAGAGAGAAACATCGATCAGCCGCCTCCTGCACACCCCCTACTGGGGATGTGCCCGCAACCAAGGTACATGCCCTTGACCGGAATCAAACCCGGGACCTTTCAGCCCGCAGGCCGACGCTCTATCCACTGAGCCACACCGGTTTCGGCTAAGCCAAAGCTTTGATAGTCAAATCGCACAAAGCAAAACAAGGGAGCTGATCAACATGTTTACAGTATTCTTGTGAGTTTCAAATCTGTTTCCTGAGTCAGGCCTTGTTTTGCAGCTCCCTCAGCCCAGGAGGTGCCTAGGCACAAGGGAGGACTCTAAGGTCAAGCTGCATTGTGCCAGGAGGGCTCTCCCTCCACGCTAGGACCTGTCTGTGGCTCTGCCACAGGTCAGTCAGAGGCTTTACCCTGTAGCTGCTCCCTACAGATCATCACAGCCACTGCTTGTTAAGCCTACCCTGGGGCCGGGACACTCTCGCTATTCCTCCCTTAGAGATATGATCTCCTTTCCACCGATGGGGACATGGAGGCTGAGAGGGTTTCAGCGACTCGCACAGGACATGCCACGTGTGGCAAAGCAGGCTGTGAACCAGGCAAGCATGACACCAGAGCCCCTGCGCTTGGCACAGGCCGGTTCCGATGATCCCTTTTCACAGAGAGCCTGCCAGGCAAGCATGGTCCTGACTGCCCGTCCATGTGACTTGTCTTTCTCTTTGATTTTACATCAAATAGCAGCAACTCCTTCTGCAAATAGCCAGGGGCGACTAACCGTTGTCATTAATTACAAGTCACTGCTCCTGCACTGCAGAAGCCGGCATCGCCCTGCACAGGCTAATGGGGTGGGGGTGGGGATGGGGAGTGACTGGTGGGGGTGGGGGTGGGGATGTGTGCCTCACCGAGAACCATTCTCAGCTGCTCCTCCCTCTAACTGAGAAAAGAAGCCTGAGCAATTCCCTCCAAATCCCTGGGCCCTTTGCTGGTTTCAAACCGCCAGGCGCTGGATTTTGGAGGAGGGCCAGGACAGAGATACAGCAAATGTTTGTGGTCCACACTTTGGGGGTGTTTATGAATTGCCTCCAGTGTTCAAGGCGCCCTCCCAATGAGCTGTGGCAGCATTTTAAAATCTCGAGTATCTGTTCCCTCTATATGAAAAATATGCCTTGAATCTAAAAATGTGGCTTGTGTTGATCTTTTACGCCATTTCGTAGTGATTATTATTTACAAAATGTAGATCTGGGTTGGATTAGGGGGGAAAGAACTGCTTCTTCACTAAAAGGATTTTATTTTTTTAAATATATTTCTTTATTGATTTCAGAGAGGGATAGAGAGAAAGAAACATCCTGCACAACTCCTGTTGGGGATGGAGTCTAGAACCCAGACATGTGCCCTTGGGCAGAATCCAATCCGGGACCCTTCCGTCTGCAGGCCGATGCTCTATCCACTGAGCCAAACCGGTTTTGGCTTATTTTTAAAAATATATCTCTTTGATTTCAGAGAGGGAGAGGGAGAGGGAGAGAGACATTGATCAGCTGCCTCCTGCACACCTCCTATTGGGGATGGAGCCTAGAACCCAGGCATGTGCCCTTGGGCGGAATCCAACCGGGGACCCTTCAGTCTGCAGGCCACACTCTATCCACCGAGCCAAACCAGCTAGGGCTTCTCTACAAGGATTTTAAAGCCACATCAGAATCCAGCAAGTTAAGGTACTCTGTCTTTTCCAAGCCTTCCACGCATGAGGCACTGCAGGGGGGGTCTCGGAAGCCACAGAGAAGGAGCATTCTGGGTCGACCAGTTTCTGTGCCATCAGCGGGGACCCGGTGTTCTCCCAATGCCCGTGCAGCCTCTCCGTGAGGCCCCGTGGCTTGCCTGAAGGCTGTTAGGGAGTCACAGCACTTCAGTCCCCGGCCCAGGTCCCTCCACTTCCCATCCAGTCCCCCCACTCCCCCCCCCAGCCCCGGTGGGTGCGCCAAGGAGAACAGACTCAGAATAAAGCCAACAACTTTTATTTAAGTCTCATGTGTTTTTCTAGAAATAAAAACGGGAATGTAGCAAACATTGGGGGTCAGGGTTGTACAAAAAAAAAAAAAGCAAGCAGGTTTGTACACGTGGCTCTATTTACAACGGGGAACAGACTGTCTCCGCATCCCGCGTCACGCACAGCAGCTGCACTTGTCGGCGGCCCCTTTGCAGACGCAGCCCTGGGCGCACTTGGCACAGCCCGCGGGGCAACAGGCGCAGCAGCCTGCAGGAGGAGAAGGGGCGGCAGAGATGAGCGCTGGGGAGGAAAGATTAGTTAAGAAATCTCCCGTCCTTCCTTCTCCATGGGACCCTGGTGGAGGCGGTGCCAGCTTCCCTGGGGGCGTCAGCTGCCCTGTTTAAATGCCCCTGGGGGGGGGTGGGGGGGGGGGGGGGTGTAGGGGAGAGGGAGGGGGGGCACTCACTCTTCTTGCAGGAGGTGCATTTGCAGTCTTTGCATTTGCAGGAGCCGGCGCAGGTGCAGGAACCACCTGCAGGAAGAAAAAAGCAGGTGCGCATGGTCCCCGGAGAGACCCAACCAGCGAAGGGGTGCCCGGGGGAGCCGCGTTCGCGTCCCAGGTCGACAAGGAACGCAGCTCCACAACCAACGGAGCTGGGTCAGTGACACAGAGGGGCCTCGGAGAAACGCGCACCGGCCGCTTTAGCGCCCTGGCACCCAGGGATCGGAAAGAGCAGGGCACCCGGCAGCCCCAGCCCGGGACCCGGCCCGCTTACCGGTGGCGCAGGAGCAGTTGGGGTCCATGGCGAGCTGAGCGGTGGCGGCGGCTGGAGTCGGAGGACAGATGGGCGCAGCTGGTGGCTGGAGCTTCCAGAAGGCGCTTTGGAGCGGAGCGCGGGGAGGCGCCCTTTATAGCGGCCGCCGCCGCCGCCGGGGCGGGTGCAAAAGCCCGCGGGGGCCGGGCGCCGCCTGCACACGCCCCGCGGGGGTGAGTCACGGGGGGCGGCGGGCGCCCCGGGCCGAGCGCACCGGGCTGTGCGCACGGACCCAGGCGGAACCGCCCCGGGGGCGCGGCCGGGCGCCGAGCGGAGACTCCGCGTTGGGGACGTGCGCCCCGCGGTGGCCTCCCCACACCCCCGTGTGCCCCGACCTTGAACTCGAGTGGTTAAGAGAGAGAGCCCGAGAGCCGGCTGGCTTGGGGGGCTTCTGCTCGGACAGAGAGCCCGCGGGCAGCGAGGACAGGCGGCCGGCCGACCCTTCTGTGCGCGCGCGTCCAGGTGTCCCAACGGGCAGCCCCACCCTAAACCCCGTGGGACGGCGATGGGCACAGCTTCCCCTGGCAAGCAGAGGTCGGTGTAGGCTTCCAGCTCCGGGGGGAGCTCTGGCGGTGGGCACAGCCAGAGCGTCGGCCTGCAGACTGAAGGGTCCCAGGTTCCATTCCGGTCAAAGGGCATGTGTCTTGGTTGTGGGCACCTCCCCAGTGCAGGAGGGAGTTGATCGATGTCTCTCTCTCTCTCTCTCTCATCGATGTTTCTAGCTCTCTATCCCTCTCCCTTCCTCTCTGTAAAAAAAAAACAATAAAATATATTTTAAAAAATAAAAATAATAAATAAAGAGCCAAAACCGGTGTGGCTCAGTGGATAGAGCATCGGTCTGCGGAGTAAAAGGTTCCAGGTTCGATTCCGGTCAAGGGCATGTACCTTGGTTGCGGGCACATCCCCAGTAAGGGGCGTGCAGGAGGCGGCTGATCGATGTCTCTCTCTCATCGATGTTTCTAACTTTCTATCCCTCTCCCTTCCTTTCTGTAAAAAATCAATAAAATATTTTTTTTAAAAATAATAAATAAATAAATAAATAAAGAGGAGGGAATGGAGGTTAAGTGACTTGCCCAGGGTCACAGGGCTGGCTGGGGAGAGCAGGGCCTGGTGATTCCATTGGAGGGCCCGGCCGGTGGAAGGGTGGGCTTC
>JAAGEH010000452.1:3892642-3957901 GCA_011751065.1 Lasiurus cinereus | reverse complement strand
CGCCAAGAAGCCACGAGCCTTGTGCTCCGGAAACTCAAGGGTAGGGTGTCTGCGTCACCCCAGGGCCCGGGGGAAAGTGACAGCAGGGTCATGGCTAGGAGGGAATGCACCCTCGGAGGCAGGGGGAGCAGAGAGGAGGAGACCGGGTCCAGCCTGGGAGGCAGTGGGTCAGGGACGCCTTGCCAGGCAGGGGAGGGAGGAGCAGAGGAGGCAGCTGGCTGGAACGGCGGCACATTCCGGAACATGTGGAAGGGAAAAACCCCACGAGAACTTTCCTCCCCGGGGCATGCTGAGAGGAAGAGAGGCCAGGAGGCCCGGTTCCTGTCCGGATCACCAGCCTGCCAGTGCCAAGAACGTGTGGTCAGGGCGGGGAAACGGGTTACTAGAAGGTCCCTGGCAGGCCGAGGGGCTGCTGGCGGCAGAGAACAGGCTGTCCCCGCGGTGTTTACGGCCAGGTCCCATGCAGAGGTCTGCACAGCTCAGCTCACACATCACTTCCTCCGGGAGCCGTCCTCAGCCCCGTGCTCACCAGCAGGGTGTCTGTGCAACGTGCTGGAAAACATCCTGTCCTTCTTCTTCCTGGAACTTGCATGCCCGTCATACAGGGGCACAAACCTGCAACCCAGGTACCTGCCCTTTTCGAAACCCTTTGGTCCACCTAGAAAATTCCAGAAATGACGGGCGACACTCGACCACTTTGTCACACTGGCCGGGGCCCCAGGCCCATGTTAACTGCCTCCTCCTGGTCCCCCAACCTGGGAGAGTTTCTTCCTTCTTAAAGCTACCAGGGCTTTTATGTCTCCTCCATCCCTGGGCCTCAGTCCCCCATCTCTAAAATGGGGAGAGCCTGTGTGTGCCACAGTCTATCAGTCTTCCAGCACTGAAGCATCTAGAATTTCACTCAGGCTGTTCCACAGTGGCTCTACCCTCCTGTAAGCTCATGAGCTCCGTGAAGGACAGAGACCATTTCCTTTAAAAAAAAAAAAAAAATGGAGCCGAAACCGGTTTGGCTCAGTGGATGGAGCATCCGCCTGTGGACTGAAGGGTCCCAGGTTCGATTCTGGTCAGGGGCATGTATCCTGGTTGCGGGCACATCCCCAGTAGGGGGTGTGCAGGAGACGGCTGATCGATGTCTCTCTCTCATGGATGTTTCTAACTCTCTATCCCTCTCCCTTCCTCTCTGTAAAAAATCAATAAAATATATTTTTTAAAATAAATTGATTTCAGACAGAGAAGGAAAGAGATAGAAACATCAACGATGAGAGAGAATCATTGATCAGCTGCTTCCTGCAGGCTCCCAACGGGGGATGGAGCCCCAAACCAGGCAGGTGCCCTGATCAGGAACCAAACCAGGACCTCCTGGTTCAGGGGTGAATGCGCAATCACTGAGCCACACTGGCGGGCCTGAGGCCATTCTTTTCGTCTACCCTCAGTGTCCGGCGGCCAGAAACATTCTTGCTACGAGGTGGCTGGGAGGGCCAGGTTGAGATGGCAGACTTGGTGGCGACGTGTGTCTCCAGGCCTGCTCAGCATCCCACGGACAGATGGCAAAGATCATGCATTCAAAGGCTGAATGGCCGAAACCGGTTTGGCTCAGTGAAGGGAGCGTCGGCCTTCGGACTGACGGGTCCCAGGTTCGATTCTGACCATGGGCATGTACCTTGGTTGCGGGCACATCCCCAGTGGGGGTCATGCAAGAGGCGACTGATCGATGTCTCTCTCTCATCGATGTTTCTAACTCTCTATCTCTCTCCCTTCCTCTCTGTATAAAACCAATAAAATATAAAACAAAAACAAAAAACAAAGGCTGAGTGATCTTCCACCAGCCCCTCAGGAACCACCTGACCCCTCCGGTTAGAATTTAGGTGATCTGCCTGAGTGATCCCCGCCGTGCCCTCAGGGAGAGCAAATGGCAAGAATCGGCCCATTTGGTCTGGCCTGGTTTAGCTTCCGCATTCCTGGTCTCTTCTGCGTGTCACCCTCTTTCCTCTGCGCAGCTCCTTGGAGCTCCTTCCTATCTGCTAGGCTGGAGGCATCCCAATTCACACTGATTTTTGCTCCAGTAAACGGAACATTTTTACGATGCCTCAGTTTATTTTTTAACAGACCTCATGCAAATTACCCTAGGCCCTCATGCCCCATGGATAAGACGCTTATAGTAGTCATATCATTCTTCTGGAGTTGAAGGATCCAACCAGGTCCTATACTGAAAGAGTGGAAGTTCAAAGGTAATCTCAAATGTAACAGTCTGCCGAAACCGGTTTGACTCAGTGGATAGAGTGTCAGCCTGCGGCCTGACGGGTCCCAGGTTCGATTACGGTCAAGGGCATGTGCCTTGGTTTTGGGCACATCCCCAGTAGGGGGTGTGCAGGAGGCAGCTGATCAATGTTTCTCTCTCATCTCATGGATGTTTCTAACTCTCTCTCTCCCTTCCTCTTTATAAGTCAATAAAATATATTTTTTTGAAAAATGTATCAGTCTTTTCTTTTACGTGTCTTATTTGACAGAATCATTTCTACCCCAAAGGAATAAAGATTCTCCTGTTTTCCTCTTCCAAATTCTTTCATAGCTTTGATTTCTATTTTTTAAATCCTCCCTGGAGGTTGTTTTTTTCCCATTGATTTTAGAGAGAGTGGGCGGGAGAGAGGAGAGAGAGAATCATCGATGTGAGAGAGCCACATCAATTGGTTGCCTCCCGCACATACCCCAGCTGGGGGAGGGGAAATGCAACCCAGGGACGTGCCCTTGACCAGAATGAACCCTCCACCCTTCAGTTCGAGGGCCGGCACTCTACCCACTGAGCAGCCAGCCAGGAGGATGGCTTTGCGTGTTGCTTGTTTTCACATGTGATATGCAGATCGGGAGCCAGCCATCCCAACACTTTCCCTGACGCTCGAACCCTTTGGCCACCGACTTGGTCATGGGTGTCTCCTTCCAGCTGTTTCTGGACACGCACTGTCCTATGGATCGGCTGACCCGGCCCCACCTCCTTCAGAACAAGCAGGGCTCACCAGCGCCAGGCCTTTCTGATCGTCTCTTTGCAAAGCTGGGGTGCCGTTCCCTGCGCTCTTCTTTTTCCCAGCGTAGCCTTTTATTTATTTTATCTTATTTTTATTTTTAAAATATATTTTATTGATTTTTTACAGAGAGGAAGGGAGAGGGCTAGAGAGTTAGAAACATCGATGAGAAACATCGATCAGCTGCTTCCTGCACATCCCCCACCGGGGATGTGCCCGCCAACCAAGGAACGTGCCCTTGACTGGAATCGAACCCGGGACCCTTCAGTCTGCAGGATGACGCTCTATCCACTGAGCCAAACCGGTTTTGGCTCAGCGTAGCCTTTTAGAAATACATCCTGTGGGCTTTTGAATGGGCCCCTCAAAACCCTCTGGGAGGAAATGGGGCGTGTTCACTGCACTGTGTCTGCCCACTGGGCAGCCCTTCTCTCCCCGCCCCGTGTCTCCCGCCTCAGCCAGCCCAGGCGGAGCGGGGTGCTGTCCTCCACCAAGGCCTGGACCCCGAGGCCCCAGGCAAAAGCTCTCATTGGCCTACTTCCCCGGAAAGAAAGGGGGCTCGGAGACCCAGTGCCCAGTGAGCGGCTTTGAAAAGCCCGGCTCTGTCTCAGGGGGACGGGCTGCTGGGGCTGTGGCCTTGGAAACGCAGCTGAGTTTGCCAAGATGGGCCCGGGGCCTCCTGGCCTCCCCGCCAGGAGGCTGGAAACAGGCCGCTCTGTGGGAGCAGCTAGAAAATTCCAGAAATGAGACGCGTTGGGAGCTGGGGGCTGGTGTTAAGTCTCCCCCGCCCCCAGGGTACAGATGAAGAGCGGTGGAGACAGACAGGCCTCTGTGGTCTGCTCTCCCCTCTCCCCGCAGAGTTGATCCTGACTCAGCGGGAGGATCCAGGGCCATCTGTGGAGGGGATGCATCTCAGCCCCAAACAGAACCAATGGCCAAGTCTCGGGGTTCCACTTTTCAACTGGGCACCTCAGATGAGGCACTGCCCGCCCCCACACATCCTTCCCCTTTAAGAAGAGACCAGACTTTGGCTTAAGCCATTCAGAAGCTTTATTGTCACTTGCCAGCAGCTAGCAGGGGTGGGGGTAACACAGCCAATCCCTCCAACCCCCCCAAACCCCAGGGGGAGGGAGAGGCGGCCCTGGGCCCCTCGGCACTATTTACACGTGTTTCCTGGAGGGCCAGGTCCTCCTCTCAATCGCAGCAGCTGCACTTCTGAGCCTCGGCCTTGGCCTCCGCCGCCCCATCTTTGCACACGCAGTCCTGGGCGCATTTCTCGCACTCCGGGGGGCAGCAAGAGCAGCAGCCTGCAGGGGGAGCGAGGGGAGGGGGTCCGGGGAGGCTGGGCATTGTCCCCTACCTAGGCTCACGCCTGGTCTGACTCAGCATCTTTGGGGTGTCAGCTGCATAGTTGGGGTACCCAGCCCCCAGCCCCTCAGGTAAGTGATGGTGAGGCAGGAGAGTAGGAAGCTAGGGAAATTCCTTGGCCAGGGGAGCTGAGAAACGGAGACAGAAAGCGGAACAGACTTGCGAGGAGTTTACAGCCACACACAGGGCACCGGGGCAGAAAGCCCTGGGTGCCCACCAGGAGCAGAACCAATGCCAGGCCTCGTGCCGGGGGGGGGGGTGCCTTTCCTCCCCCAGCCTCTCCCCGATCCTGTGGTCTGGTCCCTGCCGGACCTTCCTCCCTGGAGATCACATCTCGGCCTCGGCTGTGTTTCAGCTCCAGGCCCCGAAAAGCAGCAAAACCAGGTGGCCCTGTGGAATGACCCCCTGCCCTGGTGCCGACCAATCAGTGGACACCCCCATCTAGAAATGCTGGGGAATAGCTGAAACCGGTGTGGCTCAGTGGAAAGAACGTTGGCCTGTGGACTGGAAGGGCCCAGGTTCGGTTCTGGTCAAGGGCATGTACCTTGGTGGAGGGCACATCCCCAGTGGGGGGTGTGTGCAGGAGGCAGCTGGTGGATGTTTCTAACTCTCTATCCCACTCCTTTCCTTTCTGTAAAAAAATCAATTAAAAATATTTCAGAGATGCTGGGAATAGTGTATGGAGAGGGTCCCTGAGAACTCCCCTAAGATGCTCACCTTTGGAACCAGATAAAACGCTTCGAGACAAAGGAGCCAGCGTGCCCCTCCTGGGGCACCTTCACGGGGACCTCCCTTTGGAGGGAATTTTCTTTCTCCTAAACTCTAAGGGTGCCCATGGACCTGTAACCAGGGGAGCCACGGGCAGTGGCAGCTCCTCTGGGGCTCACCCCCTGAATCTGTCCCCAAACCCCGTTCCCCCCGCCCCCCTCCAGTGAGCTGACAGCAGCCGCCTCAGCTCACTTCTTTCCCATCACGCTTCCAGGGAGCGGAAGCCGCCCGCCTGCGCTCTCTGCTGTCGCTTCCTCTACCCTGGCCCTTCCTGGTCCCACCACCCACAGCTTGAAGGAACGTGCACAGAGTAAGAAACCCTCTCTCTACCGATGGGCCTGAGGCCCAGTCAGTCCCCTTTCTGGTAACACAGGGGAGTCCCGGGTGGCAGGGTCAGGCCCAGGCTGGGGCTGGGGGGTGGGGGAGGGAGGAGCTGGTCCTTACAGAACAAGCATCACTGGGTACCTGGCCTTGCAGAGAGGCGTGGAGGATACACTTGGAGGAGCAGCGATGGTACGGGTGGGAGGGGGGTCCAGGAGGCCCATGGGGGTCATCCATCCCTAGTCTTACACTCCCTAAAAAAGAGGGGCCTCCTCCCACCGCCTCCTCCCCATGCCCGTTCCACTGCTGCTGTGTCTGGGGGTGACCAGGGAGGTCAGATGGAGGGGAATGCACCAAGGCCTGAGGGGCCACAAGGTCTGAGAACTCCAGGGCCGACCCCCAAACTCACTGATGGCTTCCCCAGGCACCGGAGGTTTTAAGTGGGGAGTGGATGGGCGGGGGTGGGGGTCCATCAGGATAACCGCCTCAGTTCCAGCTTCCTATGGAGATCTGCTGGGAATTTCCCAAACGTCTCGCCCCAGGCCTCGGGGATGAATCACTGGGGGAGGGGCCAGGGAGACCGTCCTTTCAGGCCTCCCCAGAACCGCTGCCCCAGAAAGCGTCACCAGCCATGTGGCAGGGGACCTGGGGGTCTCTCCCTGTTGCCTGGACAGACCCGGGGAGCAGAGCAGGCGGCGGCAGAGGGGGTCCCACACTCACTCTTCTTGCAGGCGGTGCACTTGCATCCCTCGCACTTGCAGGAGTCAGCGCCGGCGCAGGGGCAGGGGCCACCTAGACAGGGGGAAGCCGCAGGGGTGGCTCGCGTGGCAAAACCCGGGCGGGGCCGGGCCTAAAGGGAGGAGGGGGGGTGGGTGCCCAATCTCAGGGCCCTTGGAGATATATGCCTACCCCCTCTCCCCCGCGAGGTTCAAAACGGGAAAGAAGGGTCCCCTTCCCCCAAATGCCCTTGACGAAAGCCGCAGGACGTGGGATTCCTTGCGAGTGAGGGGGGCGCGGGCTCACCAGTAGGACAGGGGCAGGTCTCGGGGTCCATGTCGAGCGAGGAGCTGGCGCGGGAGAGGGTGGCCTGGCTTCTTCTCCCGACAGCTGCGAGCTCAGGGGCCGCAGGGGACGCGGCTTTTATAGCTCCGGGCGGGGACGCGTTGGCACAGCCCGCGGCGCGCGCGCGCTCGGCGCCCCCTCTTCTCCATCTGGGCTCCCAGGAAAGCGCGCATTGCGGCAGCGGGCCCGCTCCCCCACCGGGCTCCCCGCCTCCCCGCTTTGCGTGCAGCCACCCCCCTGCTCCCTGGGTGCACAGCCGAGAACACTCCCCACCCGGGTGCACGCCTCCGTGCGCGCGGCGGGGACGCGTCCTGGAGATGGAGGCTTCGGAGCCCCGAGAGCCATCTCCCCCCCATCCCCGCCCCACGGTGATGGGTCATTGACGTGTGAACCGGCCCGGGCGGAGGGATGCCCGGCCGGCCGCTGGGAAAACCTCCCTCCAGGCAGCGGTTGGCAACCTGTGGGTGGCGACCTGTTTTCGGATGGCCTCAGGCTCTGCAGCAGGGACCCACGGGCGGAGAGCCACGAGCAGGGTCGCCTAAGACCATGGGAAAACACAGATCTTTGCATGACGATGCACCACCTCACGAGGAGCTGAATGAAATGGTGCAGAACCACTGGCAGTCCAGGGTGGGTCTTGTTCTGCAAGGCCCGGGCCAGCGTTTGAAGGGTTAGTCTGAGCAAAGCCGGCCCTCACGCATGGGGGTGCGCTGCAGCAGTCTGGGGGGGCCCGGAGGGAGACAGGCCGGAGGGTGAATGGCTGCTGAGCTGAGCCAGAAACGGGGCGCTCCTGCTTCTCGGGTTTCTAAGGCGCCTGAAGACACCACCTGCGGTCCTGGCTCTCCAGCGCGCAGGTGGGAGACGGTGGGACGCAGCCGCCACAGCATGTGGGCCAAGCCCCATCATAAATGCATAACATGTGCTAATAATACATGTACGGGGCGGGGCAAAGGTAGCTTTACAGGAGTGTCTATGCAAAAACAGTTTGTTCTGTGTTATTATTCATTAATCATTATATTGTTTTCCATACGAACAACTGTAAATCCACTTTTGCCCCACCATATATATATAGACATATATATACACACATATATGTACATAGATATACATGTATATATATGTCATGTAAAAAAAAATATATATACACTGGTTCTGTTTCTCTGGAGAACCCTAATACGCCCCCCTACACCCTTAAGGTAACCAGGATCTTGAGGGATCTGAAAACATAGCATCCTTTTGAAATACCCTCCTCCCCTTTATTCCTTCTTTATTGTATAAATTTCTGGAGAATTAAACATATGCATATATAAGCCTTTCAAATATAAAATTAGAAGCCTACAGTACACACTGATTTATACATGACCTTACCCATAATTTATCAATAGATTGTAAATTTCTGTCCCTGAAATTAATTTCACTTCTATAATTAAAAAAAATATATTTTGATTGATTTCAGAGAGGAAGGGAGAGGGAGATAGAAACATCAACGATAAGAGAATCGTTGATTGGCTGCCTCCTGCACGGCCCCCACTGGGGGTCAAGCCTACAACCAGGGCATGTGCCCTTGACTGGAATCGAACCCGGAACTCTTCAGTCCGCAGGCCAATGCTCTATTCACTGAGTCAAACTAGCTAGGGCTACGTCCATAAGTTTTCCCATAGGGGACCACATTCTTTAAAGTAGAATTTCTGTCTCAAAGTATACATACGTATATATATTTTTCTTTTCAAACAGTATTTATTTTGATAAAGGCCATGTCAGTAAATTTTGTAAAATTTTGAAAAATAGAAAGAAAAATACCTGTGATTTGAACGCAGCCACTGTCCACATTTTAGTGTATTTCATTTTCACATTTTTGTATTCTATGTGGCCTCTCTTCTGAAGAAAAAAAAAATTACTGCTTAACTAATTCATAGCCTATCATTTACGATTTTACCAAATCATTTCCTGTGGATTTTTAGTGGCTGTGTCATATCCCATCATGGGCACGGGCCCCAGCTTACTTGAAAAACTTCATAGACTTAGCCATGAGGTTGCTTCCAATTTTTCACAATAGTATTATAAATAGTACTGAAGTGAACGCTCCTGTGAGTGAGTGAGGTTTTCCCCCCACCGAATTTGTGGTGAATTCTCTAAAATAGATTTCCAGTAGTGAAACTATTGGGTAAAACGGGAATAAGTGTTTTTATGGCCCATGGATTACACTGCGAAATTACTTTATGTTTTAAAAATATTTTCAGTGATGTCAAGAGAGGAAGGGAGTGGAGGAGAGAGATAGAAACATCCATGATGAGAGAGAATCATGGATCAGCTGCCTCCTGCATATCCCACACTGGGGATTGAGCCCGAAACCTGGGCATGTGCCCTGACTGGATATTGGACTGTGACCTCCTGGTTCATAGGTCTACACTCAACCTCTGCGCCGTGCCAACCAGATACCAGATTACTTTAAATGGTGTATGCCCTGTGGATCTGGGTGGTTGACACTTTGTTAAGGCCTTTACAACTGAGGCTCAGTCGTCTCTTGGAAGAGCTGGGTTTGATTTATCCTCCGAGCATTTGTACCTGAGGGGTCTAAGCCCTTTTCGGGGTGTCTGGGTCCCAAAGCCAGCCAGCGTGAGGCGTGAACACGCCTGTCAAACCCCGTACAATTCCCAAGGGCCCAGCGAGCGCCTGTCTCAGCTGCCTGTGTGCCTCGATCGCCCCCTGCAGTCCACACGTGGAACTGCCTTTCTTGTCTTGTGACCAGGCCTGCATCCCTTTCCCACCAGGCCCTCCTCTGGTCCCCATCCAAGTTGGAACATGTCCCGAGCAGGTGCAGAGTCTGTCACAGCCTGTGCGAGGTCTCCATTGTCCTCCTCAGGCCGCGGAGGAACACGATCCATGAGGCGCCCGCCTCCTGACACGGCACTTGCCCGCTCCAGGAAGCGCGGCCGTGAGAAAGCTCTCCTTCTGGACCTAAAACCCGTTTCCTTTGTGTCTCCTCTGCTTACGTTTTACTCCTGCGAGGCCACTGGGAACCCAGAACCCCTCAACACCTACCACCTGGTGCAGAGGGCACCCATGTGGGCATGTTGTCCCCCAGACGAGCCTGGTCCGTATGGAAGTTCCCGTCCTAAACTCTTCATGTAATGAGGGAGCTGTTAGCCTCTTTCTTTGGCATCTCGGCCCCGATAAATTTTATAAAATGGTGTGAGGAAAGATGACTCGGACACGTACATCAGTGAATCAGACTTCAAGGTTTTTCTGGAATACCAGGTTGGGTCAAATCACATTCATGGGTGCATGGAAGCAGAGAAAGGCGCAGCTCAGATCAAGACATAGAGGGAGGTGAGTGGGGACTGTGTTTTGTGTTATTGGGGAACCAGGCTGGAAGAGCAGAAGACGAAGGACCAGGTCTCAGATCCGTCCCTCTGTAGGGGTAAAGATATGGGGCATCTATCTTACCTCCTAACTGCTCCTTCTCATTGGTTAAAGGGCTCTTCCCAGTGGCCTTGACTCTCCAGTCCTCCCGGCCTACTCTGTGCTTGCAGCAAGAAGGCTCAGGGAAGCCAGTCAGTGTGGTTCAGGGGTTGAGAGTTGACCCAGGAACCCAGGGGTCATGGTTTGATTCCAGGTCAGGGCAGATGCCCGAGCTGCAGGCTTAATCCCCAGCGTGGGGCATGCAGGAGGCAGCCAAAGGATAATTTCTTTTTCATGTTTAAAAAAACTTTTTTTTTATTGATTTCAGAGATGAAGGGAGAGAGTAAAAAAAAAGAGAGAGAGAGAGAAAGAGAGAGAAATATGAATGATGAGAGAGAACCATTGATCGGCTGCCTCCTGCACGCCCCACACTGGGGATCAAGCCCACAACCTGGGCCTGTGCCTGACCCACGTGCCGCTGGGCTGGTGATGTTTCTACCTCTCTATCCCTCTCCCTTCCGCTCCCTCAAAATCAATCAAAACATATTAAAAATAAAATAAAATAAAATAAAATAAAATAAAATAAAAGGCCCAGGTAGCAGGAGACAGCCCTCAGGCAGAGCAGCGTTGCAGGATCCTGCGCTTAGCAGCCTGGGCAGAAGGCATGCAGGCAGGCAACCACCGCGCCTGCAACGGAGCCAGCCCTTCTGGGTCCTTCCAAGTGAGGCTCACACAGGCTCTGACCACCAGACAGAAAACTTTATTGCTCCAACGCTTTACATGAATGTCACCAACCCCTCACTGGGGCAAATGTATAAAAGCACGCTCATCTCCCTTCCCGCTAATGCACTGTACAGAGGTTGCCCAGCCGCGCCCAGCACCCGGGGCCCTTCAGTGGCAGCAGCTGCACGTGCTGGAGCCTCCTTTGCAGACGCAGCCCTGGGCGCACTTGGCACAGCCCGGCGGGCAGCAGGAGCAGCAGCCTGGAAGGGTCAGGAGACGGACAGGTCAGCTTGGGGTCCGCTCTGCTCTCTCACCACCTCCCCTCCCGCGGCTCAGAGGAAGGAGGAAAAGAAGAGTCTGCCATGGGCGCCAGTCCGCAGTCACAAAGCCCTGGGACCGGAAGTGGTGGGAGGCTGGAGCTGGAAGGGGTCTCAGAGGCCCAGAGGGACCAGGGTTTGCCCGAGGTCATTGGTCAGCGGCTGATCTGGGACCAAACCCCGAGCGGCTGACTCCAGGCCAGTGCTCTCTCCCCTGCCCCGCAGGGCAGGCTGGGACCTCCCCTCAGGCCTCCCTCGTGGGCAAAGGCATCCAGAGCCTGCTCCCTCCACCGCGGCTGGGGGCTTTCGGGTGAGGGAACAGATTCTCCCAGCGCCGGGCCCTCGTGCCCCGGTCACTGCACTCACTTTTCCGACATGTCGCACAGTTGCAAGTTGTGCATTTGCAGTTGTCTCCGCAGATGCATATTCCTCCTGGAAGAGAGACAGAGCAGAAACGTGAGGACCGAGGCAGGGGGGCGCACAGGATGCGCTGCAGAGCGCCCCAGGGCCAGGGTCTGTGGGCCGTCGCTGGGCAGGGCTGGACAAGAGGGGCAGATGCTGCCAAGCATCACTCCAAGTGGCGAGGACCAGTCAATGGTTCCCAGTCGCCGTCCACGCTTGGAAACCGGGGTGGCTGCCTCAGGAACCCCCAGGATGCTCGTTAACACGGAGATTCCTGGGACCAACCTTTGAGATGTTTGGATTCAAAGATCTGTTGAATGTTTTTATTGATTTCAGAGAGAAAGGAAGAGGGAGAGAGAGATAGAAACATTAATGATGAGAGAGAATCATTGATCACTCCCTACTGGGGACTGAGCCCACAACCCAGGTCTGTGCCCATGAGCAGAATCGAACCTGGGATCCTTCAGTCCACAGGCTGACTCTATCTCTTGAGCCAAACCGGCCAGGGCAGTGTTTTTACTTTTTTTTTTAAAATATATTTTATTGATTTTTCACAGAGAGGAAGGGAGAGGGATAGAAAGTCAGAAACATCGATGAGAGAGAGACATCGATCAGCCACCTCCTGCACACCCCACACTGGAGATGTGCCCAAAAGCAAGGTACATGCCCCTGACATGAATCAAACCCGGGACCTTTCAGTCCGCAGGCCGACACTCTATCCACTGAGCCAAACCGGTCTCGGCTGTTTTTACTTTTTAAAATATATTTGTACAGTATTGATTTCAGAGAGGAAGGAAGTGGGAGAGACAGATAGAAACCTCCAAGGATAAGAGAGAATCATGATTGGCTGCCTCCTGCACGCCCCCTACTGGGGATGGAGCCTGCAACTAGGGCATGTGCTCTGACCAGGAATCGAACTATGACCTCCTGGTTCATAGGTCAACAGTCAATCACTGAACTACGCAGACTGGGCGGGAGTCAGTGTGTTAAAAAAAGCAGCCCAGGTGATTCTACTGTAGAACCAGGTTCGAGAACCACTGAGCTAGGCCACCTCCACCAAGCCCAGTTCCCACAGGAATCGCTGAGGAAACTGAGGCCTGGAAATCCTAAGTGTCAGAACTGGTTGCAGCCACGGATCCAAACCAGGTTTCCGGGGCCCGGGCTGGAGCCCTTCCCCTGTCCTGGTGCTGCCTTTAGGGGGCTGCTGCTAGGTCCCCCCACAAGCGTTGCAGAGCCAGGCTGTCAGTTCTAGCAAATGAGGCTGGTAGCTAACAGAGAGGGAGCTGCCACAGTGGCCCCCAGTCTGAAACAAACACCACTGGCGGCTCCTCACTGCGGGAAGGAAGCACGAATCAGACTCCTGCAGGCTCGGCAGGCTCCCTGGAGGAAGCGGGGCACATCCCAAAGCCTAGGGGCGGGCATCCTTTTAAGAAAGATATATTTGTATTGATTTCAGAGAGGGAGGAAGGAAAGAGAGACACATCAGTGATGAGAGAGAATCATGGATCGGCTGCCTCCTGCACGCTCCCCACTGGGGATCAAGCCTGCCACCCTGGGCATGTGCCCTGACCGGGAATCAAACTGTGACCTCCTGGCTCATAGGTCGATGCTCAGCCACGGAGCCACACCAGCTGGGCAAGAGTGGGCATCCTTACTCACCAGACAAGCAGGAGCACTCCCTGGGGTCCATGGTCCAGGTGTCGAGGTTTGGGCGCTGTCTGTGGGGGAGCAAGGAGGTGAGTGAACAGCCGCTGGAGGCCGCCTCTTTATAGCCGAGTAGCTGCCGGTGTAGGTTCGCCCCACCTTTCCCTGGGGCCAGACGCCTTGCACGCGGCTGAGGCAGACACCACGGGCGAGGGGTTGGGGAGAGCGGCACAGTCATGCAGGGGCTTTTTATCACTAGGGATGCAGGTAACTGTCCCCCTCCTCCCACACGCCCACCTGCCAACGTGTCAGGGATCCAAGCTCCGGCTCAATGGCACTTGCGGGGCTCAGATTGGCAGCTACATCCACCCAGGGTCCCCGCTCTGGGCACCCTAGTGTCTGCCCTTAATGCTTCCTCTTTCACAGGGGCTGCTCTCGTTCTGGCTCAGGGTCGCTTCTGTCTCCCCGGGTTAGGCAGGAGGGCTGGATCCTAGTTCTAGGCTTTCGAAGGCCGCACTCAGACCTTCTTCTGGACGTGACTCCCAGGCCCCCTGGGGGAGCAGGCCAACGTCAGGGGCATGTGCCACCTGGAGCCTGCACCCTGGCTGACCCCGGCTGACTCATCTGCAGGCAAGCTCATGAAAAGGCGGACCTTCAGCACCGGCCCCGTTGTGTGGCTTAGAGGAGAGAATGCCATTAAATCCTCAGCTCAGAATGTGGCACATAAATATTATTAGTGTTGCTATTATTATTATTATCATTACCTGTGCCTATGACAACGTGGCTGCCACCCGCCCAGTTGTATGTATGTTTCAGGCCTGGGACAGCCCTGGGGGTCAGGAGCAGGATGCGTTCATCAGCAGTGCAGATTGGGAAGAGTGTTCATCTCTGGGGTCCCTGCTTTTAAGCTCAATCTAATTCTTTTTTTTTTTAAAAACCTATATATTTTATTGATTTTTTACAGAGAGGAAGGGAGAGGGATAGAGAGTTAGAAACATTGATGAGAGAGACAGACATCGATCAGCTGCCTCCTGCACGCCCCCTACTGGGGATGTGCCCCAAACCAGGATACATGCCCTTGACCGGAATCGAACTCAGGACCTTTCAGCACGCAGGCCGATGCTCTATCCACTGAACCAAGAAGAGGTGCTGTGGGTTTTGATAAGCTGTAAAGCTTTCATATTTCTTTTATATGTATTTTTCTAGAGATTTGTCCCATCCGTTAAGGTAACAATGTATGTGTTTCTGTGTGTACACATGAGAGAGAGAGAGAGAGAGAGAGATGCCAGGGAGGTTGGGGTTGATCTTTCTCAAAATAGCTCTAAGAAAACCCCTCCCCCCGCTCCCACAACCAACACACACACACGATTCTGCGTTCCTGACCTCCAGTCCCACTCAGGGGCCCTGGCACCGAACCCCACGCCTCCCAGGGGGTGGGCTGTGAAATCAGGCCAAGGCTCAATGCGGGGCCCAGTCACCTGTGCACCGGCAGCTTCACAGACTCCCCGGGGCCGGGCTGCCGGTTAATTAAAAGGGACGGCAGCCACAGCTGTGTCATCCAGCACCCAGGGCGCAAGCGAAACCCTCTGCTTTGCACACGGCCCGGCCCGAGGAAGGATGAGTAAGGCTGCAGCCAGGATCACCCACGCTCCATGGCCCCCTGTCCCCCACCCCCCTCCCGCCGCAGAGCGTCTGGCCCAGGTTGGCTGGCGGCCCAGGTGAGGGCTTTGGGAGGGGGAAGGAGGCTCAAGTTCACCTTTTTCCTTCTTTTCTCCCCCACCCTCCTCCTCCTCTGTCCCACTCTCTGTCTCTGTCTCCTTTCATCAGTCACTCGCCACACAGTCAGGGCTGCCTCTGTGCTGGCTTCAGTCAGCCTCGGAGTGGGTAAGTGACCCAGGCACAGGGCTCGGCCTCAGGAGCTTCATCCCCAGCAGAGCGATGAGCGCCCCCCCCATAGCGGTCAGAGGAGAGGACATGAGAGGGAGAGAGAGAGAGAAGCATCGATGATGAGAGAGAACCATTGGTTGGCTGCCTCCTGCACGCCCCACGCTGGGGATGGAACCTGCAACGTGGGCCTATGCCCTGACCGGGAATCAAACTGTGACCTCCTGGTTCATAGGTCACTCTCAACCACTGAGCCACACCGGCCGGGCAAGAGAGTAGCTTGTGAACTGGTTAGGAAGTGCCTGGCTCGAAGATTTCTGAGGCAATGCCCTCAGCCACGTCCCCAAAGTGCAGCTGGTGTCGAACCATGGGGATCAGAGCCACGTTTCCGGGGAACTTCACTAATTATTCGTCGTCTGCGGGCAGTTTGGAGTCTTGCTTTTCCTCCAAAGATTCGAGAATGAGTCCAGCAGCCAGGGGCCCTGTAGCCCCCACACGTGCTCCCGCAACTAACATTCCCTCCAGGTCTCAAACCCTGGGGGTCTGAGGACGCCTGTTGAAAGAGGTCCCTCAGGTACAGGGACCAAGAGGCCTTCCCCACCTGGGAGGGGTTTCACCCATAACTCCGAACCATGGTGCACGAGTATTTTTTAAAATATATTTTATTGTTTTTTTACAGAGAGGAAGGGATAGAGAGCTAGAAACATCGACGAGAGAGAAACATTGATCAGCTGCCTCCTGCACGCCCCCCACTGGGGATGTGCCCGCAACCAAGGTACATGCCCTTGACCAGAATCCAACCTGGGACTCTTCAGTCTGCAGGTCGACGCTCTATCCACTGAGCCAAACCGGTTTTGGCTGCACGAGTATCTTAATCCGTTGATTTGTCCAGCATAAATCCATAGCTCTTTGCAAATAATTGGATCATCCCCCATCCATGTTGGGGGGGAGGGTCCGAGAAACAAAGATGCAGTGTGAGGGTTTTGTAGAAGGGGTGATTGTCCTCTGCTGTCGTCTCTTGCGTTGTAAGGGGTGAATGAAGTGTTCGCTGCCCCCCTTGGCACCTGCGGGGGAGGGAGTTATTGACCTAAGGCCTGTGGGCAGCTGGGGTCTGGGAAGCCCAGTGTGGGTACCAGGAGGGGTGGCCACGACCCCCCGGCTGGGCATGGGTGCCGGAGTGTGCTGAATCCCTGGGCCAACGCCTGCGTGAGCTTTGGATGGATCCGGATTTAGTCCGCCCCCGCTTTGATTTTCCCTCTCTCTCTCTGGGCAAGCCGTTTGGCCTCGGTTTCCCTGCCAATGAAATGAGGTTAATAACACACTCTCCTCAGGGGGCCTCTTAGGAATAATTGCCCAGATCTTGTTGGGCGCTTTGAAGAAAATCGCTACGAAGATGTTCTGCAGGCTCTGGAATTTTCCTGGATGCGAATATCAAACAGAGGAGCACAGCCAAAGTTGGGGCTCTGCCTTCCCCACTGAACCATGGCCCCTAATTCCGCTGCAGGAGAGGAAGGCACGGGAGGGGCTGCGAGCAGAGCCTGGGCCTGCCCGGCACGTTAAAGGCACAGCCCTGCCTTTGATGCCTGCCTGCCACGCTTGTTAATGTTAATAGGAAGCCAGCGAAGGCGGGAAGGGTCTGCCTGGCAGAGGAAAACAGGTGGAGGCCGAAGGGGATCCGTGCCAACTCCATTTGGAGCTTGTTTGGCTTTGAAGCCCTTGGCCTCCGAGCTGCAGTCACATGACAACTTCTCGTGTCAGGAGGGTAAGTGCGGACGGACGTCTGGGCGAAGGATAGACCGTGGGCTCCTCCATTCCCAGCTCAGCCAGGAGCAGATGGCTCCCATCTCAATTCAGGAATCACTTTAGCGCCAATAATCCCCCAATCTGCCAGGGAAATGTCAAATAGGGGCCTCAAATGTAGTCTCGCCGGGTAGTTGATGTGTAAGAGTGAAGTCAGCTGATGGCAGGCACTAGGGAGTGGTGGGGACTGTGGCAAAGTGACCAAGCTCTAATTGAATGGTGGGATTTGGGAACGAGGGTCAAATGTTGTCAGCTCTTCTGATGGCACAAGAGAAATTCAAAATCTGGGTTGTGTGTGTGTGGGAACTATTCCAGTTCTGAACACTGATAAGAGTTATTTGTTGATCGTGTTGAAATGATCTCCCCGTGAACAATGGATGCAGCCGTAGGCCAGAGAGGTCACCAGGGTTCTGTTTTGTGTGTGACCTCTGTTTTAGAATCCTAAGTCTTCAGGATGCAGTCTCTTAAAACTCACCAGAGCCTTCCGTTACTATTTTCTAGAGTTTTCAGATCGACCCCCGGTGGAGGGCATCAGACACACCCAGCGAGAGCTTTTGTAGGGATTCTGATCCGGTGCCCTTGGAGCGGGACCCTGGGAAGCGTTCCTGTACTTTTTGACTCTTGGATGATTCTGATGCACAGATGGGTTTCAAAAGCGGTGACCTCATCGCTTCTTCTAAGTGATACTTAATCTTTTGGAGTCATAAACCCTTTTGAGAAGCTGAAGAGAGTTGCCCACACTTTCCCTGGGGGGGGGGGCGGGGATGATGCTCCTTCAGAAAATATTTTGCAAACAATGTCAGGGGGCCTGAGTCCCCTCCCTCTGACCGTCAACCTCGGCCACCCAGTGGAGAACCTTGGCCACCAAGTGGAGAACCTTGCAAGTCTAATGCTGGAATTCCATCTACAGAGCTGTGAGCATGGCCCTCAGGGTGCCACTTGCACTCCTGCAGTGACAGGGAGCTCGTCATCTCTGGGGAGCCTTCCCTCTTGGGGGAACAGTCTATCCTCTTGGGGAACAGTCTATCCCTCTTGGGGGAACAGTCATCTCTATAAAGTCCTGTGTGTGTGTGTGTGTGTGTGTGTGTGTGTGGTGGCTGCCTTTTCCATTAGCAGCTTCCACCTCCTCTAGCTTCCAGCCACAAGTCCCACATGTGTCCCCTGGCTAACCTCTCTCCTTTTGCTGGGTGGAGAGGGGGGCGTGTTATATGGGGCAGGAGAAGTTGGGGGGTGGCTTGTGATGAGGAGCTAGTCCTCCTGGGACTTGAGACGTGGGGAGCAGGTTCTGGGCCAGATCCTGGGGATTCTCGTTCATGCCACCTCATTCCTCTGCCCCCTGAGGGACCCCTCCATGCGCCCGGGACACAAGGCCTAGGCCGAATGCTCACTTTGCTCCTGCATCGCCGTTCTCTCCCTGTGCCTTTCCCTGCAGCGAGCCTCTTCCAGTGCCTGCCCCCCAAGCCTGGGAGGTGACCCTTTCCAACAGGAGCAGGCACAGCCTGGAGACTCAGGATGCCAGAAGCAGCAAACACGTGATCCGTTGAACCCCTTTAGCCCAGCACCCTTGCTTTGACCGGGGTTTGGTGGGCACTTCAAGGACAGGAAAGCTGGTCTCTGGGAAGTTCATGCCATCACGTTTCTAGTCAACATCTGCCAAGCGCGGACCTCACAGCTGTCAATGTCATGGCCTCAGGTCTGCCACCCAGCCAGCTGGCGCCTCCTGGACCTGGCTACTTTCTCAGGGAAGAACATAACGTAAGGACTTGCTGAGAAAAGCAGGTTGGGGGGCGGGCTGCGGCTTTTCTTTGCCTTAAACTCTTCTAAACTTCAAGGGAAACCCCTCCTGCTAGCCATGGAGGGGGTGTCCACCCCCACTCCCGCTGCACGCCCTACAGGACTTTATGGATTTAATTCCAGCCACGCCTCCCTCTCTGCCTACAAAAGCCTCGTTTTGTAGTTCCGTCATCGCCCGCCCCTTTGATCACCAGTCACCGTCTCTGCCTGACCCAGGCACGGGTTTGAAGGCCCCGAAGTGTTCCCACTTGCATCCCAGCCCAGGGAGTCGAGGAGAAGGGGGACAAGGGAGCTGGAGCGAATCCCACAGGGAGGCTGGGAAATGGCATCCCTGTACCCACCCCATGGGAAGACAGGGAGGACGGCCTCCGGTCATTGAATGGGTGGCCATGGGCCTGGCAGAGTCCCTCCTGTGCTCAGTCATGCGTCCATGCCACAAATGTTTACCAAGGCCCTGCCGATGTGACTTAGGGGCTGAGCATCCACCTATGAACCAGGAGGTCACGCTTAGATTCCTGGTCAGGGCCCATGCCCGGGTTGCGGGCTCCATCCCCAGTGTGGGGCGTGCAGGAGGCAGCCGATCCATGATTCTCTCTCATCATGGATGTTTCTCTCCCTCTCCCTTCCTCTCTGAAATTAATAAAAATATATTTAAAAAAACATTTACTGGGTTCCTAAGGTACATCAGGTTCCAGACTCTCTGCTGCAGGTGCAAACAGTCAATGACCCTTTTGCTGGGTGTGTCTGATGCCCTCCGCCAGGGGTCGGTCTGAAAACTCTAGAAAATAGTAACCGAAGGCTTTGGTGAGTTTTAGGAGATTGCATCCTGAAGACTTAGGATTCTGAAACGGAGGTCACAAAAGAGAACCCCGGGACCTCTCTGGCCTACGATGCATTCGTTGTTCACGGGGAGATCACTTCAACACGATAAACAAACAAACAACTCGTATCAGTGTTCAGAATTGGAATAGTTCCCACACACACACAACCCAGGCTTTGAATTTCTCTTATGCCATCAGAAGAGCTGACAACATTTGACCCTCGCCATCCTGGAGTTTCTATTTTCGTAGGGAAAACAGGAGACAAACAAATAATCCCGAGTCCAGATATGTGACACAGAAGATAACTACAGCTATGTTGAGAGGAACCCAATTTAGAGAGAGGGTGCCCCTTCGGCTGAGGTTTGTGGGGGGAGCGTATTCCAGGCGGAGAGAACACTAGAGCCAGGGCCCCGTGGCAGGGAAAATGAAATTGCTCTTCTCAATCCAGCACTGGCACAGAGCTGGGTGAGGGAGCTGTGAGGAGGAGCTGAGGCTGGGCTGTGCATGTGTTTGCACACTAATGAGGCCAGGCCAGGGGCTCATTAATGAGGGGCTGACCTGCAGGGCTCTCAGGCTGCCGCCTGCTGCTGTCCAAGTCTCTCAGACAACCTTGAGCTGGTGCCTGGCCCGCAGCACACAATAGGGCCTTTCAGGGCCTCCTTTGAATGAAGCATCCTGTTCCCACCACAGTGTTTCAGATGTGGGGACAAAGCAGAAACTCAGAAGGACTAAGAAGTTTTGTTCATCGGGGGTGGGCAGGCCAGCGCACTGCAAAGTCCCAGGACCGGCCTGCCGTGGTTGGAGAGCCGGCCGCTGCCCTGGGCCTGGGCTGAGTCATGGTCTCAGCACCCGGGCTAAATTATTGCCCTTGGTTTACAGCTGGAAATCCTGAAAGGCCGAAACTGGTGTGGCTCAATGGATAGAGCATCCATCTATGGACTGAGGGGGTCCCAGGTTCGGTTCCCGTCAAGGGCATGTATCTTGGTTGTGGGCACATCCCCAGTAGGGGGCATGCGGGAGGTGGCTGATCGATGTCTCTCTCTCGTCGATGTTTCTGACTCTCTGTCCCTCTCCCTTCCTCTCTGTAAAAATCAATAAAAATATATTAAAAAAAAAATCCTGAAAGGAGGCTCAGGTCATTGGGCGTAGCTGTGGTCCTCGGGCACCAAGACAGGCAGACCCCCCTCTTTCATCCCCCACAGGGGCCAGAGAGGGCTCAGCGTGGGTTTCAGGGGGAGGCTGGGTCTATGGTGGAATATTTAGCTCATTCCTCTCAGTGCAGGAAGGGATGACGCAGAAAAATATAACACAAACCGCTTTTCAGGAAGCGATAGATACTCATCTACACTTGCGATCACAGGAATGCAAATGCAAACTACACGCAGATATCATTTCTGACCTGTCTATCTGATCGGCGGAGATCCGGAATGCGCAGCGTGCTGCGTGGGGAGGTGGAGGAGAGACGGGAGCTGGCAGGGAGGGTGACATGCACAGTGGCCCCAGAACATAAGCGGCGTATGTGCTGGCAGGAAACAGCACTGCTGTTGGGAAATTATTCTATTTATTACCTCCGGCGCACCAGGATGTGGGCGCAATTCACGGTGATCCAGCTTGTACAGCATCAGGGAGGGACCGATGTTCAGGAACCATGAGGCACCGAGGCCGTGGAATCCAGGCAGCTCTGCCGGTCCTGATGGAGGATGGAGAAGACACAGTGTTAACGGAGGGGAGCAAAGTGCAGCAACTTCTACTGGTTGGAGTGTCTGCCTCCTGGTGGCCAATGCATGTCATAGCAAGCGGTTGCACGGCCTTAGCATATCATTAGCATATTATACTTTGGTTGAACAGACGATCCCACAGCCCAACACTTAGCATATTCGGCTTTTATTTTATAGGATCTATACCTATGGAGCTTTGGGTGTGTTCAGGAAGGGGCTGCTATTCATGGGGGACAAGGGGAGGAAGCTACCTAGTCACACATGATGGCATATGAACAGAATCTGCTGGCGAGGAGACCAAGAAACACGTAACAGGGTTGCCTCTGAGAGGGGACTAGGGAGCTCAGGTCAGCTCAGCTGGGAGGGACGCAGGAAGTTGGCCAGCCAGGGAGGGACCGAGGGAGGGCTCCAGGGCATGTCTGGCCTGTCTCACTCAGTCCCGATCGGCCAGTCAGTCTGCAGCAGCCAGCTAACCTGCTGGTTGGAGTGTCTGCCCCCTGGTGGTCAGTGCACATCATAGCGAGCAGTTGCACGGGCCTTAGCATATCATTAGCATATTACACTTTGCTAATTGGTTGAACAGACGATCCCACAGCCTGACACTTAGCATATTCGGCTTTTATTTTATAGGATCTATACCTATGGAGCTTTGAGAGCCTCAGTTGCATTCCTCTGTGAAACGGAGGGGCTAATAGGGTTGTTGGGAAGACTCAACATGCGAAGTGGCTGGTGCGGGACCACTATCCCAGACATGCTGTCCCCTTCACCCTCCGGTGTCACCTCCTCCACACGGCTTCCCTCCTCACCATCCTCCTCTCCTCTTCAGGACACTCGGTGTTTCTCCCTTTCAACGCGGACCAGTTCTCTGTCTGGCATTAGGGTAAACGGTGTCCCTGTTGTGGTCACTAACTCCTTGAAGTTGGGGCTTATGTCTAAGCCAGGAAGCTGGCAGGAAGCTCAGGAAATGTTTGTGTGCCCAGAGGCCTGCAGCCCCGCTCTGTGGGCGAAGCCCGCTCCTCTCACTCATTAGCTCCATGATGTCGGCTCGCCTGTAAAATGGGAATAACTGATAATGGCGCCTACATCACAGGGTTAAAGAAGTTAATGTGCTTAGAACAGGAACTGCCACGAGGCAAGAGCTTTATAGCTGTTGGCTATGATAACTTTTTAGCTGTTGTGATTCATTCTGCTGTGAATATTGGGGTACAATGAACATAGAGGTGCAGCTATCTCTTCAAGACCGTGATTTTATGCCCCCTGGAGGCACACCCACAAGTGGAGTTGCCGATCAGTTGTATGTTTAATTTTTTTTGCCGGTGTATGGAATTTTTTAAAAAATATATCTTTTACTTTCATTGATTTCAGAGAGGAAGGGAGAGGGAGAGAGGGCGAGAGAAACATCAATGATGAGAGAAACTCATCAGTCAGCTGCCTCCACTAGGGAGAAGCTGCAACCTGAGCATGAGCCATGATCAGGAATACACCCGTGACCTTCTGGGGCAACGCTAAACCACGGAGCCACTCCATGTTTCGTTTTTGAAGAACCACCATCCTGTGTATCGCAGTGGCTGTCTCATTTGCATTCCCACCAACAGTGTACCCCAATTTCTCCATTTCTTTTAATTTGGTGTATGCTTCCATTTCTTTTAATTTGGTGGATATCAAAGTGTTCCCTATTCAAATAACAAATTACACATATATATTTAAAATATATTTTTATTGACTTCAGAGAGAGGGAGGGAGAGGGAGAGAGAGAAACATCGAGAGAGAATCATCCATTGACTGCTTCCTGCACGCCCCCTACTGGGGAGGGAGCCCACAACCCAGGTGTGAGTCCTGACCAGGAATCCAACGGTGACCTTTGGGTTCCTAGGTCAATGCTCCACCACTGAGCCATGGCAGCCGGGCAATAAATTACATCTTTTTAAAAAGACCTGCTGTGTTAAAGAGGCGAGGGTGAGTGAGCAAAGGGCCAGGACAACAAGGATAAAACCAACAGCGGCCCAGGTTGGAGATCTGTCCGGCCCTTTCCTGCTTGGAGAGGCCAGGACTGCGGACACGGAACGTGGAGTCTCCTCGGGCCTGCTCGGCCCCTTGGAGAAGCGGTGCTCAGAGCCGTCCCGCTGCACGCTGCTTCCAGCTACAGGAGTTCATGCGAAGGTGGAGAAACTCAAGCCTCCCAGAGCGGGGTGCGCCAGAGGTGGCTTCCCGCCCCAAGAGGGGTTACGGATGCTGAGTCAAGCCTCAGCCGGCGTCTGATGCTGCCCACGCCCAGCTCTGGCTCCGGGGCACGTAAGGAGCACACTCCTTGGAAACTGGAACGCACTCCCGCCTCAGCTTTGATCTGAACCCTGGGAGCCGGTCCCTCTGCTCTTGGGATGCTGGGCTGACCGCATCCCGCTGCGGCCTCTTCTAATTTTCAAAAGCATTCCAAAGCTCTTGGGTCTTCCTTCCCTTGGCAGGGCCAACAGGTCTTGTGGGCACAGCTCTGGTCACCTCTCTCTTTTTTTTAAATATATGTATATATATTTTATTGATTTTTCACAGAGAGGAAGGGAGAACAATAGAGAGTTAGAAACATCGATGAGAGAGAGACATCGATCAGCTGCCTCTGGCACGCCCCCTACTGAGGATATGCCCGCAACTAAGGTACGTGCCCTTGACCAGAATCGAACCTGGGACCTTTCAGTCCACAGGCCAACGCTCTATCCACTGAGCCAAACCGGTTTCGGCTCTGGTCACTTCTTCCCATCAATGCCCCCGTAGGTTTGGCAGGGGGAGACCAAATCAGGAGGAGCTTTTCATCAGTCACGACAACGAATAGATTAAGGAGAGTGTATTTGCGGATTACACAAAAATCACAACTTACGTAAGTTACATGGATATTTCAAAATCAGAAGCTTATGCCCGGAGCCAGAGAAGCTTCGGAAGAACTACATCAACAGAAATGAATCAGAGTGTTTCTTTGAGTGAATTGTTTGTCAAGGCTGTTGTGATACTTGAATCCTGCCAGATCAAGTCTTTTCTCTCGTTTCCAAAAGAATCTTCAGGTGTAACCTCAGGAGTCTCTGGCTCACCCGGAATCGTGAGTCAAGCTCAGAATCCTGCCCAGAACCTCAAGCCTGGTCTTGTGGGTGTCGCAGTGCCAGACGAGGAGAAGAATGAGACGCCATTCCGCAATGCTTATCAGTATAAGACCATTGATCAATTTAGAACTTTCTAGTGGCGAGAAGTGAGTAGGCCGACCCTAGAGGGAGGGATTGAAACTTGGGGTAATGAGAGGGGCTGAAGGCTCAGGATAGGCCTCTGTGAGAAGGCCAGCATTGGGCCGAGAGATCTGATGGACACGTGGGAGCCAGAAGGGGCTATTTCAGTGGAGAGAACTGTAAAGTTGGGTAGTCGGTCCTGCCACATGAGTTGTTTAAGATGTGACTATTGATTTATTTGAAGAGGCCGATCGTTCATGGACCAGATATTTAAAGAGCACCCGCTACGTGCCAGTAACTGTTGAGGGTGCGTGGATGCTGTTAGGCTGGAAGAGGCAGCGAGGGTATGGTGTAACAGCCCTGGTGCCCCACGCCCTGCTGTTCTGCTCTGAGCCCCGGGGTGCACGGCTGCTCTTCCTCTTGGTGCTGGCCTGCCCGCTCCCTGCCGAGTGGCGGAAGAGGGGCTTTGGCTTGCGGTTCTCCGTGATAAGACACATCTCCCTGAGTCTGGCGTTCAGAATTTGGAAGTTAATTTTCCAGCAAATGGAAGTCACAGTTTCCATTATCAATGCTTAAAAATATATTTTTAAAAGTAAAATATTTCAGAGAAGAGGGAGGGAGAAAAAGAGATAGAAATATTAATGATGAGAAAGAATCATTAATCAGGTGCCTCTCGCATGGGGATCGAGCCCACAACAGGGTCATGTGCCCTGACCCGAAATTAAACTGTGACTTCCTGGTTCCTAAGTCAATTTCCAGGTCCAGTGTATACTTGACACTTACAACTCACCTCCACTGGAACTAGCCATATGTCAAATTCTCAGTGGCCACAGGTGACAAGCGTGACCTTCCAGGAGGCCACAGCGCTAGGCCTGGCTGAGACCAGCACAGGACAGGGCTGCTCTGTTGAGCGAGCCCTTCACTTCCGGTCTGTGATGGGACAGTCTTGGTGATGATCCTCTGGCTATGCCTCCTGAGAGCTCCTGTTCAGGAAGCTCCTTGATATCTAAGCTCCGGGAGCCAGTGTTAGATCCTGAGGAAGCTGGGTGCCAGCCATGTACGATCTGGCGAGGTCACATCAGTCCTCCCTTCCCGGCGATGGCACAGTCCTGTGCTCCTTTCAGGTTTTCTTCCCGGTGCCTTTCAGGCTGATCCTCCTCTATGCTTTCCTTTGAGTTTTTAAAAAATTCAACTTCTTATTTTGCGATATAGCGTTACATGAAGTTATAAGAAATGATACAGAGTGTGGCCAGCGTGGCTCAGTGGTTGAGTGTTGACCTAGGAACCAGGGATCATGTTTCATTCCTGGTCAGGGCGCACGTGTCCAGGTTGTGGGCTCCATCCCCAATGTGGGGATGCAGGAGGTAGCCGGTCAATGATTCTTTCTCATCATGGATACTTCTATCTCTCTCTCCTTCTCCCTTCCTCTCTGAAATCAATTATAAAAAAAAATATTAAAAAAAGAAAGAAAGAATACAGAGAGCTCACATACCTTTGCTCAGTTTCTCCTAAGGCAAACACCTGCTCCAGCTGGCCGCCCGGCCCCAGCCCACTCTCCAGAAATCACCCCTGTGACTGTTGGAGGCCTGTCCAGGGCGCTCTCTCACCCTGCCTCCCTCCAGGCCTTTAGTCCAGCATCCTAAGGTGCTTAATCTCTGTTCTTTTTTTCTTTTTTAAAATATATTTTATTGACTTTTTACAGAGAGGAAGGCAGAGGGAGAGAGAGTTAGAAATATCAATGAGAAAGAAATATCAATCAGCAGCCTTCTGCACATCCCCCCACCAGGGATGTGCAGGCAACCAAGACACATGTCCTTGACTGGAATCGAACCTGGGACCTTTCAGTCCGCAGGCCTAAGCTCTATCCACTGAGCCACACCGGTTAGGGCTTAACCTTCATTCTTTACACCTGCACACCCTCTAGTGGGGGTGCTTTGCCTATGCAAAATGAGGACAAGGAGCCGGAGGGGCAGGCAGCAGGCGTGTGCAGAAGTCAGCATCTAAATTCTTGGCCTTAACTGGTTCCCACCAGACCTTAACTGGCTAGGTCGGTCTTTCCCACCCCAGGGCTGAGAGGGAACCTGGAACAACGCTACTGGCTAACGAGAGAAGAGAGAAAAGACACCGGATTTATTATAATAGCAACCCTGACAAGTCACAGGCAGCCTTTTCATCTAGAGGTAATAATAATAATAATAATAATAATAATAATAATAACTTAATAATACTAACTTTTTATGGGAGCTCTTATTAAGTGCCAGGCAGAGCTTGAAGTGCTTTATTTATATTAGGCTGTCTATGCTCACAGCAACACTCCCCAGAAGTTCACTGCAGGACACGGTATGCGCAGAGGTTCGCAGCGCAGGCGACCACCTGGGTTTGGCATCCTGGCCCTGCCACCTAGCAGCTGTGTGGCCTTGGGTTTATGTCATATAACTTCTCATGACTCAGTTTTCTCTCTTGTACAATGGGTGTGATGACAGGATCTCCCCCTTCCCCCACCCGGGTGGCTGTGAGGATAGAAGGAGTATGTGTGTATCAAGAGTGCGTAGACAAGGCGCTCAATAAATACGAGGGACTGATGGGTGAGGAATTTGAACCCAGGTCTTTGTGCTGTCAAGGCCTGTGGGCGTACACACCATAACGGGCTGAAGGGCAGAAGCTCAGACTCAGAGCAATTTCCATGACAGGACGGTCAGAGAACCGCTATGGACTGTGGGGTCTGGACGTGGGACAGAAGAGGAAGTGGGGCAGAAAGGGGCTGGGAGGACTCAGAGGCAAGGCCTATCCGGCTATCGGCTCAGGTCTTGCCTTCCGCTAAAGCCCTCGAATTTAGTCTTTGGACATTATTGCAAACGAGATTGTTACAACTAGTCAAGATGCACCAATAGGCTTGGGAAAAAAGATGCTCATTTGTACAGCTGAGTTCACAAAATGCAAATATTGACAATATTCTAGAAGTCATTCTTTTAAAGAGATTTTTAAACATATTTTATTGATTTTTTTTACAGAGAGGAAGGAAGAGGGATAGAGAGTTAGAAACATCAATGAGAGAGTAACATGGATCAGCTGCCTCCTACACACCTCCCAGTGGGGATGTGCCCACAACCAAGGTACATGCCTTTGATCGGAATCGAACCTGGGACCCTTCAGTCTCCAGGCCGATGCTCTCTCCACTGAGCCAAACCAGTTAGGGATAGAAGTCATTTTTAAAGACCTACCTACAGCATCTGACATCGTTATCCTCCTGGCAGCCCTCTCTTCCCGTGGCCTCCAGGACACTATACCCTCCTGGTCCTCCTCCATCAATGGCGGCTGCTTCTCGGTCCCCTCTGCTGGTTCTGTGGATGAAGAAGGGGCTACATAGTAAACATGAGAAGAGCAGGCAGGCACATGGCAGGCTGACAAGCTCAGTGATGGAAGTCACCACACAGGATGGTTTAATAGTAAGTTCATAAGCACATCCCAGACTCACAGCTTCTTTAGCAAAAGTCTGTCTTAACCTTGAGCCCTATGGATCGTTCTGATGTGTCTAGGATAAAGTACCTTTGAAAGTTAGAGTAATTCTCTTTTCTGCAGCTCCAGGGCAGAGACCACGAAATTCCTCATTGTCATCTTGTTGCCCATATACCACCTCTACAGTACTGTGAAGGTTAATGTTAACTACCCGGCACCCACCTATGTAAAAGAAGTATGCGTTTCTGCATTTTGCTTGTAATACAATCCTAGAGATTTCCTCACTTTGTCTTTTCCCTGCCTCTTGAATTGACCAAAAATGGATTGCATGTAATCTTCCTTAAGTTTGTCTCCTTTGATTCTAAAGGTATAAAATGAAGAGCAAAAATAAAAAATAAAATAATAAATAAAACAAAAAAATAAAATTAACTGCAAAACTGCCATTCCCCAGAGCATGTTTTTCAATCTGTTGAGATCTTTTTTTATACATATATTTTATTGATTATTATTATTATTATTATTTTTTACAGAGAGAAAGGGAGAGGGATAGAGTTAAAAACATCAATGAGAGAGAAGCATCCATCAGCTGCCTCCTGGACACTCCCCACTGGGTATGTGCCTGCAACCAAGGTACGTGCCCTTGACCGGAATCCAACCCAGGATCCTTGAATCCACAGGCTGACACCCTATCCTCTGAGCCAAACCAGTTAGGGCCTGTTGAGATCTTGCTTCTGGTCACGTCCTCACAAATTTGGCTTAAATGCTTATAAAATGTTTCTGTTGGTTTGACAGTTCCTAGTCATGCCTTCCCTCCCCTAAATGTCTGTTTCTGGAAGGCAGCCAGAGCGGTGCCTGAATTTCCTCTGCTGTGCACTCTTCCTCAGGGCTGACCCCTTCATTTCCTCCGAGGCCCACTTGCCTGGATGTGGGGAGGTCCCTTCCCTACCACTTTTTATTTTATTTTAGAAATTGCACTCCCTTTAATCCTCTCTCCCGCTTCCCTCTTTTATCTCTGTGGTGCTATTAAAGGACAAAACTTCAGTGGAGTCTGAAGATGAAGGAAAGGCATTCCAAACCAATAGAAGCTGAAAGAACGCATTGTTAGTAGAACAGCACTTCAAAGAAAATGGAAAGGAAATTCTCAGGCAGAAGGAAAGTAATACCAGATGGAAGTTTAAATCTGTATAAAGGAATGAAGAGTACTAAAAACGATAGGTGTGTCGGTAAATAGAATTTTCTCCCGTTTAAAAATATTTTATTTATTTATTTATTTATAAAATATTTTATTGATTTTTTTTACAGAGAGGAAGGGAGAGGGATAGTTAGAAACATCCATGAGAGAGAGACATCGATCAGCTGCCTCCTGCACGCCCCCTACTGGACATGTACCCGAAACCAAAGTACATGCCCTTGACCGGAATCGAACCTGGGAACTTTCAGTCTGTAGGCCGACGCTCTATCCACTGAACCGAACCAGTTTCGGCAATTTAAAAATATTTTAAAAAGTTAGTTGAATATTTGTAGCAACAAAAATATCCATATATTCTGGGTTTATTGCCTATGTGGAAGTCAAATGTGTGACAAGAATGCCATGAAGGAAAAGGGAGAGGAATAATGGATACAGCAGGTCCTTGAATGACAGTTTTGTTCAACACAGGTGTTTTTTTTTTTTTTTTAATTCAACACAGCTTTATCATACTGTTGATGAGATGCCTTAGGGCCATGTCGGCAAACTCATTAGTCAACAGAGCCAAATATCAACAGTACAACAATTGAAATTTCTCTTGAGAGCCAAATTTTTCAAACTTAAACTTCTTCTAACTGCCACTTCTTCCACATAGACTCCCCCAGGCCGTGGTATTTTGTGGAAGAGCCACACTCAAGGCACCAAAGAACCGCATGTGGCTTTCGAGCCGCAGTTTGCCGATCACTGCCTTAGGGACTTGATTCCTATTTATATCAATTAGCCTAGGGTAAAGTTGGTTTTCCGCATGCCATTTCCCTGCATGTTGCAGAACCTATCAATGACTCGAGGACTTACTGTCCTAAAGTTTTTACATCAATGGACAAACTACGGCCCATGAGATAAATCCAGCAGCCGTTCCCTTCCGTTCTTCTAAGGTCCACAAGTTAAGAATGTTTTTTTTTTTTAATCTTTATTATTCAATTACATTTGTTTTTCTTTTTTCCCCTCCATAGCACCCCTCCACCCAGCTCCCACCCTTCCCTCCCTCCCGTTGACCTCATCCATAGGTGCATGATTTTTGTCCAGTCTCTCCCTGTACACCCTTCACCCCTTTCCCCCTGAGAATTATCAGTCACGTGTGGGTCTGGAGCAGCAAGACCTTCGCGGGCTCCGCCGTGAGTGACTCTTCAGTCCCCAGGCCGACGCTCTACCCACTGAGCACACCTCCTCCTGCTGCCACAACGGCAGCACACAAAGAATGGTTTTCACATTTTTAAATGGTTAGAGGAAAAAAATCAAAAGCTGAATAGCATCTTGTGACATGTGAACATGACATGAAATGCAAGGGTCGGTATCCATTGTTAAAGTGCCATTGAAACGCACACTAAAAACATTCAGTGGAGGACATCTGAAGATCTAAGTGGCTTTCCTGAGCTATTATGCATGAATCTGGCGGCATCCCACCGGACCAACAGAAGTGGCACAAGATGGAGAGCTGCAGTGCTGGGAGGAGAAGCCCTTCGGGTGAGCTGGTGCGGGCAGGGCCACTGCAGCCCCACGTTAGTAAAGGGAAAGGAGGAGGAGGACTCCCAGCAGCAAAACACGTGACTCCATCGATTTCAGGCTCTGCCTCCGGGGAGGCTCCACCGCGCAGCCGCAGATGGAGCTGGGCGGAGCTTGCGCAGCCGCAGCAGCAGCTGGGCGGGCCCGCGCAGCTGCGGAGTAGATGGCATCTCGGGGGTGGGGACGCCTCGGACCCGCCGAGTCGGTCTGATCCCCGCGCCCCGCACCGCAGCGGGTGGGGCCGGCTCCGCTGCGCCGGCCTCGGGCCACAAAGCCGCCCTCCCCCCAGGGCCGCCGCCATCATGCTGCTGCCCGTGTTCACCCTGAAACTGCGCCACAAAATCAGCCCCCGCATGGTGGCCATAGGGCGCTACGACGGGACGCACCCGTGCCTGGCGGCTGCCACCCAAGCGGGCAAGGTAACCGCTCCCACCTGCACGGAGCCCGGGCCCCTGGAGTCCCACGCTCTCCGCGGGCCGCTACCCTCGACCCCGCCCCTTAATTCCCCGGCTCCGCCCCCAGCCACGGGTTGCCCGGCAACCGGTCTGCCGCCCAGTAGTTGTTCATCCCGCGCAGAATGAAGAACCGTGGGGTCTCATTTGGATAACTTTTCTGAGCAGTTAATTCTGCAAGGGGAAGGGGCTGGGTCAGGGTTAGCAGTGCTAATAGACCTCCGATTCTCTGCTTTTCCTTCTGAACTCCTGCCTCTCTCTAAGCCTGTCCCAGCCACACAACGTGATGGGGGGAAAATAAAAAAATACAACGACCCTCCCACCCCCAAATGAAACGATTCAGATTGCACTTTTGATTTTGGAATGTATCCCTGTACATTCACATCTTTTGCCATAAGTTACTCCCTGGATACCCATGTACTTAGTGAATAACTTATGGGAAAGGATATGTGCAGTGCAAGGTGTGGGAGTCACAGAGATGAACAAGACGTGGTCACTCAGCGGTCACCAATGTTTAACAAAGTGGTATAGATGGTGAGGACTGACATTCATTATCTCCGCATTCTTGCAACAGTGCCAAGGGCGGCAGCACACAGCGCTGGCTCTGGTACCTACTGATTTCATGACCTGGGGCAAGTTACTTAATAATAGTATCTACAACATCGGGTTGTTCTGAGGACTAAATACGAGTCAGTTAATATAGGTGAAGCATTTGGCATAAAAGAAATGGTCACTAATGGTTAACTATTATGTTTTATTCCTCCCACTTTGCTGAGGAGCGGTTGAGAGAGGTGTAAAGTGTTACTTGAGGTCACTCAACTAGAAAGTCATGGAAATGAGATTAGAGTCCTCGTTCTCTGACCCAATGCAGATTTCGTAATGATTAAGACATTTATATAATAACATGTCCCTTTATGTTGTATATTCTTATGATATGCCTTGGGGTACATAATTTAAAACATAATTTTCATTAAGTAGCTTAATGGAGTAAAGCACTTAGCACAGGCTCTGGCAAACAATAATGCTCGTTGTTATTGTTAAGAAGCACTGACAAATGCCTGAAAGAAATTCATATTGTTTCTGCTGGGAAGGGCCCATTGATAGTAGCTTCGCCCCTAACTTATTGAGGTATTAATATGTGCTGGGCACTGTTCTTAGCTCTGCAGGTGCAGGGGTGAATGTGGCAAGTCTCTCCCCCCGGACAATTAAGGGGGCAAAATGTATTTTTATATCTAAGATTTGTATGAGTCGGTTGAAGTCTGTAAAACAAATTTCCTGCCAGACTGTTTTAAGGGTTAGGAAGTGAATTCGTTCGGTGCTTGGTTGAAAGATACTAAAGGAAGTGTTTATTATTTTATTTGCTGGCATGATTTTGGTGTGTCAGAGTGCTTGGACAGCCTCGTATGTAAGCTGCCCTGGTAATAAGCAACTAGGCCTTGTACGTGACCTTGTTCTTTACAATACCACGAACCACGGATTCCCACAATTCATAGTGATTTGAAAGCCAGCCACGCACAGAACTGTGTTGTAGGTGTTTTAAGTACGTTTATCGGTGATTAAAGTGGCCTTTTGTTAATGTTGATATCTGTTAATAACCTAGTCTTTTAAAAAATGTATGTTAATGTTGCATTTTTTGGTATTTTAAGGGGATGTAACGAACTGGTTTTGCTGTAGGTTTTTATTCACAACCCTCATTCACGGAGCCAGCATTTCAGCGCGCCCAGAGTCTTCCAGAGTCCCCTGGAGTCTGATGTTTCTCTTCTCAACATCAACCAGGCTGTCAGCTGCCTGACTGCGGGAGTACTGAACCCTGAGCTTGGCTATGATGCTCTTCTAGTGGGGACTCAGACTAATCTTTTGGCTTACGATGTCTACAATAATTCAGACTTTTTCTACAGAGAGGCAAGTATACCCCTTGATAACCATAAAATTCCCATTACCCATTAAGGCTCATTTTTGGTATGCTTGAACGAGATCAGGCATTTATTTTGGTTTATTATGTGGCTGTTGCACTGTAGTCCAACACCGTGGTGATTTTGCCACTTGCATCTGCTTCATCCACTTGACGTTTATTTGGTCAAGATTGCTAACCGCTTTCGTTTTCCATTCCCCTCATGAACAGTGATGTAGAACAGCCTTTCCTGTGCCTATTTACATGTCTTTTGTGAAGCGTTTAAGTCTTTGCGAATTTATTTATTAGTAGTTTGAGTGTATTATTGACTTGTAGATGTTCTTTGGATATAATGGGTACAAGTTCTTTGTCAGATTTATATATAACAAATATTTTCTCCCAGTACGTGGCTTATTCCAACAGGTAGGTCTCTTTTGATGAATGAAAGTTTTCAATTTTGATAAAGCCCAGCTAATCAATTTTTTTCCCTTTAACTATGTGTGAGTGCTTTTCCTGCCCCTCTAAGAATCTTTGGTCACATAGATATGCTTCCTGAGTTATTGCACAAGACTGGAATTGAGTTTAGGATTGCCTTAATCAGGGTTTTCCAGATAAAAAGAATTAACAGGATGTGTATAGAGGGGGAGGGATGGGGAGGGATGTATTTTAAAGAATTGGTTCACATGGCTGTGGAGGCTGTCAAATCCAAAATTTGCAGGCTGGAGATCCGGGAAAGAGCTGATGTTTGAAGCACAAGTCTGAAGGCAGTGTTCTGAATTCTTCCTTCCTCAGCGACCAGTCTTTTTCCTCTTAAGGTCTTCAACTGTTTGGACGAGGCCCACCCACATTATGGAGTATAATCTGCTCGACTCAAAGGCTACTGATTTAAATGTTAATCTCGTCTAAACATACCTCCACAGAAGCATCTAGAATAACGTGTGGTCAAATAAAGAGCCTTGGACTTCGTAGCACTTCATTGTAGCAGATGAGCGTATGCCACCAAGGGCCCGCGTGTACCCCGGTTCTGTGCTCAGTCTCCCATCAGCACACCTATGCCACAGTGACATGTACCTGCCTCTCAGGAGACCATGTGGTTTCTCACAATGGATGACAGAGGAATCTGAGTATCCAAATACAGATAAGGATACATGTTAACCTCATCCTGTGCCTGCGCATCCTTGTTATCTGAGATTTTATTTTTTTCTTCTTAGGTGGCAGATGGGGCCAACGCCATTGTGTTGGGGACACTGGGAGACATTTCCTCTCCTCTTGCGATTATTGGTGGAAATTGTGCTCTGCAGGGTTTCGATCACGAAGGAAAGGACCTCTTTTGGACGGTATGAAGAACAAAACACTCTCTTTAGGACTCTTCAACATTTTAACTTTAAATGTTCTTTATTTAGCTTTGTTTTTTACCATCCATATTTATAATTCTGGGCATTAAAAACAAATATGCACAATGTGAATAACACCTGTTGGTGGTTTGAAATCCCTCTCCCGTGGCTATTACAGTCAGGTGGAGTGGAAAGAGGGCCTGCTCCTGATCCTGGGTTTTGTTTTCAGGTTACTGGAGATAATGTTCATTCCTTGGCCTTGTGTGACTTTGATGGTGATGGCAAAAAAGAGGTATGTGGGGGAGGGGATACTCCGCTTTGTGTTCAGCTGAATAAATTTTCCCATGACAGTGACCTTGGTGTTGGGAGAAGTGTCAGCTTCTCATGGTTGCTGTTGGGCCTCTGTTGCCTAAATAATGAGCTAACTGGCCTCATTTATTTTGCTCCTCTCTTTTGAACAATACAGCACTTTGTTTGTCTAGTGCAAAGATCAGGGCCGTGATGTTTCAAAGACACAGGAGCGGGAGGGAGGTGGAACAGATGATAGGACTGCAGTCAGATCACAATCTTATTATTATTATTTTAAAATATATTTTATTGATTTTTCACAGAGAGGAAGGGAGAGGGATAGAGAGCCAGAAACATTGGTAAGCTGCCTCCTGCACACCCTCTACTGGGGAGGTGCCTGAAACCAAGGTATATGCCCTTGACTGGAAATCGAACCCGGGATCCTTCAGTCCGCAGGCCGACGCTCTATCCACTGAGCCAAACCAGTCAGGGCCATAGTCACAATTTTATAACTTGCTTTCGAATCAGATCAGTAAACAGTTTTCCATTTTGGCCAACTTTTTCAGGAATTTAGGCGTTTTAGAAATTGGCTCTCAGTCTTTGAAATGATTCCCATGGTTCCTCTAGAAATCAGCTTCTTGAGCAGCCAGTGAACCGCTGTGTTGGGCAGTGAATTGCCCCTCTCTTGTCCATGGATGCCAGGCTCTGGCATTTGAAATGGGGCTTCCATCTGCAGGCAGGCAGGCAGGCAGGCAGGCAGGCACTGAACCAGCAGGCACTTTCAGGTGCGGCTGGAAGAACACGCCCTGGAGGGGTGTGCAGCCCCATGGCTGGAGGAAATCTCTAGAGCCACTACTTCTTTTTTTAAACATCATATTTGTATTGATTTCAGAGAGGGAGCAAGAGATAGAAACATCAATGATTGGCTGCCTTCTACACTCCTGTACTGGGGATCCAATCCAGAAAGGCATGTGCCCCAACTGGGAATTGAGCTGTGACCTCCTGGTTCCAGGCTGATGCTCAACCACTGAGCAATACTGGCCAGGCAAGCCACTGTTTCTTCACTGACTGAATTTGTTGACCTTCACATTGGAGGGAACTTTCCCCAGCACTGGCTTGCTGGGAAACTAGCAGTCTTGGGTAGCAGTAGCAACATACAAAATGTTATGCAATTTTTTGTTTTATTTCTGGGAATTTTTCTGTGTTCACTTGTTGGACTAAATATGCATGTTTTTATTTTAAGCTTCTTGTTGGATCTGAGGACTTTGATATCCGAGTTTTTAAAGAAGATGAGATTGTGGCAGAAATGACAGAAACAGAGGTGAGAAGTGGGCAGGATAGATGGGCATAGTCCAGTGTAACATCAGATGAGGGTGCTGGGCCATCCCACAGTCTAGACCAGCGGTTCTCAACCTGTGGGTCACGACCCCTTTGGGGGTCGAACGACCCTTTCACAGGGGTCACCTAAGACCATCGGAAAATGCAGATATTTACATCACGATGCATAACAGTAGCAAAATTTCATGGTTGGGGGTCACCACCCCATGAGGAGCTGTATGCAAGAGTCGTGGCCTTAGGAAGGTTGAGAACCACTGGTCTAGACTGTTATAGGGTAAAAACTGTGGGGGTTAAACAGAGCTAGACATTACAGAGAAGGAAGCATTTAAAAATCTTGTGTAAGACATATTTTGAAAAGACTGGGGATTAAATAGAGGAAAATTACTGAGTGGGAAGGCATTTCCTTTAATGAGTTACATCATCATCATCATCATCATCATCGCAACTATTTATTGTGCACCTAATACTAGTATATGCCAGTCACCGTTCTAAGTGCTTTACAGGAATTAAGTCATTTAATTCTACAATAACCCTGTGGGGAAGGAAATACTATCATCCCCACTTTAATGAAATTAAGTTTCTTTATTAAATTGCACACACAGGTTTTGGCTACTAAGTGGCTTGGTCAGGATTTGAACCTTTGTGCCTTGTCCTCTTCCTCCTCCTGCTGTCTGTTAAACGGGATTGAATGAAGCGCCTAAGTGAGATTTTTACACTTTTTCTCTTCGTTCAGATTAAGTACTTCTTAGGCACATTTCTGTAGGTAAACTCAAGAATTAGATGTTAGAGAAGGTGGCTAGTTTCTTCGTGACTAGAATTACTTCATGTGATTGAACCTGGTGTGTTTCTTAAAGAATTTAAACTTCCATTTTTCAAAGTCGTCCCTAAGATCGCCCTTGTCCTCTGTTGTTTTGACATTCTTGGGCTATAAGCTGCTGGTTTTCCAGCACTGAGCAAGATGGACACAGTAATTAGGATATTCTGAATTAAGGAAGTAGAAGAGGATAAAGGAGCAATGGCTTGTGAACATTATAAACCAACAGAAAGAGAAAAAGGAGAGAGAGAAGAGAGAGAGAGAGAGAAAGAGGAGTCTGAGAGGTCAGATGGCCCAATTCTGGAAAATGCAGTCATGTGGTGTTTGGGAGTCTGGCCTGAAAACCGCACTTGACCACCTATTCCTGCTTCTCAACACTTAAAAAAGCACCCCAGGAGAGTCAGGGTCTGTTTCCCTAACTGCAGAGGAAGTCGAAAAATAAAGCTTGGGTATTGCTGTGTAAAGGGTTACCAATGATTTTAATTAACTGACCATTGCCCTAGAGCGAGAGCTTTGGATTTTTTCTTAGTCCTACTATGCTTTTTATATACTTGCAGTTACTATGGTTGTGAAGTGGTAGCTATGGACAGAGAAGAAATGAAAGAGAGAGAGGAATGCCGAAAGCAGTGGTCTGAAGACATGTATCTGTACAGGGGGTTCTGTTTTATGTGTAGGTGCTTAACATGTGTTTTTCTGGAGAAAGAGTCCTTAGCTTCATTAGGTCCTTTAATAAATATTTTTTTATTGATTTCAGAGAGGAAGGGAGAGGGAGAGAGAGAAACATCATTGAGAGAGAATCCTTGATTAGCTGCCTCTTGCACTCCCTCTACTAAAGATCAAGCCTGCAACCCACACATGTGCCCTAACCAGGAATTGAACCGTGACCTCCTGGTTCCTGGGTTGACACTAAACCACTGAACCACACAGGCCAGGCTCATTAGATTCTTAAAGGGATTCACCACCCCCTCTCAGCCTGATCCTCTCTCCCTACCACCCCCCCCAAAAAAAAACACAACACAAACAAAAAAAACACACTGACTTGACAATCACTGGCCTGTAGTGCTGTGCCTGCATTATCATTTCCCTTTCATGCAAATTTGTAGGAAATCTTTTCCCGTTTGGTGGGAATCATTCACATTTCATTGGATTTCCGTTTGTTGTCCATACTGGATGTGAGGAGGGGGCATTCTTTTGCTAACTCCTAGAAGAGGCCAGGAAAACGTGAAGTAGAACTGGGGCTGTAAGGTGACTATTACCCTCTAGTCCACCCAAGAAAAACTGGCGAACTAAGGAAGGACTAAGGGCGACAGGCAAGCTGGCTTAACTATATGAAAACGTGGACTTCATAAAATTGTTCATTGAGGGCCATTTTCTTGTCCTGTCAGTGTGGTTTTGCCGCAGCTCCAATGTCTTTCCCCACATCAGTAGAATCATCATTTATATGGCAGTTCAGCGGTACCAAGTATTGCCAGAAGAATGCCGCGAGCTAAATAATTCTGAAACCCTACCCGCACTTTGTATTCACAGTTAGGGGATGTGGGCGGTTTTGTAGAAAAGCTGTAGGTGTAGGGAAATTACATAACTATTCTCTTTACAATTTATTTCTTAAATATCTTTTATTAGAGTCAGAATGAGAAAGTAGGTCTGCAAGATGATAGATGTTATTAAGCTTTGGTTTTAACTGTAAAAGGTAATTTTGTTTAGTATGCAAAAATTCATGTTTGAGATGTTAAATCCCAGTCCTAATATATGCATTCTGTGTATTATCGCATACATACACAGAGTCATCATGCAACTACACAGTCTTCCCTTTTCTTTTCTAAAGATTATGTGGGTTTTTTTCCTTTCTAAAAAATGTCTTACATCTCTAGCAAACAGATGATGTCACAGGAAGAAAAGTACACACATAAAAGACATTCAGTGGTGGATTTTGTACTTTTTTAAAAAAAATTTAGTTCATGGGCCCTTGCCCAATAGCTTAGTTGGTTAGAGTGTCATCCTGATATACCAAGGTCATGTGTTTGATCCCTGCCTGGGAACAGACAAGAACCAACCAATCAGTGCATAAATAAGTGGAACAACAAATAGATGTTTCTCTCTCTCTCTTAAAACTAAATTTATTTATTTACTTATCTAAAATATATTTCTTTTTTTAATATATATATATTTTATTGATTTTTTACAGAGATAGAGAGTTAGAAACATCAATGAGAAACATCGATCAGTTGCCTCCTGCACGCCCCCTACTGGGGATGTGCCCGCAACCAAGGTACGTGCCCTTGACCAGAATCCAACCTGGGACTTTTCAGTCCACAGACCGACACTCTATCCACTGAGCCACACCGGTTTCAGCCTAAAATATATTTCTTTATTGATTTCAGAGAGGAAGGGAGGAGAGAGAGAGAAACATCAATGATGAGAGAGAATTGATTGGCTGCCTCCTGCACGCCCCCCACTGGGGATTGAGCCTGCAACCCAGGCATGTGCCCTTGGCCGGAATCGAACCTGGGACCTTTCAGTCCACAGGCTGACGCTCTATCCACTGAGCCAAGCCGGCTAGGGCTTAAAACTAAATTTAGATAGTGGGATATTATAAGTGAAGGTAAAATATTGGAAAAATCGTGAAAACATTTTTTGAGTTAGTGCGAATTGAAAACACTCTAGATCTTGTGTACTTAGCTTATTTCCTCCTTTATCCCTCAATCTTATTGTATTTCTTTTTGTAATTTGCTGAAATTTGCCACATAAGCTTGATCTAAAACAGCAAACTTTGGGAGTTTATTCAGTTCTGATTGTCCAGCCTGTGAAATAGATGAATTTGAAGAAAGGAATACCTTACCCACTAATGGACAGGAAGTGCATTTAAGTCTAATTTTAACACGCTTGTAGCAAGGTATGCAGTTTCATACAGCCATGCTTCACCTTAGACTGAGTCTTAATGAAACGCCGAGATACTTCCATGTGCTATTTTTTGCAGATAATCACCTCTCTCTGCCCGGTGTATGGCAGCCGGTTTGGTTATGCCCTTGCCAATGGCACAGTTGGAGTTTACGACAAAACAGCCCGATACTGGAGAATTAAAGTTAGTATGATTCAGCCTCTGCTGTGCAGAGATTGTCTACACACTGAGAGACTTCTGTACTAATTATTGAAATTCCTTTTCAGTCCAAAAATTATGCCATGAGCATTCATGCTTTTGACCTTAATTCTGATGGAGTGTGCGAACTGATAACTGGTTGGTCCAATGGGAAGGTAAGTTAAATAGCAGAGTTCAGGTGTAATTCAAACTAATTGTCTGAGACATATTGGCTGCATGATTCAGAACAGTAACCTGAGGGTACAGACTCGCATTCCTTGGCTGTGCTTTAAACCTTAACTTCTTAATCTTTCCACACTTTTTCTTCCTGCTGTAGTTGTCAGCACTATAGTGAGTGTCCTTTTGGCCTTATGGCCCTCGTTGGGTGATAATCTCCAGAAGATTCTTTCTAAATCTCTCCCTGGAAGGACTGAGAATCCATGCAGTCAGGGTGACCCTAGGCATAGTCAGCAAAAAGAGGGATTTTATTTTTAAAATATATTTTATTGATTTTTACAGGGAGGAAGGGAAAGGGATAGAGTTAGAAACATCAATCAGCTGTCTCCTGCACATTCCCCACTGGGTGTGTGCCTGCAACCAAGGTACATGCCCTTGACCAGTATCGAACCTGGGACTCTTGAGTCCGCAGGCTTATGCTCTATCCACTGAGCCAAACTGATTAGGGCAAAACAAGGAATTTTAATAAACGAATAAAGAACCATTTATATCGCTCTTTTCTAATAAATTAATGCGAATAATGTTTCCCCAGTATAACTTCAAAATAAAATCATTTTTGCTTTCTTCCCTTTTCTCACTTCACATCAGAATTTTGTACAGTCTTTTGGCAGGCCAGGATTGTTGTGTGAGACTGTCTGCGTGCTGCCACATCTCCATGGCACCGTCTGCCCTCACCCTTTTGTCTGCCAGTGATGAGTCCCTGAGGATCAGCTAATTCATGGCTTTTCTCCTTTGATTTTTCTTTACTTTTGGCTGGACCTTGTCTCCTTCCTTTGCTATAATGCCCGTATGGGCGTTAAAACTTATAAGGAAAGGCTGTGTAGTTGCATATTAAGAAACTTGAGCCCCGACCGGTTTGGCTCAGTGGATAGAGCCTTGGCTTGTGGACTGAAAGGTCCCGGGTTCGATTCCGGTCGGGGGCATGTACCTTGCTTGCGGGCACACCTCCACTATGGGGCGTGCAGGAGGCGGCTGATCGATGTCTCTCTCTCATCAATGTTTCTGACTTTCTATCTCTCTCCCTTCCTCTCTGTATATATTAAAAAAAAAAAAAGAAAGAAACAAACTTGAAAATCCAAAGAGGAAAGACTTCCGCATCCATCATTTTCAGGCTTCCATGATGTTACCAATGGCATGGATACGTGAATGTGATGCTCTCCAGAGCCAGGGTAGGAGCTGGTAGTTGGCCATGACCTAAATTACTTTGTTTTCTCATTGCAGTTTTGAATAGAGGATATTCATGAAAAGATACAAGTAGTGGGTGGCCTGGGCCATTGAGATTTTCTGTAGCTAGTCTTTTGTTGATAACACGTGTTTGGCTTACAACACAATCATTACTGTAAGGGGTCCTTCTTCATTGTTGATTTTGAGATGTATGTTTCTGGTGAGTTGCATTTGTATTTGCCTTTCCTAAGAAGAGGAGACTCAAAGATGATAGGAGACTCGTTAGGTATCCCATTAGTTTTTAAGGGAAAGAGGGATTCTTAAACAGGGTGTTATGAAAGGTTCTATCTGTGGGAGAAGATTGGCTAGTTTGGCATTTTCACACTTTAGAGATAGCTGTATTTCACACATTTATATGGAATAATTTTTTAATATAGAACTAACCTTTCTTGTCGACCTTTGCATGCCAGGCCCTGTTCTAAGTGCTTTACGTGTGAACTCCTTTGGGCCTCATTCCAGCCTTAAGGGGTGCATGTGCAGTTATTGTCCTCATGTTCTTGTCATGGACCCCCCGATGAGGAGACAAGCCAGCTGGGGTGGTTAACAAACTTGCCCAAGATCCCAGAGACAGCAAGGGAAAGCTGGGACTGGAACCCGGGCAGTTGGCCGCAGTTGGCCTGGGACCCAAGGTCACAGGTGCCTCCTGGGAAACCACAGGGCTCCATGGCATATACTCTTGGAAACTGCTCAACTAAATGACCTTGCAATGTTTATGTTTTTAAGAAACAGTGGACGTAAGCGATTTTTCAAGTTCTCATTTCATTTTCAGGTTGATGCTCGCAGCGACCGCACCGGGGAGGTCATCTTTAAAGACAACTTTTCTTCTGCAATCGCTGGTGTGGTAGAGGGAGACTACCGCATGGATGGCCACGTCCAGTTAATCTGCTGCTCAGTGGATGGGGAAAGTAAATTGGGATGGGAAAATCCTCGAGAAGTCGGGTTTTCAGGGGGACTGGGCCAGAATGCCAGACATCCCACTGGACATGTTTGCATTGCTGTCCTCCGGGCCTAACAAGTCCACCCACGTTGGGGCAACGGGAACTTAGGTATTATTGGACCAGGTAACTGGTGACTTGCAGGGAGACCTGGCTGTGCCTCAGTGTGTGCGCATCTGTTCCTTCTCCTCAGTCCGGGGCTACCTGCCAGGCGTGGCCGAGATGAGAGGGAACCTCATGGACACCAGCGTAGAGCAGGAGCTCATCCGAGAGCTGAGTCAGAAGAAACAGAATCTGTTGCTGGAACTCCATAACTACGAGGAAAATGCCAAGGTGGGGCCTGATGCCGAGGGGACATGGGCTCTGACAAGGTGAGGGTCGGCACGTGAAAGCAGAATGTCAGTGTCTGCCACGTGCGGGCTCCCTGCCTCCCACTGGCAGGAGCACAGCTGCTCCAGCCTTTGTGCCTGGGCCAGAAAGGAGGGGCAGGTGTCCTTTCATCCAGAAATGCCACCCGCAGGCAGCTGAGCAATAGGATCTTTTGGCCCAAGATGTTTAGTGCAGTGCCATGGGTAGCAGCGAACGGTGGGAAGCAGCTTAGATGATGACCAGGAGCAGGGAGTATATGCTGGGGAATAGGAAGCAGCTCAAAAGAATGAAGTATATGCACTTGGGCTGATATGGAAGGATTTGTGGTATTAAGTAAAAAAAAAAAAAAAGGAACAAATAGGTATGGGGTATCTTTTTTAAAAACAACATAAAAAATGACAACTACAGACGTGTGTGTGTGTGTGTCTACATGTATGTACCAAACTGGCTGGAGAATAAGCTGGGGAGGAGGATTTTAATTTGTCCTCTTATACATGACTGTCTTTAAAAAAAGGTTTTTTTATTGATTTCATCGAGGAAGGGAGGACAGGGAGAGATAGAAATATCAATGATGAGAGAGAATCATTGATTGGCTGCCTCCTGCATCCCCTCCACTGGGGATCAAGCTGCAACCCTAGCATGTGCCCTTGACCAGAATTGAACCTGGAACCCTTCAGTCTTCAGGCTGATGCTCTTTGCATTGAACCAGACTGGCTAGGGCACACATAAGTATTTTTGATTTTGTTCTGCTAAATGAATTTTGTTACTTTAAAACATCAGTGTAAAAAATGTGAAAGGCATGATGGGGTACAGTGGACCTGAAACACAGAAAGGGACAGGGTATTTTTGCTTGGAAAAGGCTGGGTAGAGCAAGGGGGCGCCAATGAGGAGTCTTCTGAATCCTGAAAAACCAGAAGAACATAAGATAACCACAGTCTTAAAAGTGAAGTTAGTGCGCTGTGTGGCGACTGAGTTGGAAGCGGGTGGGATGTTTCACAGGCCGAGTGGAGCAGTCCGCTGAATGAGGCCGACGGGCAGTGGGGCATAATCCCAGCCAACACCAAGCTCCACACCGCCCTGTCCGTGAACCTGGGGAGCGAGGCTCGGGCTGCGCACACAGAACTGTGCATTTCCACCTCGAACGGTAAGAAGTTATTTCCTGCTGGCCTTTCTAGGCGCCTGTGCTATCTCCGAGCAGTTCTTCAACTGCCTTCTGTTTCCCCTCTTCCCTGCAGACACCATCATCCGGGCGGTATTGATCTTCGCAGAGGGCATTTTTCTAGGTGAAAGCCACGTGGTACATCCCAGCATTCACAACCTTTCCAGCTGCATCAGCATCCCTATCACACCTCCCAAAGATGTCCCTGTGGATCTGCACTTGAAAACCTTCGTGGGTTACAGAAGCAGGTGACCCTCTGCAAGTCTTTTTATTTGTAGACACTGAGAGGAGGGCGAGATGTGTGGGTTTTTCCATCACGCCAGGGATCCTGCGGGGCCAAGGAGCCTTTAATGGTTCCCAGGACCTTATTTCCCTAATTTGAAATCTTCTGAAAAGGGGGGTATTTAAGTTTCAGATGGTTATTTTCTGATTTGAGTCCGATGATTTTATAATCACAAAATATGATTAACTGATGATTTGTCAGCTTCTAGTTTCGAAGTGTTGGGATTCAGCTTTATATTAGAGTCTTATATAATCTCAGCTTGTGGAAGAAATCCACCGGATTTGTGGAAGACAAAAAGCCTTTTAGGGTCTTTTAAACCCTTGGTTTATACGTATATGTAGACTTACGTTTTCTCCAAATTTCAAACTTCCAAGTTTGAGTGACCATCTGTGACGCTAAATATCAACATGATGACTTAGTGACTATCTTCTGGGCCTTGCGCGTTGAAACACCCTTCTATATGAAAGCTCTCTTGTGTCCCATTGGTCGGCCACAGCACCCAGTTTCACGTATTTGAACTGACAAGGCAGCTCCCAAGATTCTCCATGTATGCGCTGACCAGCCTGGACTCTGCCAGCCAGCCGCTCGGTTACGTCAACTTCACCATTGCTGAACGGGCCCAGAGAGTGAGCATCCGGCTTTTTTCTTTCAATACTTTTTTGCAGTTTAGAATCCTTTGGGTGTTACTTTTAGGAGAGGAATCACATGAATGAGTTCTTTGATAGCAGTGAGTATGACATGAGTGATGTGGCTTGGAGTCGGTTGATAACTGGAACAAAAATGTTGCTAAATACCCCTTCATTCCCAAGAAATACAGACGGCATTTAGCTGAACACTCCTAAGTGACAGGTGAATGCTCACCAGTGAATTTCTTTCTATGGTGATGGTCTTAGTGTGGTTGTCCTGACCTAGTATTTAAAGAGGACCCTGCATCAAAGTGGAAGGAGAGTGGGACTTGGGGCTGGGAATATTTTGGGGTTCAAATGCTACCTTAACTGATTAAATTCTTAGTGATTTCGAGGAAATGCCCTGAACCAGGCTGAACCTGTTTCTTATCTGTGAGGAGGATATCTTACCTCCCATATGAAGACGACATCATTGGTGTGAAAGCACCTTGTAAATTTGAGAGGCCTGATACCAATGGACCTTAATCATGGCTGGACCTCAGAATTCTTAGTGAGGCTTTTCAATCATGTAATTCTCAGGCCCCTGCCCAGCCCATGGAACCAGACACTCTATAGGTGGCCCTTCAAAAGCCTCAGGATGATTCTTATGGGGAATTTGTGTTACAAACCACTGTAAAGTAGTAACTCATTAATATTAAATTTTATTCTTATTGTGTGGACGTGTCCCAGTGTCTATGCTCTGTGCATGCATATTTCATTAATTTTTTTTTAAAGAATGGAATGGAGTAATTTTAAGCAGATTACATTGTCCAGAACATAGCCATACAAGAGCTATCGTGTGAACAGAATTAACATCAGACCTGAATTGTTTCTGCCTTGCATATAAGTTTATGTCTGATTTGAAGATACTATTAAATCATGCATTCTGTGGGGCCAGACATAATTATGAACACGCAGAAGGTGGGGAAAGGGAGTGTGATTAGTGTTTTCCTGGTGGGGGTGGTGTGTGAAGTCTAATTCTTCGTTTATCAAACAATGAAACGAGAAAGGAGGATCACTCTTAACAGTGACTGTACTTGAAAATGACTATACTTGAAGTTCACGTCATCCTATTCATCTTTAAGGTTTTTGTATGGCTCAACCAGAACTTTCTGCTCCCAGAAGACACTGACATTCAGAGTGCTCCATTTCAAGTGTGTTTCACGTCCTTACGGAACGGTAGCCAGCTGTATATCCAAGTAAAGATTAATGGAGAGGTAAAGTTCAATGTTTTGGACAGAACTTAGTCTGTTCGGTTTGCTGTCTCCCTCCCTCCTTCCTTGTCTAACTTGGGGAGGGTTAGGAATATAGAGGTCAACAGAAACATTCTCACTGTTTAAATGATTTTGTTTAGTTTATGAGGCTAAAGGAATGATCTTTTAGCCTGCTGCTAAAATAATGAATGTGGTTTGAAATTTTCTTGAGGGCCAACCCCTATCTTATTCATCACCACATATAAATTGATACTCAGCAAATGTGTTGAGAATGGGGAAATGCGGGTTTCAGCTTAGTCCGTCTTTCATATCTGGGGATGCTGAACTTGTCTCTTTTCCTCTGGATAGATCACGGTGAAGACTGATGACATTGATCTGGCTGGTGACATCGTCCAGTCAATTGCTTCATTTTTTGCTATTGAAGACCTTCAGGTGGAAGCGGATTTCCCGGTCTACTTCGAGGAGTTACGAAAGGTGCTAGTGAAGGTGAGGGCTCCCAGTGGATGCATTTATGAGAACGTCGTAGTTTAATGTCTAAAATGTTCTCATAGGAGAGTAATGGCATAACTGTATATATCTTATATGGTAGTTACGCTTTAAAGAATTCTGCAAATTCTTAAAATCAAAATTGAACGAGTATTGGAGTTCACTAGTTAAAGGATTTCTTTTATAACAGTGAGTGGGTAGCTCTTGACAGCCCTGCTTTCTTTCTTTGATTCAGGGGAATGCTTTTTAAAATATCTATCAGCAGTTGCCTTTGCTAACCCTTCATCTTAATTGTATCTACTTTGCTCTTTGGTTTAGGGATTGCCAACAACACAAATTCAAAAGAAAAAGGAAAACTAACAGTTTTGATTGGCCCCAAATTATAACTGAATTCCAGTCCCCAATCTCTAGAATGTTAATGAGCGTTGCTAGGGCTCCCATGCTTAGACATGAAAAGAATCCAACTGGAATGTCATCGTGAGTGTTGGAGGCAGCACAGACTAGTCACTTCACTGAGGAGGAACTGACAATGAGGTTAAGATGGGCCAAGTCAACAGGGGGGGAGAGAGGGCCTTGCTATGTGGTAGACAGTGTCTTCTCAGTCTGCTGGTTTTCATTCCTGAGTGTTCATGGTCTCCAGGTGGATGAGTATCACTCGGTGCATCAGAAGCTCAGTGCTGACATGGCTGACAATTCCAACCTGATCCGAAGTTTGCTGGTCCGAGCTGAGGATGCTCGTCTGATGAGGGACATGTGAGTATTTGCCGAGACTAGGATAGGTGCAAGATGAAACATGGCAGCAATATGAATAACAGCTCTCAGATGCTACTAGGAGGAGTGTGTTTGGTACAAAGACTTTGTAAAATAACTTGCCCTTATCAGAGTTGAAAATATGCATATCCTATGACCTACCAACTCTCCTGGTTTATAACCTAGAGAAACGAATGTATGTATGAACCAGGATATTTTTAGAAGAATGCTCATAAAGGCACTGTTCATAAGAACGCCAAAGAGGAGACAATCCAAACTGGCATCAACACTGTTGTGGATAAATTATATGTTCATACAAATGGAATACTAAGTTGGTCTGACGGTTGTTAGGGTTAAGCTGATTAACACAAATGGAACACTAGTCCCCATGAGAATGCAATCTCAATAACATACCAACGTGAACAGATCTTATAAGCATAATGGAGATAGAAAGTAAGACTCAAAAGAATATGTATAAAATGCTTCCATTTACTAGTATATATATTTTTGGAACAGATTAAATTATATCATTTGGGAAGCATAGATAGGTGGTAAAAATATAAAGAAATGAAGGGAAGAGATTTTTACATAAGATAGCATTTTCTCCTCAGGAAGAATTGGGAATCTTCTGGGATACTGGTAATGTCTTTTGAACTTGGATAATAAACATTTGTTCTGTGAATTTTTTCAAATTTGCATTTTATAATAAATAGGGGCAAGTCTAGCGGATTTTGTCAATGAATGTTCATCTGAAGGCTGGAAGACAGGCTATCACCCTGTTCACTTTCCCCAGCACAGTGGGCACTTGATCATTCTTGGCTCCTAAATTCAAGCAAACGGTGGACTGATAAGAGAGGAAGACCAATTGTCTTCCAGGTATTTGTAAGAAATAGAATATTTTGCCAAAACTGGTTTGGCTCAGTGGATAGAGCGTCGGCCTGCGGACTGAGGGGGTCCCAGGTTCAATTCCGGTCAAGGGCATGTACATTGGTTGCGGGCACATCCCCAGTGGGGGACGTGCAGGAGATGGCTGATTGATGTCTCTCTCTCATCATGTTTCTAACTTTCTATCCCTCTCCCTTCCTCTCTGTGAAAAATCAATAAAATATAAAAAAAAAAGGAAAAAAAGAGTATTTTGATAGAAACTTCTCAATGTTTTCAAAGAAAAATTTAGACTTACCCTACTTTAATGACAAACAGCTAAAAGTGTGGGTTAGCTGAAACTGGTTTGGCTCAGTGGTTAAAAGTGTAGGGTCTTCTCTTCTTTGTGTCTAAGAAGTTTGCACTTTTTTTTTTCATTTAAGCCTGCTGTATCGGGTATAATGATGTTCAATTTCTAATGATTTACACAGGAAAACAATGAAGAACCGCTATATGGAGCTCTATGATCTTAATAAAGACTTGCTAAATGGATATAAGATTCGATGTAACAATCACACAGAGCTGCTGGGAAACCTCAAAGCAGTAAATCAAGCAATTCAAAGAGCAGGCCGTCTGCGCGGTAAGTCTGTATAGTGCTATTATTAGTAATTAAGGGGTGAGAATCTCTGAAGATGGCAGTAGCTTCGAGAATTCATATTGGGGCCTGTATCTATAGAGACTTTTAACACTCAAGTTGGCACCAGGCGCTTGAGTTTCAGTCAGCCTGTTCAGCTTGGTTAGAATCCAGATTTCAGAGGAAAAAAGTTTGTAGCTCCTTTCCTTAGACCTTAATGGCATATACCCAAGAAGCCTTAAGTACCCTTATTAAAAAAACAACAAAGGGAGACTGAAAACTAATGAGTTAAGTGTCTAATTTAAAAGTTAGAAAAGGAACAATAAAGTAACCCAAAGGAAGCAGAAATAACCAGATTTATACCTAAAGTCTACTGTTTGGGGTCAGAATCCTTAGAAATAATATTTGGTAGGTGGATATGAGCTTTGATCCTTTTCTATAAAACTGAGTTGATTTCTAGGTTTGAAAAGGTCTCTAGATTTAGTTTGTGATAAACTTCCTTAAGCAGGTTATCTTTTTAAAGGAGTGATAATATAATGTAGTCAAATTTGCACTACCTGTAACTCTCTTCTATCTTAATTTTACAGTTTTAGAGCTGGCCTCTGATTTACAATTTCACTTTCAATAATCTTTCAGATTGCACTGATTTGGTATTTCTTTTCATATAGTTGGAAAACCAAAGAACCAGGTGATCACTGCTTGTCGGGATGCGATTCGAAGCAACAACATCAACACTCTGTTCAGAATCATGCGGGTGGGGACAACTTCTTCATAGCAGAATGGGTAGTGAAGTTTCTGGAAAGTGTTCTTTCCTAAAAATCTAGGGTGGTTTGCTTTGGATCACAAACTGGTGAACCGAGAGTGCAGAGAATGAAAACAACCGTGGTGAGTTGTACAAGTGAAAGACAAAGCATTGCATCTGAAAAGTGTATTCACTTTCTGTTGTTAAGATTCAGTAGTACCACTGCCAAATACTAAGTTTGTATGGAGGAAGGTGAATACGTTTGAAACATTAAGGCTCCGAAGTCCAATTATTTCTGCATATATGTAAAGCTGATGTATAGACACATCTATTTTCTTGTAATGGAATTTGTCATTTTAAAATAGATTATCTACCTTTACATTAAAATTTGTGTTGACTGATTGTAAAATCACATCAGAATTGCATAAACCATTTCCATTATGTGCAGAGAAAAAACACGGACATTACATTTGTGTGCCTGCATTTTAATCATTGAAGGGTGGGTGTAAACAAATTTGTATTGAAAGTGCAGGGGGATCTATTGGTTGGAGTAATGTTAACTGCTAAAACAGACCTCGGAATGATGCCAAGGACCCATTTATTTCTCAGTATGTCAGATCTCTCTATGGCTGCTCAGGGGCCAGCTAGGGCAGCCTTTGTCAGCCTGAGTTCTCTAGAGCAGCGGTCGCCAACCTTTCACCTCACGGACCACTGGTTGCCAACCGCTGCTCTAGAGAAACCCGCCTCAGGAAAGACTGGGGTGACCACTTCACTGCATGCAGTGAAGACCGTGGCCTTGCGGCTTCCCTCTCACCTGGAATCCTACTGGACAAGGGCTGTCCTAAAGCCTTGCCATTATTCTGTCCAAGCAGAAGAGGAAAAGCTTTTCAAGGCTGTGGTCTGGAAATGGCCCACTCCTTCCCGTCCACACTCCACAGCCAGTGTGGCCACGCCTGACTGCCAGGCCAGGACATGTTACCTAGCTGCGTGCTCACCGGGAAGAGAAAGCTGAGGTGGGGCCAATACCTAGCAACTCTTCTTCTTTTTATAATAAATTATTTTTATTGATTTCAGAGAGGAAGGGAAAGGAAGAGAGAGACAGAAACATCAATGATGAGAGGGAATCATTGATTGGTTGCCTCCTGCACGCACCCTACTGGGGACCAAGTCTGCAACTCGGGCATGTGCCCTTGTCCGGAATCGAATCTGGGACCTTTGAGTCCACAGGCTGATGCTCTAACCACTGAGCAAAACTGGCCAGGGCAGCAACTCCTTTTTCTAAGAGTTAAAATTTTGCCTTAAAGTTGAGTTCAGGGCTGGTTTAGTCTGTTTTCATATCTTAATAGCATTCATTCCTAAGTGGTTGAGGGACAGGGGCCTTTCCTCTGAGGTAAATGAACTTGACTAGTTTCTCCAGTTGACCATTTACTTCCATTTCTGATGGGTGAGCTTTATGGAGTCCTAATTATAATGAGATTATTCCTTGTGATACCTTTGTTTTGCATTTTTAACCTGTAAGTGCAAAAGACAGCCTTAATATACTGTTATTTTTTAGTAATCCCTGAAGTAGTAAAGAATGTTCTGTTTCAAAGGTGCAGAGATTGAAGAGCAGGGGTTAATTACTTGCCAGTCACAGAGCTATTGGCAGAACTCGAGTCCTACTGTTGAACCCTTTTCAGTTTCAATCATAGTCTCACCTATACCCACGGAGATGGAAATCTCCACTTGGTGCTGCTTTTAAATTAGATGGCTCTTTTCTTTTGTAGGGACCCTAATAGCACACTCTCCTCTCACCATTCTCTTGTTCTTTAGTCAAAATACTTCCTTCTTAGACCTTAAAATATTGACGGGCAAGCTTGATGGTGCCAACCAGGAGCAAGATACGTTTAAGAACTCTTGATTGCTAGGTTGTAAGTGCACTTTCACATTACTTTGGTCCCCCTGATACTAGTACCTCTGAGCTCAGAGAGGCAGACTGTTTCCTACAGGGTCCCACAGCTTGGCTTGGTGAGTCATGGGGAGATGTTTTTTTTTTAATAAATATATTATATTGATTTTTTTACAGAGAGGAAGGGAGAGGGATAGAGTTAGAAACATCAATGAGAGAGAGACATCGATCAGCTGCCTCCTGCACATCCCTTACTGGGGATGTGCCCACAACCAAGGTACATGCCCTTGACCAGAATCTAACCAGGGACCTTTCAGTCCCCAGGCTGACGCTCTATTCACTGAGCCAAACTGGTTTTGGCAAATATATGTATTTTTTACTAATTTTTTTTACAGAGAGGAAGGGAGAGAGATAGTTAGAAACATCGATGAAAGAGAAACATCAATCAGCTGCCTCCCTGCACACCCCCTACTGGGGATGTGCCCACAATCAAGGTACATGCCCTTGACCGGAATCGAACCTGGGACCTTTTAGTCCTCAGGCCGACACTCTATCCACTAAGCCAAACGGGTTAGGCTTGTCATGGGGAGGTTTGAAACCAGGTAGTCCTGGCCCTTTCTGCTATTCGGAACTGTTCTTCACAAAGTAGGACTGGATGAGATGAAAGTGTTCATAGAACATTCAGTTACCTTCTTTGCTTAGCAGTCACCAAATTAACTCAGGGATGAGAAAAGCTGGTTATTAGTTACTTCCCTGTGTTTCTATCCTGATGGAATCTTGTGCCTTCTAGAAGCTACACTTTAAGCTCTATTTTGTTGCTGAATTTTGTTGAAGCTTTAAGTGAACACTCAACCTTTATGTAAAGGCTGATCTTGAGGATTCTGCTATGTGGGAGAAAGCTTGTCAGTCACTTTTTGAGCATCCCTTTGAAAAAGTCACCACCACCAGGTACTCAATATCTTAGAATGGTTTGTATAATTTCCCACCATGTCTGCCTATCCACACACAAGGCTCAGCTGAAATGCTCTCTTCTCAGGAGACTGTTTCTCTCTCATGTCTATTCCTTAACCCTCATTACATCCTGTTTATATAAATCTTAAGCCCCCCTTAAATGAGAGCAGGGGCTGCGTCTTAATCAGCTTTATCTCCCCACAATGCTGAGCGAATGCCTTCAGCACATACAGCATCTGCTACTCTCCCCGAGACTGCCTTGTCCTCAGTCAGCCGTCAGTAGTTTTAGAAATCAAAGAACTAGGAACTTTATAACGATTATGCAACCCTGGACATGCTTTACAAGAATGGCTTTCAACATGATTAAAGTTTTAAATGTTATAATTAGCAGTTACAAATCTGCCAGAAGCAGAGTCCTGTGATCACAGAACTAAATCATCTCCCATTTCCCTCTGAAACTAAAGCACAAGATGATACCCATGCAGCCTGGTGTTTTGCATTTTTCCCTCGTTCCCATCTGGCCCCTGCCCACACTCTGTGCTCTGGTTCCTGTTATCTTTTTATTTGCATGGTACAGGAATCTGCTTTCCCTAAAATGATACCATGTGGACAGTTCCTAAGTAGTTTTCAAACCTGCCTCTGCGGACTGACTTCGTGTCAATCAGAGAAGGAATCAATTTCTGTGGGAAGGTTCAGTTCGTGGAGACTGGAGAGCCTGCCTCTGGTGTGTCTCTGTCAAAGACTCTCCCAATGGGATTTGTACGTTCTCACTCATTAGTAGTGGTAAGTATATATCATGGCAGTGAAGAGATCCTGCAGCCCAAACTTCTTGCTAAAAAATTACTGCTCTGGGAGAGAGAACCCAAGAGTTGGTATTTTTTTGGTATTCCTTGCGGAAGAAACTACCACATGTGGTAGAATTTGGTTAAAATGGTAAATTTTATGTCACATGTTTTACCACAAAAAGAAACCCCAAATTTAAAAACTCCCCAAGTTCAAGGTCTAGACTGAGGACAATCACTGTGAGTCCAATTGAAGGCCAACCACGCGGTTTTAAGAAGTGTCAAGAAAGGTTACCTTGTAGTTCTTTGCTCGATGCCAGCTCTTCCAGCCTTTCCAGTGCCAATGAAGGGTCTCTCTTTGCAGCTTCGCCCAGCCTTGTCATTCATAATAGACGAATGAGAAGTCCCAGAAACCTGTTCTGTTTGGGAAGGTTTTCTTTTGTTCTAGGCTTCGGTGGTTAATATGCTTGACAAATTTAAGAGTCTCTCTATCTCTGTAGACCAACGCCAAAGAATTGTTTTCTGGATTCACTGTTAGCAGCTGAAACGGGCAAATACAATGTAACATCAGAAAACAGAGCATATTCTAAATTCTTCAGTGATTCATCACTAAACAGAAGAATATCAAGTACTTCTATATCAAGTAGTTAAGTCTGGCATAGGGGATAATAAAGAGCTTTTACTAGGAAGAGCTATTGCTTTGGCTGTCAAGTCATTTTCCAACAAACTCCATCCCAATACATACTCAGAAAAATTTCAGCTAATGCACTCATTTATTATATTGAAACATTGATGGGAATGTACCATGTGGCTCTTCATTGGGAATTCTTGGGGTAGAATAAATAGATGCTTAGTGATTATCCTTTAGCATCTTTGTTCCATACCGAGTACTTTCTACTAGAAATTAGATCACTGCCAGGCAGACCAACATGGATTTATCGGTTGAAGACAATGGTAGGTCATAAAAATTGGGTTTATGAAGAAAGAAAGCATCAAGAACTAAAAAGATAGTTTGCTGTCAGGAGCAACTTACCTCTTCATCTTCCCCTTTGGCAATGTAGGAAGTAAAGCCGCCATATTCAGGCTCCCAGCCTTACAAGGGGAAACAAACAACATTCAGAAAGCTCTCATCTGCTGCTTAGACCACTGATACCATGCTGTGTGAACGGGAGAGTGGGAGTCTAGTAATAACCATCTATGACTTAGGAGCCTAAATTTACCATTCGATCAACACTAAAGAACTGAACACTAAGAACTAAGTGTCAAATTTAAGGACAATTACATAAAAGCTGTAGATCGGGGAGGGGGGGCATTCTTGGAGGGCAAGTATGTATGGTTCGGTCCATCTCCCACACCCTGGTCACAGGTACAAATCCTACTTTGACTTGGGAAGCTGAAATTCACGATCCCTAACACCCATCCCAATACTGAGATCCTGGACAAGGCAGATACTTCTGAAGTGGTTCAGTTGGAGAGGGGCACGCAGGGAGAGACTGCCCCCTTAAGGAAACAGTTACTGCTTCCTATCCTCCCTCCTACCTTCACAGCCACAGTAAAGAAGTAAGTCCAGGGCAAATTCCGTCTTGCTGTTGTCATGGACTAAAGTGTAGTGACCAGTCTGCCAATGCCTCAGTTCGCCATGGCACATGGGAACACTTGATTCTAAGAAAAAAAAGAAGGCCAGAAAATCCTATATAGTAAAAGCCTAATATGCAAATTGGCTGAACGGCAGAATGACCAGTCGCTATGATGCATGCTGGCCACCAGGGGGCAGATGCTCAATGCAGGAGCTGTCCCAGCCCACAGGCCCCAGGCTGGCCAAGGTGGGTGCCAGCAGGGGCCACCCCGATCGCCCCATTAGTTGCCCCACAGATCGGCCCTGATCAGTGGCCAGGCCTAGGGACCCTACCCATGTATGAATTTTGATACCACTGCTAGATTGCAAGGGAATGACAATGATTTGTTCTTCTAAACATTCTGAAATGGATGTTATTTTTTTAATATAAATTTTAAAAAACAAACTTAAAAATTATCGTCTGGGTATCTTACTGAACTAACACTGCTTAATTTGCCTCAGCAATTTTATAGCTTTTATTTAAAAAAGCTTTTTAGCTTTTCTTTAAGATGCTAAACTTGGTAAACAGCGACTGGTCTCATTTACCTCTGTACTTTTCCTGGCTCTGGCCAGGGCTTTGCACACAGCAGATGTGCAGTAACAGAATAAGCACCTTTTGGTTGCTAGTGTAAATTTTCTTCCAACTTGCAGGTATAAAAGCAAAATAAAAAGGGAAAAAAATGGAGAAATACTTTGGTTTCTCTAAAAATCTGTGGTGACCAAAGTGACAGTACAGCCGATGAAAGACCCTGAGTTATGTTGTGTGTGGTTAGCACCTCACACTGCTGATCTCCTTTCCATGGCATCCACCTCCCTCATCTTTGCTCTTCTGACTGCACAGGGCCCTTCTCAAGAAACCAGAGTGGAAGCAGGGCAGGTAAACTGTCCAGAGGAACTGGGGAACAGACTTTCTAATTTGATTTCATAGGTGCTGTAACATTTAAGCTGAATTTGTAGCTGCTCAGTTAATGCGGCCAAAATTCCCACAGAAGTGTTACCTCTTAAATTTCTCGTATTTTTCTATCCTCTACTTTTAATATTCCTCCTCTCTATCCAAGTTCCATCAAGTTTTTCTTAAGCTTGTTATTGGTGGTCAGAAATAAGCTGCTCACCTTCCTCTGCTTTATATCCTTGACTTTGAGAGTAATTTTAGACAAAGCCAGTCATATCTCTCCCCACCATTTGTACTAATAAGATATACCAGCTGTTCCTCCCACCTGGAACGCCCTTCCTGCAAATTCTTTCTGCCATTCAGATATGAGTTTAGCCGATAGCTTCCCAGACAGTCTTTCCCAGGTTGCTCATTCACCTAGGAGGCCACTCTGCCATTCCTCAGCACATAACCTTATTGAAATGATCTCTGTAACATGTATCCTTACTTGACACTTTAGTTGCTGGTATATACAATTAACCTGTCCTCACCTCATTTAAAAAAAATTTTTTTTTAATTGATTTTTTACAGAGAAGGGAGAGGGATAGAGAGTCAGAAACATGGATAAGTGGAGAGAAACACCAATCAGCTGCCTCTTGCATGCCCCCTACTGGGGATGTGCCCACAACCAAGGTACATGCCCTTGACTGGAATTGAACCTGAAACCCTTCAGTCCACAGGCCAACACTCCATCCACTGAGCGAAACTGGTTAGGGCCTCACCTCATTTTTAAAAAAATATATTTTTATTGATTTCAGAGAGGAAGGGAGAGAGATAAAAAAAAAATCAATGAGAGAACATCGATCGACTGCCTTCTCGAGGTGATCAAGCCCACAACCCGAGCCTGTGCCCTGACCAGGAAGTGAATCGCATGACCTCCTGGTTCACAGGTCGATACTCAACCACTGAGCCATGCTGGCCGGGCTGTCCTCTCCTTTTAGAATGTGAGCTCAAGGACAGCAAGGACCTTGTCCATGTGTTTTTTTCTCCAACTTCCAAAACAGGACCTAACAAACAGTAGATACTCAAGAAATGTTTGTTGAATGACTGACTGAACGGTGAGTGCTGAATGGAAACCAGGACAAGTCACGAAGCTCACCTTCCTTGGCTCCGCTTTCCTCTGGCTCTGCGTCTGCCTGTTCGTGGCTCTGCCGGCTGTTGTTGCTGGCAGCTGCCAGGTCAGTCTCTGGCTCCGAGGAGCTAGAGCTTGTCCCTTCTTCTGCGCTCTCAGGAGCAGAGGCTGCTGCTCCCTCTCCTGTGCCCTCTGTCTCCTCATCTTCGGAAGGGGCCAGGAAATGAAGTTTCAGGCCCGTGAAGTTGGACAGCAGCAAGAACAGTGCCTCAGAGCGAAATAACGTCATGCAGTCCTGGAGGATGTCGGGAAGCGTGCTTTCCTCGGCTTTCTCATAAAACCTGGAAAGCAGCAAAGGCAGTTTTCATCAAAGCCACAGATGTAAAATTACTCACGGAATAAAAGCTTATTGTTAGCTTTGTGCCCCTCCCCCTAATTCTTGGCATCGCTACCTCCTAAAGCACGCATGACAACGGGGAGCTTTGGCGTGGGCCTGCTGCTAGATGTCCCTGGGAACCAGATATGGTTAGGGGAGTGAGCCTTACAGACAGACAGGCAGGCGCCACACGCAGAAGCAAATGTCTTGGATGATGGGTTCTACCTTTTGTTAGGGGGCCCTCGGCTGTTCCATTTCACACCTCCTTTCTCCAAAGCCTCACAGACGGCTGCAAATTTCTCAGGCTGGAAAATGAGCAAATAAAGAAGCAGTCAGCAAATCTCCCCATGACCCTTCCCTGGTCTTGCTGGCGTCAAAGCTCTGCAGAATCATCTGGCTGATAATTAAAGGGGTCAATTGGCTCTCATCCCTTTCACACAACATTCCCCAGTCCTGATATGGTGAAGCCAGAGGAAAGATGGGCTAAATCGTCAGCATGCTTTAGCCGAGAGACTCAAGTGTCTATTTGGACCATTTCCTTAAGTAGTTATTAATCTTTTATCAGATTGCTCAACCTCTCAATCTCCTTCATTTCTAAAATGAGGATCATAATACAGACTCTGTAATTCATAAGATGTGAGGGGGGAAAATGAAAGCAACACAGTCAGTGCCATTACAATGAAAATCTGTAAACAATATGGATTCTGTAGGCCTCAGCTCATCCCTTTCATTTAATCAACATTCTAAACTTAAAACGTTAAGTTCAGTACAAGAAATAGGTTAACCTACTGAAATATTTTCCATAGGAGCTATGTGCCTGCTTCATGCAGTTGCCCGAGGAGTGTTCTGAAAGTAGCAGGCCTATCAGCAAAGTAGGAAAAGGATTCCAAAGCATGGTTTCGTTAAGCTGAATTACATAGGGTTTAAAGAAGTTTATTTTCTACAGTACTTCTCAAATTCCTTAATATGCTCATGTCAGCTGTGAAATTCTGAGAGACAGAGAATATGTACTGTTTCAACCTTTTTCTCCTGGAGGAACCGCTCTTGGGACTGTGATGCCATGGCACTCAGGGTCCACTGTGAAGCACCACACCAGTGCCATGATCTCGTCTGGCCCTCACAACCCTTCGAGGTGGACCAGGCAGGTTTAGAGCTCAGGGACTGAGTGATCTGGTCAGGCTAGTAAATCACAGAGCCAGAAAATGAAGAGAAGGTCTCTGACTTCGGCTCGAGCTCGCTTCCCACTATAAAGTGCTGCTTCATCACTGTCACACAGTCATCAATAGGTGCTGATCAATCAGCAATCTGTCTCACTAAAAGAGCAGGCACCATAGTCATCAAATGAATGGGAAGGGAATGGCACACAACTCCAGGGTAGAAGCTTCTCTCGCTCTCTCTCTCCCTCCCTCCCACTCCCCCCCCCCCCATGTGTGTGTGCATCATTAAGCTTCCAGAGAAATGGAGAGTGCCCAAGGGACTCTTAATCCACTAAGCACACAAATGATATCAATGTTAGCTATTAACATCATCTCTATGTTTTATTTGTAGAGGATGACATAAACATTCTAACCAGAAACAAAACAAAAATAACAAAAAATCTTGGTGATGCCTATTCATTCACCCACCCAAGAAGCAAGACTGCATGCCAAACAAGACATACCAGACAGGATATATGGACCTACCTTAAGGAACTCCTTTAGGAGAATTTCAGACTGTTGTTCAAACTCTTCTTGAATCTGAACTTGGTAATTCATGTCCAGATAAGTAGGGTTGATCCACTCATACAAAATTTCATGCTTATAAAGAAACAGCAGATGCAAAAGGTGAGTTAATTCCTATTGCTTTTGTTCTCACATCATTTCACAGTAGTAAAATAATATGTGCAAATCCTCAACGTATAATTGTCTCCTTGTTAAATACAAAGTGCTGGGAAACTGCCTGAGAAGGACACCAGCCAAGTTTATCTAGGGAAAGTGGAAGGGGAAGCTCGAAGTCTGGTTTCATTATCAGGAATGGCCACTTCTGAAACCACGAAAACACCTGGTTTGCTACAGCTGCTAAGAATTTAAGAATCGGCAGCAGGCACTTATTCTTACATCTCGCGGGATGTGAGGACTCCGAGGTAGGGGAGGTTCCAAGTAGGTGGGAGGCCGGCTCAGTGAAGGACCATGAAACCAGCCGCTTATCGACAGACGTGACTTGTCTTCAGACAGGACTTCAGACACCTGGAAGGACAAAACCAGTGGCGCATCAACCCGAGGAATGAGGAGGGAGATTACCAGCCAAGGCACACTCACTTCCAGATCCTTCCCGCTGGGTGTGAAAGCAATCTGGCCAGCTAGGTCGCATAGGAATGAGTGACTGTAAGGCAGTGGTTCTCAACCTTCCTAATGCCGCGACCTTTTAATATAGCTCCTCATGTGGTAGTGACCCCCAACCATAAAATTATTTCCGTTGCTACTCCATAACTGTCATTTTGCTACTGTCATGAACTGTAATGTAAATATCTGATATGCAGGATGTATTTTTATTGTTACAAATTGACCATAATTAAAGCATAGTGATTAATCACAAAAACAATATGTAATTATATATTGTGAAGTATTTATTTCTAATTACAAATAAATGAAATTTTGTCTTGAATCCTGGTGTAGCATGGGCAACAGTCTTCATATAACAACAGTAAACTACATTGCTACACCGAGGAGCAGTCTGTTGGTTCCTAAGACCATGGAAAATAGGTGTTTTCTGATGGTCTGAGGCGACTCCTGTGAAAGGGTCGTTTGACCCCCAAAGGGGTCGCAACCCACAGGTTGAGAACCGCTGCTATAAGGCATAAGCTTTAGTGCTCTATACATCTGCGGCTTACAATGTTTACCTGGTGAAAGGACACTGGAGACACTTCAAAGAAAACCAGTGTGTTCCAGGAAGGGATAAGGGACTTGACAATCTGCTTCGGCTGCAAGTGTTCTGCACCAGGAGAGAACATACCCATCAATGTGTTAGCACTTCCCACTTCCAGGCCGCCCCGTTTCACCCCGACAATCCTCAGACTTCTAAGTGTCTCTAAATGTACCCTTGTGATCCTCCAATACCACCCTTCCAGCTATTTTGCTCATACTTGCTAGTTCTGACAGGTGATACCTGTTCCTCCTTACACCTCCCATCTATTATTGGATGGGGGCTGAAAGCTGCCTGGAGTCAACCTCTGGGGTCAGTTATTACAATAAAAACCCCCGATGCTCAGCCAGTGTGGCTCAGTAATTGAACATCAAACTATGAACCAGGAGGTCATGATTCGATTCCTGGTTAGGGCACATGCCCAGGTTGTGGGCTCAATCCCTAGTTAATATGAGGTATGCAGGAGACAGCTGATCAATGATTCTCATCAGTGATGTTTCTATCTCTCTTTCCTTCTCCCATCTTCCCAGAAATCAATAAAAATATATTTATTAAACAAACAAAAACCCCCGATTTCCTGTCACGTGGACTGGTCCTGGCAGATTCACAGCCACAGGCAGTTGTACACAGTCTCTGCTCTCCTTCCCCGGTCTGACTGCTCCTCATTTAAATCACTCTAACTTATCTCTGTCTGGAGTGATCATTATCTCAAGCACAACCCAGGGAGGCAGTTGTCAGGGCTGGCATCCATTCCTCCTGCAGCATGGAATCAATGGCTTCCAGCTCCTGGGAGCACAGACCTTGTGCATAAGGACTGGGACGTAGCTATGGGTGTTGAAGAGCATGCGTGCATCTTACCATCAACGTCGTACAGGTCCAGGGTGCCCCCCAAGCTCCTGTCCCAGGGAGGAACCAGGTAAAGAATGAAGGCGATCCGGCGCCCCTCCAGCTCATCATCATGGCAGAGCAAGGCATCTGCAAGTTGAATGCACAGCTGCATGTCCCTGCACAGACAAGGAGCAGCTGGGACCCGACCCTGCATTTCTGTCACGCCATCTGACGTTCATCTGTAACGTCAGCTCCTTCAGCCTTACAATGACACTGACTTCTCTTTTATATAATTACAGAAATACAACTGTCAATCCTAAAAACGCTGAAGAATCACTAACAGTATTTTTACATATTTCTTACAATCTTGTTTCTACATACATGTTTGCCTTAGAAAAGAAACATTAACCTGGATGGTTGTTTTGTGGTCTGCTTTTTTTAAAACAATTACTACATGGCAAGTGTGTTTCCATATACTTTTCATCTCTTTTAATGGCTGCATAGTTATTTGACTCTATGGATTATGAATCATTCCCTCTCCCTTTAATCAATCTTTTATGTTACATTGTTCCCATCTCTTATTAAGAAAGAATGTTCCAATGGAAATTATTGCACAAAGATTTTTTTTGTACTTGTTCCCATTAACTTCTCCAGGGAAACTTCTAAAAACCATGAGGTGGGGTTGAGGAAGGTGGGACCTGTGCAGGGTGTGCTACAGTGAGTAAATATATTAAAGAAAATGTAACCAGGTTTCTCAGTCGAAAAAGGTAATTACAAATATGAAAAAGGAGAACTCTAGAAGGAACCCTATGGAATGTATGATCCTGGACTGGGTCCTTTTGCTGTAGAGCACCAAATAATGGAACTAACTGATTTTAATGGTTTATCACTGTCATGTAGGAGAATGTTCCTAAAGGGATTACTGCAGTTATTCACGTAGGAGAATGTTCCCAAAGGGATTACTGCAGTTATTCACGGAGCATCACAACTGTAATCTATTTGCAAGTAAAGGAAAAAAAATGATTTGTATGTGTACTTAGCTTTTCTGTTAAGTTTGAAATTACTTCAAAACAAAAAAATAAAGCTAAAAAATAATCATCTGATATGATTCTTCATGTGTATCACTAAGTTATCCTCAAAAAGTTGTTACTAAGTTATTAAACTTCCAAGATGGGAGTTAAATACAAAACAACACACAACCCTTTTCCTTCTAGGCAAAATACCAAACGTTTTCAAAAAGACATGTAGCCGAGACCGGTTTGGCTCAGTGGATAGAGCGTCGGCCTGTAGACTGAATGGCACAGGTTCGATTCCGGTCAGGGGCATGTACCTTGGTGGCGGGCGCATCCCCAGTAGGGGACGTGCAGGAGGCGGCTGATCGATGTCTCTCTCAGCGATGTTTCTGACTTTCTATCCCTCTCCCTTCCTCTCTGTAAAAAATCAATAAAATATATTAAAAAAAAAAAAAAAAGACATGTAGATGCTCAGAATGGGAACTGGGAGGATGCACCCCAAACTGGTAACAATGGATACCTCTGAAGAGTTAGCTGGGGGAGAGAGGGGAAAGAGGGGTTAGGGTGGGTGTTTAACAAAGAGCAGGTGAAGGGGACTATCAAGGTTTACACTGTATATTTCTATATTGTTTGAATTGTTTTCCTTAAAGAGTATATTCACTTATTACCTTCAAACTTCAAAAGAAAAAATGACACTGAGGGGGACATTTGTTCCTTAAGCAATCGAAGAGGAGAGTTTACAATATCACCTATGAATTTCCCATACTGTATGCAAAGTTGGTATGTGTGTTTTCAGCATTTTTCTGAAAATGTGGTCAATAGCTTTCATCATATCCCCAAAGAGAACCACTGCTTTATACCTTCCAATATGAAGGGCATTTCTGTAGAAGAGCCAGGTCAGATCTTCCTTATTAAGATCCTAAGGATATAGAGGGACACAGTCCAGGATTTTGATACACTGATACTATCTATCTTTCTACCACTGTTTAGATAAGGCCTTTAAATCTTACAGACATCAGGGCTTTTTCTTTCTTACCTGAGAATTCATATTTAGCACAGGACATGTCAATGGTTGATTCCAGGTCAATCTTGGAAATGTCAGAAAGCCAAGCCCGGAAATCTTCAAACAAAATTTTCCTAGAAATGCAAACAAGATAACCTGTGATGTCATAGTGTGGCCTACATTTGGGTATATGCCACAACTGTTTTTTCCTGGAGGCTGCTGTTTATTCAAGAGATCTATTCCCAAGAGATCTCCCTCACTTTAAACTTGCATAGTTTAGGGCTAATATTCCCAGAGCACATCCTTAATTATTTGCTCTGGATAAATATTTATAAGTAGAATTACACTACAAAAAGAGAAAGCCTAATTTGAAGGGCTATGATACATCTTTCAAAACCACTTCTAAGAGAGACTGCAGCAGTGTATAAAGGTATCTATACTTCTGTCAACACAGGAGTTATTGTTTTTAATATTTGCCAACCTAATATGTGAAGAATGGTAATTTCAGTGTTAATTTGTTTCCCTGACTACTAACAAAGCTGAGGATTTTATCACTGAGAATGTGGACCCTGGGATCAGACACTCAGGCTTATATCTTAGCTCCCTCAGTTTTTACCTAGGTGGCCTTGAAGAAGTTACTTAATTTCTCAGAGGCTGTTTCCTCCTCTACACAATAGGGTAATACATCCACAGAGATTTAAGACACAACATTTTAAAGCATTTACTAGACAGCCTGGCACACATCAGGTACCCAACGAATATGATTACTTGCTTACCTTAAAGCACAGATGTGAGGCTCTCTTCTCTTCTTCAAATCATCAGACTTGACCATGAAAAGAGAGAGAGAAATAAAAGGATTTCCTTCATATGAGTCACAACATCAAGGCAAGTTCCCTTCAAGGCAAACCCAATCTGAAACCTCAAGTGTAAAGGTACTGAATGATTTTTGTGTAAATAAAATCTAAAGTGAAAGAACTAATAGAAAAGGTCATAAATACCTGCTGGAACTTATATAAATCATTATACTTTTCATGGAAGTCCAAGTTCAAAAGCTCCTTCTGAAGCCCTTCCAAGAAGTTTTGACTTGGGATGAAGTTTGGGATCGCGCAATGAAGAAAGGGGTCCATGTCCATGATAATGGCTTCTATTGGGAAGAAAAGATTACAGCTTATTTTTTCTTTTGTATTTTTGACCCCTGAATAGAATACAGAGAATACAAAAGGGGGTGGTCATGAATTTTCAGGAATCTAATACCTAAAGTCTCAGATCTGGGGGATTACAAGCTCTTCCCTTTTTTTCTTTAACCACCCAAAACTACTTTTTAATGAGACTGTGTTTAAAATATTAGGCCTGAAAATTGGGGGGCGGGAGGGTTAGTTTAATGTTTACCTGTTGAGTTGAATATATTTTTAAGTCTTAATTTATCACCCTCCCCCCACATTTAAAATGAGACTAGCAAATAAAAATGAGAATAGCAATACTGGCTGGCAATTTTCCTCAACGCTTTTTCTTTTCCTAAGTTATTGTCCAAGGCAGTTAGAACATAATACTTTGTGGGTTAAAAACAAAACAAAAATCCAGTTCAGGCATAACCCCTTCTAATTCACTTTACCCACGGCCTCTGTTGGGTTATATTATGCACCCATGTAATAATCACCACCAGCCACCAAGCGCCAGGGTGCTTTGCATGCCTTATTTTTCCTACCATGCGAAGGCAGAAATCCCTGAGTGGACAGGGCAGGCCCTTGAAACACTGAGCTGTATGTCTTCCTCTTCTTTTTAATTATGCGGACATCCTGGTATAGGTAACAACAGCGTTGGTAGAACCAGGCCCAGGATGCCAGCCAGCTTGCGGCTGCTGTTCTCCCAGCAGTGTAACACTCACCTAGGTACAAGGCAACCTAGGCAGCTGCCTACGGCTGGGGCCGCCCTCTCCATGTGTGTGCGGAGCCACCAGGACTCCCCAACCCACGGCAAACTTTGGAAGGGAAAGCACGATGCATCAGTTGGAGTTCTTATGCTCTAAGGCAGCGGTTCTCAACCTTCCTAAGGCTGCGACCCTTTAAGACAGCTCCTCATGGGGTGGTGACCCCCAACCATAACATTATTTCCGTGGCTACTTCATCACTGTCACTTTGCTACTGTTATGAACTGTAATGTAAATATCTGATAGACAGGATGTATTTTCGTTGTTACAAATTGAACATAATTAAAGCATAATGATTAATCACAAAAACAATATGTAGTTATATATTGTGAAATATTTATTTCTAATTACAAATAAATGAAATTTTTTGTCTTGAATCGTGGTGTAGCATGGGTAATAGTCTTCATATAACAGTAAACTCCATGGCTACACTTTGCTGCACCGAGGAGCGGTGTGTTGGTTCCTAAGACCATGGGAAATAGGTGTTTTCCGATGGTCTGAGGCGACCCCTGTGAAAGGGTCGTTCGACCCCCAAAGGGGTCGCGACCCACAGGTTGAGAACCGCTTCTCCAAGGTGCTGTGTGAAGCTGAGGTTGGAATCGTTCACTGTAGGTTCCTTCCTCCCACGACACGCTTTACTTTCATAGGCCAAGTGGTTCGATCTATCTATCTATCCATCTATCTATCCATCTATCTATCCATCCCATCCATCCATCCATCTATCATCTATCTATCTATCTATCTATCTATCTATCTATCTATCTATCTATC